>JAUBNQ010000023.1:18599545-18614721 GCA_032353495.1 Ctenopoma kingsleyae
TGGATATTTCTGTTTGAAGATTTCTGTTTCTGGGTTCAAACTGTAATTTATGAAGACTTATGACGACTGTCTGGATTTGTTCCGTTTTTTGTAGAGGATTGTGTATTGAAGAGGAGTTTTGAGTCACCTGACAATCTTTATTTTAGCAGGAAAACATATTTATTAATCTTTTCTTGCTTGAGGCAAAGCCATTATTTGTATGCCTATATACCACAAACACACCTGTATTCCCCGAGTGTGTGTGTGTGTGTGTGTGTTCTCAGTTGTCCAACCATATTCACCTGTGCGCCGCCATCTTGGTCTAGATCCTTGGTCGCCATCACCTACCATCCACCTCTTCCTGCCAATAAACATCTCATCCTCTGTCTACAATCCACCATCATCAGAGGAAGACAAAGACAATCTGTCACCTCTTCAGAAGGAATATCATTATACTCACCTGTGTTTTCTGTGTAGATGTTAATCTGGCCATCGATGTATAGAGGGTGCTGTTTTCCTGACCACACTTCCATGTTACAGCTGCTTCACTAATCTTTTTGTCTAGACTTTTTATTCTGAATAAACCTTTAAACACCAATGTGAGTGCCTGTTCAATCTTTGAGTCCATTAAAACAAAACCTGACAGCAACTCTGAGCACTGACATGTGTAATTTAATCTGATGATACCCAGTAATGAACTGTATGTAAACAATGGCAATTTATTTAGATCTATAAGCAGAAGTATGGTTGCCATCTGATTCAATCTATCGTAATTAAATTTATTGGTGATGTCATGCAATATAATCGTAGTTTCAGGCAAACATAATTTCTGAGTAAATCACCTACATAATGAATGAATAATTTATTTCACATCACGGTACACTGTGATAATGACATCATTGCTTGCTAAATGGGAGTTGGAAAGCCTTTTCTACAATAATAATCATAACATAAAATGACTGTACTAGTATAATAATATTTCTTTTCAGTTTTAATTATTTGAATACATTTTGGAGTTCTGACTCCCAGAAAACCAAAGATTGTTTTATTGTGCATATTATTGGTATTTATTAACATTTTTGGACACAGGAGCATGTCAGCCAAAGAGGGCACAAGGCCACTTATTTGAGCTACTGTGGGTATTGTGCTTTGCATATCCCAGTTCAAATGCAGTGTAACACACACACACACACTGCTACATTGCATGCTTGTAAATGCTGTGTATGCTGGCTGTAAGTGTATTGGGGAGACAGAAAGGGCTGTCTGCCGGCCACTGGCCCCATGCCTATCAGTTCACAGTGATCAGTCTTGCCTGGCTGTCATTTGTCCGCTGCCAGCTGTCAAAGGGCCTGCTCTGGGCATGCCCACTGATGAGAGGCTGCAGCCATGCCCTAGAATCAATCCAGCTCTCTAATAGGTCACGAATGGCTGCACAATGCTTGCCAATAGCTTTGGAATGGAGAATGAGTAGAGCAACGAGAGGAACAAGATAGAGCAAGAGGAAGATACAGCAAGAGAGACAGATTTGTCAGCAGTATTTTGATCATCAACAAGTATTGCTAGCCACTGCTAGAGAAGAAAGGGCAGTAATTGACATGCCACTAATTTTCCTCCACTAGTGAAGGCTTTCAACTCCACTTTAGCAAAGGCTATGTTTGGGTAAAACCAGAACACACTACATCTCTCTTTTTCTGTCTCCTTCCCAGCCTCATTAGAGTTTCCTACTTTTAGAGCTAATTATGAGCAAATGTGTACACACTTAATGAAATCCCCTATGTAGGGAGGCAGAACAGGAGGGGAAGAAGATTCACTGGAGGAGTGTAGATTTTGTTTTCAGATACCAAACAGTTGGTGCTAAGCAAATGTTTCAGTTTGCAAAGCAACTTCTGTGCTGTTGGTGCATGTACAAAAATATTTGATACAAATGCTCTCTAATTAAACATATTCAAACTGCCTGCCGCACTGTTAAGTCATCCACTGTAAGGGAACAGTGAAAGTGTAGATAGGCAAAAACAAATTAATTCTATCCTCCCAATGCTGTTTGCCTTTGAGGCACAGAGGAATAAACATTATGATTTTTTTATTTCTTTGAAGTTATCACTCCACAGTGCAAACATATCTAATTGGAAACTTGAAAAGAAATATTTTTGATCAATGTAAGTCAAGCGAGGGACTTAAGATGAGTTTTCTTTCTTTTTTTAATCAACTGTATGAACAGATTGACTCCTCTTTATCTTCTAAAAGGTATATGCCATGATTTGTTTTTTAGAAAAATATAAATCTTTAATTTAAACCTGTGTTATAGTTGACTCATTCACATTGTTATAAGAACTATGTATTCTAAACTTGTGTGCGCTGAATAGGGAATGGGTGAAGGAAGTCATACTTGCATAATTACAGAAATGATAACAAGAAGAATCAGGCAGATCACCAAGAACCTTTTTGTTCTTGTCAAATTTCCACTGTTACAAACATAGAGGTGAGAAAATAAGATAAAATCCAGAAGTCCAGAAGTTTAGCTGGCTATCACAGTCTGAGATGCTTCACAATAATTTTAAATCCTATGATGCAAGATTTACAGTTACAGTAACAATACTTTAACTAATAAATTTTGATGACTGCAAAGAAAAGACTAACGGTAGCATGATGCACTTTTTACACACAAGTTTTTTTCTCTAAGAAATCTGCAATTATCTGAGTGGCTAGTGCAGAATTTATTCTGATAATGCTGCAGTGCATTGTGGAATGAGTCTTCAGAGTATATTAAGCTTGGATGACAAGAGCATGAAGGCTGGCCCTACTGCTATCTTCAGTAGCTGTTCCACTAAAGATTAGGAGCCTCTCTTCTGTTAAAGGGAACCACAGAAAGAGCCACATGCTCTGGCCTAGTCACTATTTGTATCTGAGCAGATGGTGGAAGAGCAGGACGTTGTTCATATCAGCAAGAGATTGTGTGTGACTTTTCCAGTCAGTCACTCACAACCTTGGCATATAGCGACTGTGGACGTTGAGACAGAAATGTTGGATCTTGCTCTTTAACATCACAATGGGGATGGCCTGGCTGCAGAGGGACACAGTTCTGCCTCAGCAGAGAATGATAATAGTGTGTCATTCCTACTGCCAGGCAGCATGGATTGTCCATCATCCTCTGCAGGGCAAGTGGTGGATCTTAGAGAGAGGCACAGGAAAGTGTCAGAAGAGCCCAGCCACATTCTGCCTCACTGCTGCTGGAGAAAAGCTCCATCTGAAAAGAGTGCTGAAAAATAGGCATATCACTGCCAACAAGCACACTCTTACTGTTAGTGGACGCAGACAGCAGCATGCTCAGTGCTGAGTCCACTGGTGTTGGTCTGCCATGCCAATCAGTTCAGGGCACAAAGTGGAGATTCTGTCGGTGCCAAGAGATGACATTATGCCTGACTGCTGGATCGTCAGTCACTTTCTGCCCTCAATGGTTGTTGGCAGGCTTGTTGTTTATTGGCTAAACATGAATATGCAAATTTCATGATTTCTGTGGTCAGGTGTGGTCATAATGCCCTTATTGAGTCCTGTCAATGGAGTAAGTCTATGTGATATGTAATTTTTTATTTAGAATATTTTAATCAGTTACATTGACACTGCCTCACTATTTAGACTGTTACCATGCTAACACACTGGACTAAGATTTTGAGCAACATTGTGACATTAGATTAGATTCAACTGCATTGTCATTTTGTAGAGTACAGCTACAGAGCTGATGATCATGAACATCAGCATGTTAGCATTGCCGGTGAGAGCATGTTAACATGCTGATATAAGCATTTATCTCCCAGCACTGCTGTACCTAAGTATAGCCTGTCCCTCCACTCCTGCAATAATGAAGCACCATTCAAGATCACTAGCGACATGATTGCTGCATGGCTACTTAGTTTGGTGTAGCATATCGCCTACTGCATCAAATGACTGAATACACAGTTTACAAAAGTTTATCACCAAGATGTATGTTCAAATTCCCATTTAGTAAGTCATTTAATAATGCCAACTGTTAACAACTAAGTGAACAGATGTCTAAGCTGTTCAAGTTGCTCTTGAACTGTTTTCTCTGGAGATTGGACACCCCCAGAGCATTTGGTTTCCAATACCACGGACATTGCCTCGGCCAACAGCCTGAGAAGGAATTATTTCCGGAAGCTCCAAGCTCTCTATAGGGCTGAAGTAAAGTGAGATTAGAAGTTCTCTCCTAGCTGGCAGAAATACAATAGGTTAAACCACCTGTTGGCCTGTGGAGCTTTTCTTCAACTGGTGTTGCAATATTTCTTTCTTGAGGTCATAAGTCCAGAGACATACTATATGTTACCGTTTCTCCCTCTTTTTGTCATCCGCCTTTTGTTCTGAATGCTTCAGAGAGACCATTAATCACACCCACAGCCACACACAACACAACACTGTTTGTCTCACTTCCCTTATTCCTTCATTTAACCTTCCACTCATTATTTCTTTTTTCTGTTTTTTCTTTCCCTTTTTGTCTTGCTCTTTATCATTTTACTCACTCACTCTCTGTCTCTGCTCTGTCAGCTGTCTTTCTGTTTAACCTCTGTGCATCTTTCACAACAGCCGAAGACCGTGTTTGCTCCCCCCTGCTGCTCTCCAATGTTTGTCTGAAGTATTAGGGGTTGTTGCCTCATTGGATAGAATTAATTGATTAATACTTTTATCCAATTAGTGCTCCCTCATGCAATTAATCAGCTGGCTGAGGTTGGGGCCGCTCCATCAGTTGGACTAAAGGCAGACAGATGCTTTGGGTCTGGTGTGTGATGAACAATGACCTCTCTCTCTTCTCTCTCCTTCCCATTTTCCACACACCTGGTTTTCTGTCCTCTTTTCACCATTTGTTGATCACTCTTCCACTCAGTACACAATGTTAGAAATCTTGCTGAACACAAGAATCACTGGTGGACAGCCAAATAAACGTAACACAAACAACACATTATGAGTTTTTTGACTCAGAATATGCTGAGGAAAAAGAAAGGGAAGGTGAATAGAAAGATGGTGTTGGTGGTGAGGATTTATTTTTAATTGAAGTAGTTCACAAATAACATCAACCTGTATTCGTGAGATACAGTATGTAGTGAATAAAGATAATTACGTAACAAACAGTATTTAACAAGCAGAAATGAATTATGATGTCATCTTCAAACTTGGCTGCTCATATGTCCTTTAGAGCCATTTTCATATTGTAAATTGTAATTATAATAACATCAATTTTCCTTTATGTCTTACAGGTTTATCCATTTTCTGTCTTTGAGTCACTGTTTGAGTTGGCGTGATGTCCAAAGAAATATCGCAGTACTTTGAAGAATGAACTTTCCAAACCACTGGATTGTTGTGGAAGAAAAAAACCACTCAAGATCAAAGAAAATCACCAACAGTAAAATTATTCTGCATCAGGAGGCGAAACCAGTCATGACTACAGCTGGACTACAGAAGTTCACTTTGTAAAGAACTTCAGTAAAATAAATTTTGGACAGCCCAGTATTAAACTGCCTGAAATACATACCAGCTGTTTGAAGTGACATGACTAGAAGTGAAATTGGAAACACTGGATGCAAATGACAAAGTGAAGAATGGATGGAAACCATCACTCTTCAGACACGTGCTCGTCAATACCACTGTATCCCCATTTCCCTTTAGTTCCCGCACTGCTCAGTGATTCAGTATACTAAAGTCTGATGTTGTTGCTGCCTTCAAAATCATCTTGAAAGACCTTTCTCTGTCTTTGTTTCACCACTTTAGGTCATACTTGAAAAAGAAATATCAGAAAGTCTATAAGGTGGGGCAGAAACTATAAGGGAATCAGAATGACTGACCACGTTATAATACAAACAGGTTCTCTGCAGGTGGTAGGAATCCAATATGCTCTATGACCTGCCTTGTATTCAGCAGATAACTTCAAATTGATTTGTGTTCCCATGGATTAACTTTCAAGTTCTCACAAAAATACCCTTTGCCCTGGTGGAGTTTTGTTTGGTATAAAACTGCAACTGGAAAACTGTTGCTCTCTGCATGTATCTTTGATATTACATGTAGACCCAAGTTGGATACCTTTTTTAATTTTTTTCTTTACTTCAGTTTTTTAATCAAAATGGTTCCTTCTTGGACTGCAGGAGCTTGGACACTGTTGGCAGTACTGAGTCTTCTTAGATGCTGTAGTTTTGCTTGGTGTGAAGCCTCAAGGACTAGTGGTTCAACCTCAGGAGGAAGTAGACAGAATGAACCTTCGTCACTTGAACGAGTTAAGAGAGGATGGGTTTGGAACCAGTTCTTTGTGGTGGAGGAGTACACAGGCACAGAGCCTCTGTACGTAGGAAAGGTAAGACATTAAAACATATCTTAAACAGAACTTTGTGAATAAGTGTTGATTACATTTTGTCGCTTAAAACACATCAAAAGCAAATTTGCTCAGGATGTAGTTACAATTATTATTAGAATTAGACAAACACAAGGATAACTGACATTACTCTATATTATATGTAAAGAAATGTGTAGTCGTCGTTGTAAAATGAGTGCAAGTGTCAGCATGCTGATGGCGTCAATTTGAATCAGTACAGTATCAGTAAGAGGCTTCAGCTTAATACATCAGATATTTTTTTTTTGTAAGGAATTGAAAGTCCAGACGAGATCTTTCATAGTGAAAGCTTTTCACTGAAGAGCAGAAAAACTATAGACAATGCTGTACAGGAAATAGACTTCCAAGGGCAATCATCCATTTATAGATTCATTTAATGTTTATAAAATCTACACAGATCGTTTTTAAATGTAGTTACTCACACACACACATGATAGAATTATATACAACATTGTGGAAAAAGATGATACACCTGTAGTTAGAGTGTAGCTGTTGTCAACTGTACAAACAATCACATTGGTCTCTATTATGTTTGCCTGCTGTTTATTATTTTTTACTAAAGTGGTGCAAAAGGTTACACATAGTTATGCATATTTTAAAGTTCTTCAGAATGGCACTACTACATGTACACTACTAGTCAAAAGTTTGGACACACATAGATATTTCCATGTTCTTTAAAGAAAAGTAGATTTTATAACACCTAATTGATCAGAAATACAGACGTGTAGACATGTTAATATTGTAAATTTGTTTATAAAGGAACATTTACACAAACATACAGAGGCCTGTAATCAGCAAACATTAGTAATGCCTTCCAACAGTATTTTATGTTTGCTAATGCAAGTATATTACTGATCATCAGAAAACACTTTTACAAATAATGGTAACACAACCGAAGAAGTCTTCTTTCATGAAAAACATGGGAATTCCTATGTGTAACCAAACTTTGACTTGTAGTGTATATGGATGTTCATTTATACCATCTCCTTATAAAAAGACCTACTGTGATCAATTTAACATAGAGAAAGTTAGAAAGTATTTTAAACAATAAAATAATAATATAATACAAATGATTAGAGTGAAAGGTCATCTACATTGGTACAGAGGTGTAATCATATTACTACTCTAACAATAACTACAAAAGGTGCTCAAATGCAAACTGGAAAGTATTGCTGCTTTACTCTGCCAAACTCATTGACAAAGGCTCATTTGGACTAAATTAATTACTAAACAGACACTAGCACAAAAAGTTTCATTTTAGTTTCCTGTATGGCTCTGCTAGCTTTTTGACTGCATGAAATAACACAACCCTTGAGGCATTCATGAAGTTACAGATTTAGGAAAAAGAAGAACAAAATGATAAACATCAAGTCTCAGTGGTTTTCTGTGAAGAGCTGCTGTATCATCTGTAAACAAGCTGTTTAAGTCCTACCTTCTACAGCAAAGACCATGAAAATGTGAAGCTCTGAACTATTATGGTTTTGTTCTGTTGTCCAAATACATATTTTTACTATCAATTCTTCACTAACGTTGCATCACATGTTTTTGCTGTTGCAGACATGGCATAGTCCTGTGCAACAGGAGCCACTAGACCTTTTAAGTTAATGCTTATGTCCCTGTTATCTAACATTAGCAGCCTAACTGTTCTCTGATCCACTCGTCTTTGTTGTGCTGCAGAATCTTTGAAAACTGCCAAAAAATCAGTTAATACAAACTGAGTTTTCTGTTCAGACTTCACAAGAAATGTTTTCCTAATGTGAAACAGCGGAAGCAGTTTGTGAAGCAGTTTTTGCTTTAAGAACCTAAATACCTCTGAGAAGACTGAAACAGGTCTATATCTGCATGCAAAGTTGTTTATATCAGCTTCAGTTGAAGGCAAATTAAAAATAAGGAGAAAATGTAGCCTGTAAAACTCAATCATATCATCACATGGACTACTACTTTAACTGACTTCTGTAACTTCTACAGTTTGAATTAAAGAAAACGTGTATCAGTGACTGAAGTCCACTATCAAGTTAAACACAGAAATCCAAGGAACCATTTTAGCTATTGAAATACATGGCCCTCTGGAACTATTAGGTAATAAAGCAACATTACTCAGTGATGACAGCCTCTGCAATGCCCTTCTCTTTAATGTTGAGGACAACATCTTGGCACCACAAATATGATTACTGAATGTTATTTCTTCTAATGCAATTATAGATAATGAATATATGCCAAATCAAATCTGTTTGCTATCATTTTGTTACTGTGTACATATGGGAATATTTTTTTTTTTTTTTCCTTCTTGTCATTCACATCCCATTCATCAGCTTTTTCTCAAATGATGCTCAGTGAGTTGATGGAAGTGGACAACATGTACGATTCGATTGCCTTACATAGGACGTGATATGAAAAGACAGAATATTAATGCAGACAGCTTGAGACTCAGCAATGAGTCACACACATCAATCATGTGATTCCTTTGTTTTTAATCATTTAGACATGGCAATTGACCAGCTAATAATGCATCTGCATACATTCGTCTCTGTTTTTTTCCAAATGAATGGAGATGTTCTCCTCAGCAGGGCTGGGTGTTAGAGTAATTATCCTTTGGTCATTATTTGTCTGCCATTGTGGCTGTGCTGCATTGTGTTGGCAAGACCAATAACAAGGCCAACAGTTAGTGATGTCTGTCTGCTGGCTGGCAGAGAGATATACAGACTAAAATTGAGTGATATATGAAGAACAGAGTGAAGGAAGAGGGCGGTCTGCAAAGGGAGACTCAGGCTTCATACACTGACTTGTGATTCATTATAGGACAGTGTGACTAGGCAGTGAACTACTATATAAGAGGAAAGGGAAGGGAGCTGAAGCAGGCAAAGGGAAGGGGGTAGAAGGGACATGATTTTATTAATAAAATTATTTAAAGTTATTGCACGTCATGTGACTAGGGCACTGGCCAGTGCGATCAGTGATATTAATGGTCTCTTTCACACACAGATGGACTCTGCAGGATTTCTGGTATCAACATTTTCATTTGAGCAGTAAAGGATTAAAGCCAAGCAGTGTACCCTGTACTGGATAATTGCAACAAGCTTTTTTTCTTATTACTTTACTCCAGCTAAGCAAACCTGCCAAGCTTGCTCCGTCTCACACTGTGGCTGCCACCACTCTGTTAATGAAAGCAGATTCACCAATAAAATGGTCACTCACATGACATTAAACTGGCAACTTTGGATAGTACATTTAGATAATGAATCCTTGTGGACTTAAATGATCTGACAACTATAATTTTTCTTGCCAACTACTTTTAAAAATGTGTGAGAGAGAAAGGGAACACACTGGAAGTGCACTTTTGTAACAGACTGAGCTGCAGTTTAGCCCAGATAATCTTAAATGCCTGTTGTTAAAGCTGGTAAAGGAGGGGGAAATTACACATTCTTCTTCACCTCAGTCATCCATTATGTGTGTGTGTGTGTGTGTGTGACTGTGAGAGAGAGAGAGAGACCAAATGATAGAGAGTTAGGCTTTGTGTGACTTGTTCATGCTTTTATGTTCCTGCACTGTATGAAGTTCAAGGGTTCTGTGTTGTGTTTCTGTATAATTCCAACTCTCTGATCTTTATGCATGTATCTGACATGGGTTTCCCTATCTTGTCACCTGACCAGTATAAAAGGTACTTCTTGAAATGAAACAGGTGGCCAAGAAAATTAGTTTGAAAAGCGCTATAAAAGTGCAGACCAGCTACCACTTACTAATGTAGTAAAAACACCATGTCCGCCAGTTCGGCGTACGTTTTCCGACGAGAGTAGCCCTTTGCGCTAAGTATTCTCTCCAAGTGTCTCTCACTTAAATGTAAACCGTGTTTACTGCCAAACACCCGTTTAATGTCTTTATATTTGAGGCCAAGTTCACTAGAGAACACTATGAATGCATTTGTATACGCTCCACTGTTGTCGTATCTATGGTGACCCAGACACTCAGATCTCGCAAAAGTGTAATTTTTTTTTCCTCCCATGTCCCCTCCGGGGCTCCGTAAGATACCCTTATTTCCCTAAGGAGAAAATATGTTGCCCCCTTAAGGAAATCTGTCTTGGGTTGAACCTGGCTGCATTACATTTACCTCCAAACATGCTTAGACAAATCCTTACACTCATTATATCACAATAAGACCTATAAGACCAATACAAGTTATAAAACCAAATACATACATGTTGCACACTATACATAAAACCAACGACTAAAATATTGCACATACCAATGTAAATTCAATAAATCCTCAGTGACTAAATCCTCCATTATATCATTTAACAACCACTGTTTAAAATCTTAATAGATGATTTCACAAATGAGTTAGTATCTTGTTTGTTGAATATTTTTTTGAAGCTGATTTAGTACAATACTTCATAAGTTGTATTTGATCCTAAAGTAATTATGGGTGGCATAATGTTAATTATGTTGTGTGTGTTTATCAATGAAAGGAAAAAATGTTTGGCCATGGACACAGTCAGTCAGACAACAAAAAAAATGCATGCACTATGCCTGTTAAAGCAATTCCCCTAGTCATAATGATCTAAGCTATAATTAGACAAATCTAGGTCCAATTGTAACAACAACAGAAGGCTGCCATCAAAGAGGAACAAAACAGCTTAAGATTGGAGGGATGGAAATAAACAGAAACTGTGGAGCTGTTGGCCATGGTGTTTTAGGGAACCACATTTCACATTTTGCAGTCTGAGAAAGCCTTTTGTTTACTCTGCTTTGCCAGCTTTGGAAATTATTTAATTTTATTTTAAAAAACTGTTATTATGTTACTGTAGGTTGCTATTTTTTTCCTTCCATCCCTGTACTTCAGGAAGTCTGCGTTTCCTCCTATACCATCCCAGCTGTGTCATCCCCTCATTTAAATTTCTCTTCTACCTCTGACTCTCTCTCTTTTTCCCCCTATGCCATGCTGCCATTTACCCTTTCCTCTCATCTCTGGCTCTGTTACCCATGGTCTGTACCATTCCTCCGCTGCAGCTGTCTCCACCTAGGCTGTCTCTGATACAGTCACCTTGTTAACACTTTAAAGCTGTTAAGATCAGAGAGCTTGACAAGCTGCAGTGAAATGTGGCAGGCCTACTCCTGATTACACAGACTTAAATATAAGACAGCCAATTTGCTCCTGCTTTGAAACTCTCAATAAATGAAGGATTCAGTGCAGCCCATGTTCTATCTCCACTGCAAATGTAAAATTTTGCTGCACAAATGTCTCCCTTTTCTATTCTATTTTATTATATTGTGTTCTATTCTGTTATTTTTGAACATGAAGAACAAGAACATGAACTTCCAGATCTGTTTTATCATATAGGTTTTAAAACATCTTTCTATTACGAAACACATATGTGTGTTTTAACACACTTTTAATGTACAAACTTGAAAGAGCTGACTACCAAACAAAAAGGAAACTTTCTGTCAGTGCATGTGAGTTATATGTCACGCCCTACGGCAGGCTACCCTACAGTGACAGCTAGACATATTGCTATGACCCAGAGGTGAACCTGACAGGGCATCAACAATCTAACTCTCTCCTGAGTCACCCTACACCCTCACTGTAAACCCTGAGGCACATCTAACCACTACCTGCATGAAGTTTATCTTAAAGCCAGACACTGAATTAAAATTATTTCTGAACTAGAGTGATAAATCCACCGTTTTTGTAGGTCCGAAGGATGGTTACAGATTCTTTTTTTGTCATATTATATCATCTTACAATCTTCCTCTGCCATAAGAAACTTATCGGTTGCTGTCATAGTTGGTTTTTTTTTTTGCCATACTTGCCTTGAAGCACTGTCTCATGCCAATGATCAGTTGAAGTTGACTTAAACAGGCTAAGCCAAATTAAGGCATATTTTATTATTAATACAAATATCTTTTAATGCATACATAGGCATAAGTAATGTGTTGTTGTATAAACTTTGAAAAAGCTGACTTTATTCTTTAATTTAAACTATTTGTGTAGTTGCTGTGGTGCAATCATCATCATAAAACATAATTTTAATCATAAAACATATTTAACTATTTACCTTTAACAGTGGATTACAATAGTGATTAATTTTCACAATAGAACAAGTACATTACAAAAAATTACATTAATGTTTAATTCTCAAACTGCAAACTCAACATTTCCTTCAGCATAACTTCCTGAACAGTATGCCCCAAACACTCACTTTAATCTGTTGAAAATGGGTCACTAGAGGAAATGTTCAGCACCTAAACTCAAGCTCATCAAAATCGCGGTTTTCTATCAGTGAGAGATCCACAAATCATTTATTGTTTATTATCTGAAGAGACCGCTGCTAAGAAATAAATCTCTAACACACAAGGACCTCTGGAAGATTCATCAAAGATTTGACCAATGAAGCAACATGTTTACGGTCTATTGAAGGACAGAGCTTTCTACATATTCTTCTGATGTAAATGTGATAGGGACACATTTGCACTCCTGGTTACTTTTTGTTAAGTGAGTGATGTCCTGGCTCTGACCTTTAGTTTGCAGAAAACAACTAAGCTAAGCGTAGTGTTTGTGTGCGTGCGTGTGTGTTTAAACTGCCAACTTGAATCAGTCCATTAAGCATACTAGTAGACTGACAGACGGATGGGTATATCCAGCCTAAGGGGGGAGAAGTAGCATCATCCCAGCAGAACGATGAACTCACTGTGTGTGTATTTGTGTGTGTTTCTTCGTGTGTATATATGCAAGTATGCAAAGTCAGTAGGTGTCTTTGGCTGGGTGTACACATGTACAGTAGGTAGGAACTTGCACGCTTGGCGCCAACATTTGTGTAATTGAATTAACACATGATGACAACATTTCACACACATTCTTATCTGCAGAATCTAATTTAGAAATATAGAGAGTGCATACGAGAGAGTGTCTGGGGGAAACATATCCAGTGGCGCATGAGTATGCACACTTTTATTGGATCACTCTCACACTTTGGACCAATGAAGCTCCTTTTATTATAACTGAAATATTGATACCGCCAAAGTTTCTGGCAGTATATTTTCTCTGACTCTTTATGTATTTGTCTTCAGGATGATTGAGAATGGTGAGAAAAGGCAAAAACAGATAGATAAAAAGAAGGAGAAATGGATGAGGGAAGCAATATCAAGGCACAGGCTTGCATTATTCCAGAGTTTTACAACAAATACTTAATGAAAACCCCCATGAGGGTTATAGAAGCCTGTATTTAATTAAGCCTTTATAAAATATTAACCAGGGACACCAGGGCGATTTCCTCTCTGGTCTGCTCAGTAGATTGCAGTTACATTGCCTAGACAGCTTTGAATTATAATTTCAGATGAAAGGTGAAAGAGAGAGAAAGAGCAGGTCTAGTGCTCACTAAAGAGCCAAAGGGGAGGTTGGGATGGGGGACTGATGTCGCTCCTATTGGTGCCTCCGGAATGTCTTCTAATCACATTAGGGGAAAACCATAGCTCAGATTTATTATGGCTCTTCTAAGTTCACATTTCAGCCCTGGCACCTCTATATCTCTACCTTTAACAAACTTTGAAATGACTTTGATCTCTTAGTTTGGCTGTCACATTCTGTGAATTCCACAATGTGCAAAAAGATGTAAATCACTTGAATTATGGTGCCTTTTTTAATTGTGATAACATATGTGTCTGGTCTATAGGGAGCTCAGAGAAAGCCTTAACATGCAACTAGTACTGTGGAGCTGCTGACCATCTAAGCCGTTGACTTTGGGTCACCTCCTGTGAGAGAGAGGGTTGTTCCAGTTTCATGTAGATGTCTTCTTTCATGCCCCTTTCAAATCAATGGCCTTCACTGTTCAGAATGTGGACATTGCAAAAACCATGGTGTGCAAACATTAAGTGTTACTACCATCTCTTAATTTTGACAGGAATTTTCCATTTAGTTTTAATCATCATTTAGTCGTCATCATCATCAAACTGTCAAACACATTTTAGTCATGTATCTTATCTTATCTTTGTCAGTATTTATTCAGTGGAGCTCAGTTTTAATTTTATTCATGTTTTAGACTGTTTTAGATATATCCACCTATCTGTGGAATAAGATATGGGAATCTGGGTTTACATATTATGACTAAGAAATCAAGACTTGATTACACAGCACCTGTGTAATGTTGGTCATGCGAGCAAGATCATAACCTTTGTCAGTGTTGAACAATAATCTTTGGCATCAGATTCTTTTATCTTTCTGCAGCAATCCACTGACTGCTGCTTACTAGTCCCTTCCCAGATTATACTGTTAAAGGTCTAGCTGAAGTGGTTTTCACATTTGACGAAGCAATTTCTGGTCACTGCTTCGTATCCAACTCTCAGATGTGATGTACTCACACCAAAAGTCATTTTGGTAAAATATGAGATGATCCTGAATATATAGTATGAAATAAAAGGCTTGGGGGGAGGAAAATAGTGTTCAAAGATAAGATAGTCCTCATCAGTGAAACTTTTTTCTCTTGTAAAATGTGAAGGATGAAATACTTCCATAAAAGAATTGAAATCCCACATTTGTACTTGCACACCATCCAGTCAGGCTCTTAAAGCAGTCAGAATGATTTGTTCTGGCAGTTTCCATTTTTCATACTGTCTATATGAGCTCCTCATCATGACTTTATATGACAGTGGCAGGTCTTGGCTATTTGACAAATTATTTGGTCTGAGGTCAGTTCCTATTATAAAAAGCTACTGTAAAGATGTAAAACTTTTAATGCATTTTCCTCATCAGAAATTTGTTTAATCTATTGGGCAAAATAAGCCACACAAAGCATTAGAAGCTCATGTACATTAATCTGGGGTT
>JAUBNQ010000023.1:18639497-18652275 GCA_032353495.1 Ctenopoma kingsleyae
ACTCAAAATCTGAAACTCACACTGGTCAAAGAAAGAAGTACCAGAGTTATACACTCAAACATCAACAACCTCTTCCGTATACAGTCTACACTTTGAGTCTGATCCAAACTCAGATTTTGAGATTTCAGCACTGGTCTAAAGTTTCCTGAGTGGCCTCGTGGCTAGGATGTTCACTTTTTTTGATCTTATGTTGTCTGTTTTTTCTAGGAACATCTGTAATGAAGGTTACTGCATCAGATGCTGATGACCCTACATACGGCAGCAGTGCCAGAGTGGTGTACAGTGTACTGGATGGAGAAAAGTTTTTCACTGTTGATAAACATACAGGTAAGAGTGATAAAAAATATTTTGCTTTTCTGTAGAAGTTGCTTAATTTGCTTAAGCTCAGAAAAGCTCAGTCAAAATGATTTGCCAAATATATAGACTGAATTGGCTGAATACAAGCAATTTTATAACAGGCTGAACCCCAGGTGCAGGCTGTGCAAAGATGCTCCTGATACAATCCAGCATATAACAGCTGGGTGCAAGATGCTAACAGACAGGGTGTACATGGAACACCATAACCAACTGGCCAAGTGTACAAGAACACCTGTGCTGAGTATGAGCTGGAAGACGCTAGATCAAAATGGTATCTACCTCCAAAAGTGGTTGAGAATGACCAAGCTAAGATCCAGGAACTTCCAGATACAAACCAACAAACGGACAATGCCTAATCAGCCAGATATATTAGTGGTGGACAAACAGAGGAAGAAGGCTGTAGTCAACGTGAGAAATACCAAGGGCTGAGAGAAAAGTTAGCAGAAGAAAAGAGCACAAGATCTGTGTGTGTATGTGTATTTAAGCAGTCAAAATAGTATGAGGTAAGAAAGAAATGTGCAACATAAATGTGGCTGTCTGCAGCAGGATATAATGTAAATAAATAAATAAATCTAAAATAATAGCTGAATATTCAGCGTGTGTGTGTGTGTGTGTGGGGGGGGGATTTGTGGACACATAAACTACCTGAATTTTTTTCTGTTTCAGTTTTATGGTTATTACCTGTTACCTGAGAGAAATACTTTGGATTTTTGATACAGTACAGCCTAAAAGTTTACATTTCACTAAAGTGTTAAGGATGTAAGAACTGCAAGTAACCACTAACCATCACATACGGATCCTGGGTCATAGTTCCACCAGATCCAGATTTAGCCAGTGAAAAATATCTCCAGGTGGTCTAATGGAAAATTCTATTTCCCTATTGTTCTGAAGCTTATTGGAGCAATATGGCCTGACCCACAGTTGTTCAAGAATAGCTTAGCACTGTTGTTGCCTTCGAATACCCCCCAGGGCACAGCACTAAAGTTTTAATCATTCCTTTTTTGGTCTCCCCGACTTTGATTTGGTCAGCCTAGGTGCTTGGATGATAAATGGCTCTGCCTTGGTGGGACTAGCCAGGAGACTGGATGGTTCATTCCAGCTTCTGTCTTATGACCCTGTTCCATCCACCTCCTTGACCCATTCTGTAGACAGACAAGCTAGCCTGATGGGTGTGAGTGAAAAAGGTCATAATGAAGATGAGACAGACCCGCTGTGAAATCTGCTTCATTGATATCACTCTCACTCACCCTGACAACAAACTCAGTGTTTTTTTTCTGTTACTTTGACCATGCTACAATTATCTGGTAGGTGTTTGATACATTGATAAGCATTTGACCTGAGTCAAAGGTCTGATTTTAAAACCACTACAGTGTATGTAATGTCTTGATATAATTTCCTCACAGTATATTACAAAAACAAAGACTTTGAAAAGCAATATTTTTATACCACATTTCTGTCATATATTAATCTTTTGCTGTTAGAATTTAGCAGTAGATTAGAAAGTCATGTATCTGCATTCTTCATTCAAGTATTTGAAAAGTATTTGATATCAACTTCAGTGTTATATGAAAAATGCCCTGATGTAGTAGCTCAGACTGATCTCTGTGGGATCTGTAACCTTAGTTTTGTGTAAAGATATTTTACTCAGAGTTACAAAAATGTCATGTTATATTGTAAAAGATTAATAACCATGGCTATGATGTGCCCTGTGCAGTATAATTAACAGTAGCATCAAGTAATGCTGAGTTTATCTTTTGTGCTGGTGCATGTTCTTGTATATTTAGTACCTCAACTCTACACAATTATATTATTGCATTATTTGCTAGATGATGGGTTTGTGCCATCATATTGTGTCATTTTTTTGTGCCATCACTTCTCACCCCTTCTAAAATATACCAACAACTATGTAAATTCCATATTTTCAACACCCAAAGAACAAGAATCAGAAAACAGAATCAGAATATTATTATTATCATTGTAACAGGTACAACAAAATTAGGTCCAGTCCCTGTGGTGTCAGGGAAATAAAAAAAAAAAGAAATATAAGAAATATATATATCTCTATATATATAGATATATATATGGCAAGTTTGCACTAGTGTGGCATAACTACATTGCTTTAGTTTTTACAGTAGCAATGAGGACTGAACTAATGTGGTTTTGTAAGTACAATGTAGAATTATATTCCCATTACTTAGCCAGATAAAAACAGAAATACAATTGATGTGTGCAAAAAAGATTTTGTTATTGAGGCCCCATAAGACCCCATTACCCAATTAATTTGTTACTATTAGTGCTAGGTGATGACCACTGGACTCATCTACATACTATAGATGGCATAGGCTTTATCATGATGTTGAAGCAACAGAGTTAGTTGCACATTGGCGCTTTATTCCTGACTGCCCTAATATAGATGCTTTCCCTCTGGCCTTCGATGCATAAAAGAGGAGCATGTCATCTGGCTCTCTTAAGTTGAAACCTGCATGTATTGTATTTTGGTTACCCATAAAACATGGCCCAAGGCTGAATTTGACTGAAATCACTGAGTTGTGTACCCAACACAATGCAAACCTTTGGGAGTGAGATAGCACACCAAGTCCAGGAAATGCATCAATAGATTCTGATGTGGAAAATCCCAAGGGGTGAAGTGGAATTATATTACTGCTGCACAGTAAACCAGCCAGCTACTGATGCAGCTACTGCTGGGCCAACAAGGAGAATGTCTCTTTTAAACTAGGATGGACCATGTTCTATTTTGTGAGCATGTGAGAGAGACAGATGTACAACAACAGAGGGCATAGCACTAGCAGTAATGACAAGACATTACACTAAAGTCCAAAAATCATATCCAATCTAACCTGGCATGGTCAGGTTCACCAACGGAATTTGGGGCCTTTCAAAAGGCTGTTTTGGTCCCATGCAGTTTTTACCTTCCAAAAACAATGTTACGCTATATTAAATGTATACTGGGCAGATATGTCCCCCCCACCCCCATACTTAAGCCAGTTGTGTCCCCCTCACCACTGAAATTAAAATTTCGTCCATGGTCAGGTTGTCTCAATTATTTCTATTTCATAATAAGCTAACTGCATTTGTTTCCACACATGTTTACCATGGTGACCTGAAATGGTCTGTCAGTTTCATATTTGTTCCGCAGATCTTGAAATGGAAGCATGAAATTACACTTTTACATTTTATAGTTATTATATGTAATTACAGTTGTTTATACAAAAAGAAAATTAGCATGGCTTAAATCAGTCAATGGCCTGATTTTAACTGAAGTACCTGTCACTGTCCCTTACTTTCTCTTCTGAAATCCACTTCTCAGGTTTGAATGCAGCCTTACCTACCATGGAAGAGTTGTGATGCTGTTCAGGGTGTCTAAGGCATGCCTTCATTCCGCCTCTGTATAATATTAATTTTAATACACCTGAGCTTCTTCTCCACCACTCTCTCTTTCCCTCTCTCTGTCTCTCTCCTTCAATGTCTCTTCTATCCCTCAATCATTAGGGATCATCATGACAGCAGTGGCAGATTTGGACCGGGAGACACAGGATCGTTACGAGTTGGTCGTCAAGGCAACAGACATGGCAGGACAAATGGGCGGTCTCTCTGGCTCGACCACGGTGACCATAGTGATCACAGACGTTAATGACAACCCACCACGCTTCCCACAGAGTGAGTGTCTCCCGCAGATTCTCTTACTTTAGAAAATAGAAAGAGATGGTGGGACACGGGAGGAGAAAGAAGAAATTGCAAAGAAAAAAGAGGTGAAAATGACTGATGGTGGAGAAAAAGAAACTGAAAATTTAGAAGGAGAGGAAACATTTGAGAAAAGTGAAAGCCCAGACAGAGAAACTTAGAGAAAATGATAAAAGACATGCCCTACAGTTTAAAACCTGCAGCCCCAAGACAACAATAAACAAGAGCAGCATCAGCAATCGTACTGAATGTTCATCCATGTAGTCTGAGAAAATATTTATTTATGAGTGAGTCACACCCATAGGCCCTACCAAAGTAGTTCATCAAATTCATGTGGAGAACGGATGCATTCCACTGGACATTTGATCATTCTTTTAAGTGAGGCTGAAGCGAGCCGAATCAATATGGTTGATCGTGCCCTTATTGTAATATTAGAGATTTATGATGGTGAGATGGTTTTGGGGCTAAATGGCTTTCACATGACGTTTGGCACACACATACTCAACTAGTACAGTTTGTCTCTCCTTGTCGTACAAACACACTTAATCCTGTTGAAAGAACTCTATTTATAGCAAACATCTGAAGAGTTTAGTTTATTTTTTAATATGTTGAGGCAACTTCCACCTTAAACACTATAAACACTGAATATCTTTTCAGTTACAGATTATCATTGTGAAAGAAGTCTCACCTTCTTGCTTTCTTTTCAGTTCTGTATTTTGCCCCTTTTTGGAGCTAAACCACCAACACTACTACTATTGTTGCAGCTAGAGAAACAGGATCTAACAGTCTTCTTGATTGTATTCGATATGTCTCCACACACATTTTCTTATTTCTATTTAAATCTGTTTTTCTTCTCTGTAAATCATATTTACCCAATCAGAGGCATAAACCCTACAGGACTATATAGTTTATGGTATGAAAAGATAGACTTTAGAAACCTACCTCACAAATAAGATGCAACGGAGCACCACACACTTTGATGTTCTCACTCCCTCTGGGGAAAAATAATGTTTTATCTTCTTACTTATTTCTTGTTCATAATGAACTTTTTCCACCTACAGCCATCCATCTATCTTTTTTCTCTTCCCCTCTGCACTGGTGTTTTTCCTCCTCTCCATGTTACTCTCTTGTTTTGGTGGTGTTTTCTACAATTACAATTTTTTGTCACTTCATCCCAGCTTTGCTAAACCTGTTTTATCTGCCTATATGTTTCTCCACCTCTGGCCACCTTCTCCCTATACCAGAGATGTATCAGTTTTCTGTGTCAGAGGGGGCGGCCGTGGGAACACCAGTTGGACGTGTCATTGCCACCGATGCAGACATGGGAGAGAACACAGACATGAGCTATCTGATCAAAGAGGGAGGGGAGCTCTTCAAGGTCACTACTGATGTAGAGACACAAGAAGCTATTGTTTCCATCAAAAAGGTACAGTTAATTTAATAGAATGCTGGGCTATTGATATTGTTGTCCATTAACACAATATATTTCTACGTGTTTTGCTTGTATAGAAGCATGAAAAAACATACACTTTGTTCTAACTCAAATTAAATTTCACTTTCTTCATTGCATCTGCATCTTTTTTTCCCAAGGCAAGCTATAGTAGATGATGCAGTCTTTTTCTTCCTAAATAAACTAGCTAAGAGTTATACTGTACTGTTGCCATACATGTAAAATCATAATTCTGTAGGCAGAATAATCTTATTATAAATGAGAATGAGGCAGTGGCTCTGTTGTGTTTGACAAGGGTTATTCAATAATAGAATTACTATCAATACCAGGTATTCTATCCACATTCCATCTAAACATTTGTTGTTTATATCTCTGGCTGGATCTTTTGAAAAGTTATTGGGATTCTGTTAGAAATCAACAAGAGACTGGGCCTGTGTGGGTTAGAGTTTGACAAACATGATTTGGGGTTCTGTTGGCAAAGGTAATAGTGTTTGCTCCTAGCAACTACTGTATGTGTTCTCCTTAGTAAGCTGAACAACTCTTGCCCTGTTCAGACAGAAACTGAAGGTGCATTGAAGATGGGGAGAAAGAGATGATTGGTCTTTGATGATTGATGAGCATTGGTTGCCAACTGGGGTTTGACTGGTGCTGTCAGTGTTGCGTCTCTTCAACAGTTCAACAGCTATTTTTTTCCATACCTTGCACTCTGACAAAAAAGAAAAAAAAATGCAGAAAACAGTCACATCTTTTTATTGAAAAACAAAGATGTCAGACACTGTCACTTTTCTGTCATCAGTAGGGCTTGACAGAATGACCCAATTGCAGTTCAATGGACAGCCAACAATGTGTCAGTCTTAATGATTGTAGCTGGTGACCCAATGGTAATGTGCTGGCATCATAAGAACTTGAAAGAGATCAACATGAAATGAAGGGATACGTTTATACATTGGCTCAGTGGTGTAACTTAACAATAGGATTCTACACTGATGAGTCACAACATTAAATCCACCTGGTGGTTTTTGGTTTTCTTCTAATTTATTGCTGGCCTTGATCAGCAGGTGTCAGAACATGTTCATCCCCATGTCCCTATTCACCATAACATTAAAATCACCAGGTGGATGTAATGAAGTAGCTGATCAGTGCATATTTCAACATTTTAAAGTCATTGCTCTCTAGTATTGTGATTATTTGTAAATATTGTTGCAATATTTTGTAACTTCTGGCCATTTATTTAGAATCTTCTTTGCCTTTCAGCCACTGGACTTTGAGATCAAGCGCACACACAATGTAGTAGTAGAGGCTGTAAATAAGCATGTGGATCCACGCTTCGTGGACCTGGGTTCCTTCCGCGACCAGACCATTGTCCGGGTCAGTGTGTCAGACATAGATGAACCACCCATCTTTCAACCAGCAGAGGGTGCTATCATGGAAGTGCAAGAGGATGCCAAAGTAGGAGCGCTGGTTGGCATCGTCACTGCCAGGGATCCAGACGTGAAGAATAAGTTTGTCAGGTATGTCAAAGGCTCTAATGCCATTTTCAGATTACACTGTTAAAAATTCTAAACTTGGATTAAATTCTGCAGGCCTGTGACATGAGCAGCCATTGCACAGGTCTAGCATTTTTTTAATGTAATGGAATTTACTTGATCACTTTAGATACATTTTATTCAAACAAAAAGCTTTTAAGAACTAAAAACAGGTACTTGATGAGATTAAGTGTAAAATCTTTTTTTTTTCTTTAATTCCTCTTGAAGATCAAGTGATAATCCCAGCAAATAGTGAACAGTGGCACTCACATATTTCATGAGGCAGTGCTGTGCATGTTTTTTTTTTTTGTTTAGTTTTTTTCAGATCACTGCATATGATAAAAACAATCTCATCTGGTAATCTTCTGTACTAAGGCCTGTGGTTTATGTCTTCAGAAAAGCAATTGCAATGTGAGAGGGGAATGTAGATAAGGGCTATAGTCTCACTGACTGTAGTATACACCGACACACACAGGGCCTTGGCAAATTACCTTGATTAAAAATTCATGAGGCTCAGAGTTCCAGGTGTAATAAAGTACAACACCATGGCAGCACCGTCGTTCACCAGTGTCGCGGCAGTCTGGAGCTGAAAGTGTGTGTCTCTGATACACACTGTATGTGTGCATGCATATATAAGTGTATGTTTCTGTGATTGCATATGTTTGAGTAAGTGAATGGATATGTGAGCAAAAGGGAGGTGGAGAGGCTGGCCAGGGGCTATCTACAGGGCAATGTTAGCGAGCTCATGGCCTCTGGCATTAGGCAACATGCCCTCTTGAGATTCTGCATAGCCATGCATCCTGAGTGATAAGGTTTTAGTGAATAATATGTATGCAGTGAGGAGATGATCACCACATGCCACAATAAAGATAAAAGATGTTGTAATTGCTTAGAATTTCTACATCTATCACTACAGCCTTCTTCTTCACCACTACTATGTCCAATCAGTTAGCCATTACCAGTTTGTTAGTCTGTATCTGGAAGTCCCACCGGAATTGAGCTTGGTCATTATCAACTACCTTTGAAAATAGATCCCATTTTGACCTTGGGACTTCTATCCCATACTCAGTACAGATGTTCCAGTACACTATGCTACTCCGCCTGCTAGCGTCTTAAACCCTGGTGTTCTGTGCTGCATTGTCTCAGGGGCATCTTTTCACAGCCTGCACCTGGAGTCCTGTCTCGCTATGGGTCTTGTACTTGGAGGTTGTGCTCGTGCTGCCAGGATTATTGCCTGTCTGTGCTACCTTTTAGTCCAGCTTTGTCCATTCACTGGTCATTTTTTGATATCTGCCTGTGGTACAGCATGCCATTACTTGGGGCTATCTTCCTGAAGTACTCATGGATCTTTGTTGTTTCATTCTAGATAGTGGCTATGATGCTCACTAGACCATCCCCTCCTTCCTTCCTTCTGTTTCCTGAAGAGTTTCCAGGTGCTAGATTTGGGGTGAAACTTTTCATGCATGATAAGGAGTTTCCTTGTCTTGATGTTAGTGGCATCTGTCTCTTTTGGTCAGCTTATATTGTCAGTTGGGTATCTGATAACCAGCAGATAGGTGTTGATTCCCCAGACCCTGTTCTTCCTATTCAGCTGACTTCTCAGGACGTGCCTCACTCTGTGTAAATATTTTGCACTTGCTGCTTTCCTTGTGTCAAAAATGTTACTTTGCCTATATGAATAAGATGTGGAATACCATATATACAAATTGTATTTTTGTGCTGTGGATGTATTCTAAAAGAAAGAGGTTTGGATTGTGACCATGGATGTCTCAGTTTTGAATGTACTTGCAAAAGGATTGTTGGTCATGTTGCCATATTGTCCTCCTGGAGTTAATAATAAGAAAATAAATATTTATTGACATTCAGTAACATAAATCAAATGCAAATGCAATTCAACACCCACATAATTTTATAAATTAATACGTGATCATGTGCTGTTCTTTAAGCATTTCATATTTTATATCTAGCTTCCCGGTCAGCAATGGGATAAGCATCAGACTGGGATGCAGAAGGTAGCAGGATTGAATCCCAGCCCAGATTCCCAGCCCATCCCCCATACCAAGTGTGTCCTTGAGCAAGACACTCCCCTATCCATAATGATTATCTACATGTGACCATCATTCTCATTAAACCTGATTGAAAGCTGTCTGAGATGTTTTACACAAAGTCCTTAAGAACTGATAATGCCCTTGGTACTTTATTATGGTGTATGTGGGCATGAGTAAATAAGCCAGCTGTGTGTGCGGTGGGGGAGAGGAACAAAGAAACCTTTCAGTGGATTTTTGTTGACTCACCAGCCTTTTGAGAGCTCCAAGTACTCCAAAGAAGGAAAGATGCATTTGTGTGTGTGTGTTGTTTTCTGGAGTGCACAATGAAAATTTAATATTTTTTTTCTTACTCAGAATAGGTAAATAAAAAATAACTATACAGCTTCTTGCAGTTATAGGATACAGCACTATTAGGGTCACAGGACCTGCGACAAACTGCAGTAAATGCCTTTAAAATATAATCATTTCAACCCTGACCCCATCTATATAAGTTATTGCTGAAGGTCATGTGAAATTATTTTTATTATTTTTTAAATAGTATTTTCACTGCGTCACATCTGTATCTTATTTTTGTGATTGGAATAGGTTCTCCATTGATCGAACTACAGACCAGGAGGTGATTTTCCATATTGATTCTGAAACTGGAGCCATCACACTGGGCAAGATTTTGGACCGAGAGACGGCTGACTGGCACAATATCACCGTGAAAGCTGTAGAAGCAGGTACATTGTTTGCTGTTAAATGGATTTCATCACACTTGAGTTGTAAATTATCCTTCAGCTGGGAAGGGTATGTTATTTGTGGTGTAGTTACTTTTTTTGCCTTGACAACAGTTATGAACGCTGATGGAAATACTGTATATTCACTTTAAACAAGAACATACTATAATTAACTAATTAACTCTACAGTCTGAAGCAAAATGAATTTTTGACATCACACAAATCTTGACCCCTCCTCGAGCTGCCACCTTGTCGTGGTGGAGGGGTTTGCATGTCCCATTGATCTTGGGACCTCTGTTGTCGGGGGCTTCATGCCCCTGGTAGGGTCACCCAAGGCAAATTGGTCCTAGGTGAGGGAATAGACAAAGAGCGGTTCATGATGAACAAGAACACTGGATACTGTTTTCCCTCACCCGGACCTGGGTCACCGGGGCCTCCCTCTGGAGCCAGGACTGGAGGTGGGGCTCGATGGCAAGCGCCTGGTGGTCAGGCCTTCACCCATGGGGCCCGGCCGGGCATAGCATACAGAGGTAATGTCATTCCCCCATTCCATGGGCTCTCCACCTGTAGGAGGGGCCAAAGGGGTCAGGTGCAGTGTGAGTTGGGCGGTGGCCAAAGGCAGGGGCCTTGGCGGTCTGATCCTCGGCTGCAGAAGCTGGATCAAGCGACATGGAATGTCACCTCTCTGGTGGGGAAGGAGCCTGAGCTAGTGCGTGAGATTGAGAGGTTCTGGCTAGATATAGTTGGACTCACCTCGACGCACAGCTTGGACTCTGGAACCAGTCTCTTTGAGAGTGGCTGGACTCTCTTGTACTCTGGAGTTGCCCCCGGTGAGAGGCGCAGAGCAGGTGTGGGCATACCTATTGCCCTACGGCTCGCAGCCTGTACATTGGGGTTTACCCCAGTGGACGAGAAGGTAGCCTCCTTCCGCCTTTGTGTGGGGGGATGGGTCCTAACTGTTGTCTGCACTTATGCGCCAAACAGCAGTCTGGAGTACCCACCCTTTTTGTGGTCTCTGGAGGGGGCACTAGAGGGCCCACCTGCTGGGGACTCCGTCGTTCTGCTGGGGGACTTCAATGCTCACATGGGCAATCACAGTGAGACCTGGAAGGGGGTGATTGGGATGAATGGCCCCCCCGATCTGAACCAGAGCGGTGTTTTGTTATTGGACTTCTGTGCTCATCACATATTGTCCATAACGAACACCATGTTCAGACATAAGTGTGTCTATATGTGCACTTGGCATAAGGCCACCCTAGGCCGCAGTTTGATGATCGACTTGTGGTCGTGTCTTCTGACTTGCGGCCACATATCTTGGACACTCGGGTGAAGAGAGGGGCAGAGCTGTCAACTGATCACCACCTGGTGGTAAGGCCTGGTAGACCCAAACGTATTGTGAGGGTCTGCTGGAAACGTCTGACAGAGTCCATTGTCAGGACGAACTCCCACCTCCGGCAAAGCTTTAACCATGTCCCGAGGGAGGTGGGGGACATTGAGTCCGAATGGACTATGTTCCGTGCCTCCATTGTCGAGGCGGCTGACCGGAGCTGTGGCCATATGGCGGTCGGTTCCTGTTGTGGTGGCAAGTCCCAAACCCGTTGGTGGACACCGGCGGTGAGGGATGCCATCAAGCTGAAGAAAAAGTCCTACCGGGCCTTTTTGGCCAGTGGGGCTCCTGATGCAGATGATAGGTACCGGCAGGCACCAAGTGGAATGCAGCTTCAGTGGTTGCTGAGGCAAAAACTCGGGTGTGGGAGGAGTTTGGTGAGTCCATGGAGAATGACTTCCAAACAGCTTTGGAGAGATTTGAAGGCATTCAACTGTGTCCCTCGGGGGAGTCCTGTGGGGGGTACTCCGGGAGTATGGGGTATCGGATTCCCTGTTAAGGGCTGTTCGGTCCCTGTAGAACCGGTGTCAGAGCTTGGTTCACATTGCCGGCAGTAAGTCGGGCCTGTTTCCGGTGAGAGTTGGACTCTGCCAGGGCTGCTCTTTGTTACGGATTCTGTTCATAATCTTTATGGACAGGATTTCTAGGCGCCGCCTGGGTGTTGTGGGGGTCCGGTTTGGTGGCCTCATGATTGGTTCACTGCTTTTTGCAGATGACGTTGTCCTGTTGGCCTCATCAGGCTGCGACCTACAGCTCTCACTAGATCAGTTCACAGCCGAGTGTGAAGCAGCTGGGATGAGAATCAGCACCTCCAAATCTGAGGCCATGGTCCTCAGCCGGAAAAGGGTGGAGTGCCCTTTCAGGATTGGGAGTGAGATCCTGTCCCAAGTGGAAAAGTTTAAGTATCTCGGGGTCTTGTTCACGAGTGAGGGTAGAATGGAGTGGCAGATTGACAGGCAGATCAGGGCAGCGTCTGCAGTGATGCGGGCTCTGTATCGGTCCATAGTGGTGAAGAAGGCGCTGAGCCAAAAGGCAAAGCTCTCAATTTTCCGGTCGATCTACGTTCCCACCCTCACCTATGGTCACAAGTTGTCGGTAGTGACCGAAAGAATGAGATCGTGAATACAAGCGGCCGAAATGAGTTTCCTCCGTAGGGTTTTCTGGGCTCTCCCTTAGAGATAGAAGCTTAGTCATCCAGGACGGGCTTAGAGTAGAGCCGCTGCTCTTCTGCATCGAGAGGAGCCAGATGAGGTGGCTCGGGCATCTAATTAGGATGCCTCCTGGATGCCTCCCTGGTGAGGTCCCTAGTGAAGGAGACCCCTAGGAAGACCCAGAAAATGCTGAAGGGACAATGTCTCTCGGCTCGCCTGGGAACTCCTTGGGATCCCCCTGGAGGAGCTGGAAGAAGTGGCCGGGGAGAGGAAGTCTGGGTATCCCTGCTGAAGCTGCTGCCCCCGCAAAGCGGATGAAGATGGATGAACAAAGCTTAATATGTTAAGATGTATCTTAATATGTCAAAGAAAATAATCATTTGTCATAACATCACAACAATAATCATAACATCAATATAATAGTAATAAAATGAACAA
>JAUBNQ010000023.1:18664823-18684682 GCA_032353495.1 Ctenopoma kingsleyae
CTCTGATAAGATTTAAATTAACCTAGAGTGGTTCCTTTAATGCCAATGAGTTCCAGTCTCTGTGCTAAAATGTTGTTCTTAATGCTGCATGTCAAATGCACCACATGAAGATCTAACTTGTCTAGGACAAGTACAGAGACACATACATTGTCTGAGATAAAATCATTGGTGACTTCTACCAGTGCTCTTGTATTATGATGTACTCTAAGTCCTGACTGAAAGTCAGATACTGGTTATTCCTGCGCAGGTGGTCACACAATTGCTTTCCAACAATTTTTTTTCAAGATTGTATAGATAAAGGGCAGATTGGATATTGGTCTTGTTGTTTTCTTTCTCTAATAGTTATTTTTAGTTATTATTTTATTTGTAATAAAATTTATAAGTCATAATGATCTTACATAGGGCCGCCACAAAGCTAGAAATGGCCCTGGGCGTTGGCATTTTCTCCCAGTGCCTGCTTGGGTTTTCTCCAGGTAGTCTTGCTTCTTTTCCACAGTCCAAAGACTGCCTCTATATGTCAGAACTGTGATAGACTGTACCCTGCCTCTCACCCAATGACTGCTTTTTTGGGATTTACCCTAGCACCCCTGTGATCCTTAACAGGACTCAGGATAATGGAAGGATTGATGGATGTAATAGGCAAATGTATCTTTTTTCTTGTCTTTTCTGTAGATAACCATACCATGGAGTCCCACTCAGCAGTTAGTATTCGGATTCTTGATGTAAATGATAATCCTCCTGAACTGGCCACACCATATGAAGCCTCGATATGTGAAGATGCCAAACCTGGCCAGGTAAGCTTTTCTTGATTCAGAATTGGATTGTTTCATATGCACAGTTTGCATGACAGTTTGTTCACAGTAAGAAATGAATCGGTGCATTGCTATAATCACAATTGGATGTACAAAACTAATAAATGTTATTTGCTGAGCAACAAATTAAAGATGAATGATGTGATGATCAACTTATTGTTGCTTCACAGACTCTTTCATTTTATTATTGCTTATTATAATGAATACAGGGCACTTAAAAATAACATGTACCTGTGAGTAAATCAGTTTAAGTGGCAAGTACCAAAAACTGCACACAACCTTCACAATACTGAACACAGCGCATATATTAAGGTACAAAACTCAATGGTAATTGTAATGATGTGGTAAAGGCAGTGATGTGAAGTAAGCTGAGGTGTACTCAGGTGTGGGTAGTACATTAGAACTTCGACAATATTGTCTTACATTTGTCACAGCCCAAAACAAAGACAGAAAGGGCTGATATGGCATACATATGGTATACTAAATAAAGTATCAATAAAAATGTACAACAAACAAACAAACAAATAGGGGCAGCATGGTGGAAAAGTGTTTAGCACTCCTGCCTCACAGTTGGTAGATTTGAACATGCCAGCCAGCTGTGCCTTTTCTATGTGCAGTTTGTATCATCTCACCATGAGTAGTTTCCATCCACAGTCCAAAAACTGGTGACTCTGAATAGCCCATAGGTTGGAATGTGAGTGTCAATATTACAAAAATAATACATACAGTAGCTACATACAAATCATTTCACATATTAAAAGAAATATAATTAAAGTAAGAATTCATGTTATTGATATTTTCATTTTATTGGTCATAAAACTAGAAGCCATCTGGTTATAGAACAGGTTCATAGAAAACAAATAGGTGCAAAAATACATTGCAAAGTTTATTCGAAGTAGGTGTTTTCCATAATGTAGTGTAGTACAAAATGTGAAATAAAATGTGAACCTATCCTGGTAATCCTTAATCTATTAATCCTTAATCTTACTTTAATCTTATCCTTTATGTCCTGTCACTCAGACAGGCAAAATAGAAGCAAAGACAAAGTTCTTGATTCTGATGTTAAGGATAGAAAACAAGTTAGTATTACGTTGTATGTTAATTTGGGCTGGTCCATCAATACCACAATGCAAATGAAGACTACACTGTGGACCTTGTTCAGGTGTTGTCATGTGACTGAAGGTGTATAACAGGTCACATAACAGGATCCAAACAGGTATCATGACCTCCCCCAGATAATTCAACCACCTGTTCTCACATGACTGAACTTCAAACTTGTTGTGATGTAATGGCATCTTTATATTCTTCTCTTGCTAAAACATTCAGAAAAAATTGTAGGCCTATATTTTAAAAAAAAGCATAGATTTTTCTATATTGACTGATTGATTTTCTGGGATTTTCTTGTGAGTCTAGTCTTTCTAGAACTACCTGATTATTTCCATAATTCTGGTTTGGATCATTTTTAATTTCTGATACTTTATATTAAAGGCATTTTATATCTCAGCTTTTGGAGAGAGATGTAATTGAGTGCTTGCATAGAACAAATTTTCAGAGAATCTATTTATTTTTTTGCAGTTTTTCACATTTGAATGGATGAAGAGTTTGATAGACTGTTCTGCCTGCCAAAGTTTTTTTTGCCCAACATTTACCAAGGTCTTCTTGAGACGTATATTATCAATACTTCCTTTTGTTACGAAAGCTACAGTCAGGGAAATGCAGCTGGGTGCAGTAGTTTTCAAAACTATGTTTGTTAGACAAAAGTTTTTATAAATTAAAATTCCTAAATTTCAAGCAGGTTAACAGTAGGAGAACTGCAGGTGAAAGACAAAAAATGCATGCCTGTTTGGAAAAAAAAGACAGCCAACAAAACCACCATCATTTCTGTTTCAATACGGTCTTTACACTGATCAGCATTAAAAATTGACGAAGTCATTAGGGTGTTTTAATTTCCTTATGTAGTCAATGGGCCCTGGGCTGACTTAGACCCAATTATCATGTGCAGAGCAAAGGAATAATTAAAAAAAGCAAAGCTTTAAAGAGGGGCCTCTATGCTGGAAGCTGCATTTACATGTGTAATGAGGCTCAGGCCTCTCCTCCTCTTGATCCACAGACTCTTAACCACTCATAGCCCCCATGTGCCTCTGCCACGCCGCCTGCCTGCGCTTTTTCAGAATATTGTCTGGTCTCATCTCCCTCACTCCCACCTCACTCCCTCTCCCATCTGCGAGAGCCCACATTAACCTTCAGCTCCTAATCACACAGAGATGATTAGTCTTCCAGTAAAAAGATCATTGCAGGCTTCCAGCATTGTAAAAGAAAAGGTTTTTAATGCTCTCACTGGAGTGAAATGCAGTGCCATATTTCACACTGGAATTACAAAAGTCAAAGAAAAGCATTAGGAAGTGCATACACGAGAACATAGTATTTTATCAGCTTTGTCGCTGTCCATCCATCCATGGTTTGTTCTGTAGTCATGGCTCTCTATCAAGAAGGCTCAACAAATGACAGAAGCATATGACAATATCTGTTTTCATTAATTTCTGTCTTCTCATTTTTGAAATCTCTGTTATTGCCTCTTCTCTACAGACTTGCTTTTTGTATGTTGTTGCGGGGAGCTCTGCCTGAGTTGGCCGCCGAGATTGAATGAAAATGTGTTAGCCTTGGGTCAAAGGCTTTCTAATGCTCATTTTCAGCCTCAGGGGTAATCACTGGGGGGCATGGAGGAAACAATTTTCTCCTCCATGTTATTTTCAGAATAATATAACAAACTATTTTCCACTACTTGTTGTCAGCCACTGCATTTTACCTTTGAAAAATGGAGTGAGTGATGTGAAGAAAATGTTTTGGGTCTGAGGACTTGCTGTATGTTGAGTACTGGCATTTGTAGCATTTTTCTCTGACTAATGTTTCTACTGCTCACCTTCGGACTCTGAGTGAGAAGTGACTGAGTCAATCAACTGACTAATGAATTACTAATACTGTATATTATTTGTATATTCTTCTTCGTTCGGAGAGAAACCAACAAACATTTAGGATAAGCAGCAGCAAAAAATTACTTTGCAGCCAGAAGTCAGCTTAATTCTCCCCATTAAGAAGCAGAAGTTTGTGATTCACAATATGCTTGGCCTTTGTTTAAGAACTTTTGGACTCTTGAGAGGTAATCAAGTTGTCTTTTAATCAGAGCAGTTGTTAAGGAACACAGATGCATTTTTTTAATGACATGAGTTGGAGGTAGGTTTTGGTCCCCTGCAGTTTTTACTGTCCAAAAACAATGTTATGCTATATTTAATGGATACTGGTCAAGCACTAGGACCAAGCGGAAAACGGTCGCTCAAGCTGAAGCCTGTTTCCCTTTACACCGCCCACAAGCTCATTGATTGGCTCTGCCGTTTCTTGCTAACGTGTGATTGGCCATCCCCGCTGTCACTCCATCTGGTTGTAAACAGCGCCTGGACTGAACTGGAAAACACAGTAGTGTTTTGCTAGTTGGCCAGGAGTCCGTGTTCATCTGCCGCTGTAGGTTGTTAATATATTGGGTGTTTGTTCTGCCTGGGTCACGTCAGCTAGACAGATTTTAATATCAGAACAGTCATTTACATTAACATTTGAATCTGTCTGTGTGCAGGCATGCTGTAGTTTTATACATATTTTAAACTTCATATTGTTTTTAGGTGTAGTTTAGATATCATGGCACTTTTCAAGCAGTTCAAGCCCCCCCACCCCCATACTCAAGCCAGTTGTGTCCCCCCACCTCTGAATCAAAATTCTGTGCAATCATTAGACTTAGCGACCTAGTGTAAACTTGACTCTGAAAGATTCTTCACAAATATACAAACAGTTATTGTCTGTAAAATTGATAATGGTTATATCAAATGCAATCTAATTTCATTGTCTCTTCTAAAAGTTGATCAGAAGTAGTCACAAACCTCATGACAGCAGTGCAATAAAACTATAGCTCAAAATAGTTTTTAATAATAAATAAAATAATTTTCCTATTAAATATAATACATTGATTAACAAACAACTAACTTGTTCTGAAGTGTAAAGTTTTTATTAGAAAAAGGTCACCCATGTTTGTAAGATTTTCTTTGGCTGTCTTTTAAATGTAAGTTCAGAAGTCAACATTGTATGGTTCTATTGAAGCAGAGAGCTGTTGCCTGATGTATCGAAGCACTTTGATGTCTACTGCTTCCCAGGATGCACTTATTTATTCAGTAAAATAAGCTGCCAGAGGAGGTGCCTAGAGGTATAAGCATCAGCCAGCAGATGTTTGTGTGTAAAATGGGTTTCAATTTTGTTTCAGCTCCCTAGAATGTTGTTAATCAATTTGGAAGTTTGGACAGGGCAACGGCTCTCGGAAATAGGCATAATTAAGTCCATTTTTCTTTCATCTGGAACAGACGTCAAACACTGGCGAGCTGCCCTCTTATGCCTTATGCATTTGCCTCCAGACCCAGAGATTGTGCACTTTGCTCACTTCATCTAGCCTATATGAAAAGAAGAAAAAAAAAAGTTAGAAAAGAGTCTTTGCTATTTTGTTCAGTTTCTTGTCTGTTTCACCTTCTTTATAGTCCTACTGCACGGGCAGAATTAATTAAAGACCACATAGGACCTGCTAGTTTTTAGTTGAATCAACTGTCATATTGCTTGCCTCAAAATTGAGAACTTTTCACAGAAGACTGCTTCTTTAGTTCCAATTTGCCACTGCAAATCGGCTAAAACTTTCTCATGAGGTGTTATAAATATCTCATGATTGACAGGAAGACTTTATTGTGGCTAATTATAAGCAAACAATAATTTATTTTATACCTAATTCATTCCATCAAGCTGTCAATGGAACAAAAAGGCATTTACCAAACTATGTGCAGTATTTTTCTGTGTGGTTTTGAGAGTTTATTAGATTTACTGGAGTGATACTATTGTGAAAGCACAACCCCCAAAGCTGTGCATTGCAACTGAATGTATTTGTTCTGGTTACCATAATTTATATCATAAACACAATTATATATAGCTGACAGATACATGTAACAATGAGAAGGCTAGACGTGCAAGCACACACCTACACACATGCTGTTCACACTCAGCCTTCACTGTCACACACTAATATGTCAGATCAGCACCCAGTTTACAAAGCTAATGAGGAGCATTCCATTGTCTCCTGTTGTGTGCTGCATGATTGCTCAGTCTTGTGCATGGAGTTCAAATCTAGCTTTTGGTGGAACCACAGAGAAAATCAGATTAACCTAAGCCTTTTAACTGTGGTTGGGTTTGATCCCATTTGAGAATTGGTAACACAACCTATTTTGTTTGTGTTTTGAGGGAGAATGCATGTGGAGGGAGGGAGAAGGGTTGGCTGCGAAGGAAATTTAAAAAAATGGTGACACAAACTAAGCAGCTTTTGCTTGGGGACACAGTTCAAGTCAGGGCCATGACACAAAGTGTTAAATAGCTTCTCACCATTTATTTACAGGGGCCACATGCAGGACTGTGTTCAGCAAAGGAAATAAGTGACTTAACAGTATTACAAGAAGAGAGAGAGATGCAAGGGTAGTAGCGCACTGTAAATACAGATTGAACCCACATATCACAAAGAACAAATTCATGCCAAAAAAATCAGTCAATCTTAATTCATGAAAAGGAAAGCAGTTACAGGTTCATCTGCTCAGTACTGGCATGCACCTTGTTTTGTACGTAATTAGAATTTTTCACCAATAAAAAGATTGTTTTGATAAATTGGCACCTCTCAAGGGGTGGGATATATTAGGGGCGTCACAGTAACCAATACTGAGTTAATACAGTACATGTGACAGTGTTCTATGACTACTGTCATAGGCATTGACAAGCTCTACAAGTAGCTCACCAGTGTAGTGAGTTAATGTAGTCTGATATTAAATGCTAAGAGAAGAATGTTAATGCTAACAACTATATATGGGATAGTGCAGGTGTAGCCAGGGCCGGGCTAAGGAATCTTGAGGCCCTTCACTGTACTAATATGATGCTCTGGTTTTTGTAATGGTTATCGATCAACGTGTGGGTGGTGAATCCTTATAGAGAACAATCACTTCATATGTTGCATGAATATTTTGGGGAAATTGTTTTTTGGATCCAGGTACACATGGACAATGTAATAATTCCACACAATAATGAAACCAAACATGGTGAATAATATCCTACAGGGTCACAACAATAATGAGCTTAAAGTCAGAGATTAACCAAAAAATGTCATTACTGGTGTTACCACAAATTAGACAACTCCAATCTGACCATTGGCAAAATGTCACTGTACTGCTAAGAATAAAAAAATCATCCTGTCTTGACAGCACAATCTGACTCTCATAAGACTATATCTTATATACTAAAGTGTAAATTCTGAAAACATAGGCCATAAAGTGAAGTCTGTGTTTAAATCAACTTAAAGTGAAGTATTAATGATCAAATATTCACCAACTTGTGATTTTATTCCTGCTTTTCTTTGAACAAAATAACTGATAATGTCTGATCAAACTGACAAAGTCATGTTCCACATATGTTCACACATTGTTGACCATAGTCTATTCTTGATGAGGACGAGTTTGGAGAAGGAGCTGTCCTGTTTACTGCTCCTCCAGTTCCTCTTCTGAATTGCAGGTTCTGCTGATGCTAATGCTAACGCTAGCTGCCTGTGTATCAGCTTGTTAGACTGTTGCTAGCAAGGAGATTTTATTTGCTGCATCTGCTGAGGGTGTTTCTCCACAAATGTATTTGTTGATATTTCAGTCTTTGTTTTATTGAAATGTGTTGTAGAATTTGCCATCTCCTGAGTATTTGTTCACTTTTAGCTAAGATACGTTTTTATGTTTCATGTTTACAATTTGTCGAGTTCGCCTTGATGATGTCACAGATAAACGTGAAAAAATAGCTGAGTTTATTTAGATTTTTAATCATTTTATGAATAGATACCTCTGAAAGCTATATTTTTCTCACTGTGATTACAAAAATAGAACAAGTACGTACAAATAATTTTAATACAATTTTAAACAAATAAACGATAAATCCATGTGGCTCACTGAGGCCCCCCTGCTGGTGAGGTCAGGTGTTGAGGTCTCCTGTCTGGTTTATACCTGAGCTATGTATGCATTGTTTATTTTCAATATTTCCACCATTATACCATTTTTGCCATGGTATCAAAATTGGTATCTATTATCATAGAATGTCAGTGTTATTGATAGTGACTACCAAATTTCTAATATTGTGACATCCATATTAGGTAGAAAATTAATACTCAGTATTGTCAATATTTGTTAGTACTTACCAAAAGTGGTCCAAGGAAGGACAACTGGTTGAACCAACAGGGTTGTGGACATCCACAGCTCACCCTGTCATAATTATCATGCTGACCCCTTTCAACCACTGAAAGCTCCAACAGTGGGCAAAGTGTTCAAAATTGACCATTGAGCAATGGAAAAAGGTGGCTTATTTTCATGAATCGTGTTTCCTTTTACATCATGCCGACAGTCGGCATGTGCATCATTTACCTGGGAGTCTGATCCATGTAAGATCCATGATCAGTGTATTTTCTAGCCCTAAAAACATAACCCCTTCACCTAACTCCAACCTTGACCTAAAATATTTCAGTAATCCATTTTACTGTTGGTTCTAACAACATCTTACCCTTTTAGCAAGTAAATATGCTACTTTCCAAATGTGCCTGTCCACACTTTCAAGCATTTAAGACTTGCTGATTGTGATTGAAGGGCAAGCCCAGTGTCTATAGCGTTCATTATTTACTATTAATACAGCTAGTAAATATTATATTATAAGTAATATTTAGTCATAGACTTTTCAGTTATTGCACAATAGTCTGGGTGACAGTGTTTTGTACCTTAAATCCATAAATCACACATTTGCAAATACACTGGATCAGATTAGGGCCATTCAAATTATTGTGGTTTGATCAGGGACCTTAGCGGTTTTAAGGTGTGATGCAGTTTAAATATTACAAATCTTAGCTTAGTGATATTACTGTAATTATAGTGCATAAGCTGTAAACCCACACTTGGTTTTTACCATTCCACAGTCAAGTCCTAAATAGCCCTTTTCGTCAATCTGCTGCACCTCACTCAATGACACGTGTACACAATCTTTGCCTCTCATCCCATTCCTCGCCCACCTTGTGGTATTTATCTGACTGAATGCAGAGGGACAGATATCATATAGTGCCACGTGTGTAGAAAAAAAGGCTGGGTGGAAAGCCAAATACTAAGTATGGCCTGGGGTAACGGAGGCCTGTCATCTCTGCCACTGCGTCTCACAGCTGGCTGAGTGGGTCATTGCGACAGATCACCTCAGTTTGGCCACGGCACAGCCAACCTCCAACCCCTGGGAGAGTGAGTTTGAAAAGCTAAATGTTAAGCATGCCTGAAACACGCATACACACACATACAGACATACACGTGAGTACAACACTTACTCACCTCATGCACATACAGAAAGGATACTAAAACTAACATTCACAGGCACACATTAGACATACAACAGAAGTGAGCAAAAGAAGAAGAAAACCAACACAGACAAGGAACAAACCCAGACAGACTCACAGTTTTGCCAGACAGTATTTCATGAGTAGGAGACTGAGTGAGTCATCTGTTCTACTCACCAAATGCCTCTTCCTTTTGTATTTCAAATGTTAATGTTGAATCAGACAAACCAGCAGACTAGACAGACAGACTGGAATATTCTGTTTCCACCAATATTTCTTTTCAGTTCAATTCAATTCAACTTTATTTATATAGCGCCAATTCACAACATACGTCATCTCAGGGCACTTCACAGTGTAAGGTTTAAGACCTTACACATTATATAAATATATACAGAATACTGTAGAAAACCAAACAGTTCCACTTGAGCAAGCTTTTGGTTGATGCTGTTTTTGTCGGTGTAAACTAGGTGCATTAGATGGAGATTTTGTGTCATTTGATGGAGTTCTTTTAGTGCTTCAGTGTCTCTTTACCGTTGTAATATATTCAAGCCTAAATGACGTTTGTCAGCGCAATCTTAAATGTCCCATGGTCCAGCCTTGATTTTAAGATTAAGTTAAAAATGTTACAGTATGTTTGGACAACAACAGAGTTATTTGTTAAGGGCAAGGTGAGCAGTATTTATTTGCATATTAAGCAGGAATGACTTCATTTTAACCCTAAGTAGACACTCAGTGTTGTGTTTTTTCTTCTGATGATCCTGGCTAGCTTAAACGCTACAAAAGCTAATATATTAGAACATTTTGTAGATGCTTTAACCTGCTTTATACATTCTCCGTACCTAATGTGAATATGTCAGTTTATATAATCATAAAATAAAAAGTACATTGCTTTCCAGAAGAATATTGGTGTTTAATATCTTACCTTATTTCTTTTGTTACCATGGCCCCTAAAACACTGACAATAGCCATGCTGGCATCTAGAAAATTGAATCAAGCTCAGAGCAGTGCACTGAGACATTATAATTCTCCACTGGACGCCATGAGGATGCTTTTTACCACTGAAAATAATGGATGTGTCTGAAAATACACCTCTGATGCTTATAGTGCATTCCAGCCTTCAGAGATGAATGCCTCTCTGCTCATTTTTAGTAGTTATGTGTTTGTTTATTTATTTATTACCTCCCCACTGACATCATGAAATGGTTGATTTCTGCTGTGAATGAGAAAACCGCCTCCCTCTCACAACCTTGACCTTTCATGCACTTCTGGTGCAGATGGGCTGTACTTTTGGGAAAGTCTCCCCTTCTAGTTTTCCAGAGATGCAAGAGATTTAAGGGGGTCAAGAAAGGGGACTGCTAGATAGAAATCTAATTAGGTGATTGTGCTTGAGGGAGCTTCACTATAGCTGCTCGATAAACTCCCACACACTTGCTCTCCTCCTCTCTCATTTTCCTCTCTTGCTTCACTCTCTCCCTCAGCAGTTTGCACTCACCCTGAGATGCTGTCTGAGAGTCCCCCTGCTGAGGGCACAGTCACAGAGCGGGGATCATGGCTCACTTACTACATCTTCACTGCTAAACATATTCTTCAAAGAAATGAGTAGATTCAATCCTTGACTGATAATAAAGCTTTTGCTTATACTGTGTTCTTTTGGCTCATTATTCTTTTACCTTCAAACTGACGTAAACCCATAAAAGCTTCAAAGAATGATGAAAAATATGCCCTTTTTGGCATGCAGCACAGTTGTTATTTTGTTCTTAGATCACTGGGGATTGTCGGGATGTGTGGTTGTCTCTGCTTTATGACAATGTTTCTTTGTGAGAACAAACACAAATGTCCGATGCAACTGAAAATACCTGACTCTTAAAAAGAACTAATGTATTTCTCTGAAGTTGTTAGTCCCATTAGCTCACATTCAAATTGCACTGTGGACCTTCTGTTCACTATTTTTCTCTGAATGAATAGAAACACAATGATTTCACTGCATCACATCATATGCGGTTTCACAATGATGTCCTGAATTACTTAAGTGCTGTAAGTATGTGTGCATCCCACACACACTGTATCAGAATATATGTAAATATAGTAACTGGAAAGGCACTTTACGATAATCACAATACAACTAATATTGGTCCTTTACTTGTGCACTGACCTATATATTGTTCTTAAAAACCACAGCTGAAAATGTAGATGTTTTGATGCACACCATAGCTGGTACATGTTGTTCTTAACCCTTAGAAAAGTTGTTTAATTTACCTAACTTTAAATGTCCTAATCATATTTTACTTGTCAGCCAATGATGTAGAATATTCAGTTAGATACGTTAGCAACAAATATTTTTTCAATAAGAACAATAGGTCTGATGTTTTATAATAAAGTGTCATCTGGTGAACATAACTTAATGTTCACCAGATGTATTATTGAATTATTTTGTTTCTGCAATCTAATCTAATGCAGTGTCATTCATAAAGTTGCATCTTGGCATAACAACTTTAGCCCATTCTAATATATTTGAAAGAATTCATCCATCTCACAAGCAGTAAAAGGCATTGTAGTTTATGGAACAATTGCAATCTGGAGCATGGTTAAGATTTGAGATGTCATGCAGTGACTTTTTGTCTTTTGTAGGAATACACACTGTAATTCCTGGTTCATTCCAAGCATTTGTTTCTCGAATGCAGATCTTGCAGCACACTAAGGAAGAAGCGGATGATTTACCCTGAAATCATGCTGTAGCATTTTCTAATTACAATGTAAGTCATATTATCTCAAACAGCCTCCCTGAGCTTTGGGTATGACTAAGCCTGTTCTGTGCTTGTGATGCAACGTCAGAACTGAGAAGCTGTTTATTGTGAAGGCACAATTGTGGCCCGGAAGTGTGCTCGGCTCTAGCTTAGTCACACTAATGCATAGCCGCCACTCGGGCTCATAATTCAGAGTAGTTTGTAATGCAATGAATGAATGAGGCTGTCTCACATAGACAGGCAACATGGGCTTAAAAATCACACAATAAACCAGATGTCTTTATGTACAAAAAAAGTGTGGAGTATATCTCCAGGATTATTGTTTGAATAATCAATTTGCAGGTGGATGATGAATGAGGGACATATTTTTCTGAAAAGGACAAGAATGAGAGGGAGATACTTTGGAAGAGATAAATGCAGAGGACAATGAATCAGAGGAAAAGGAAATCATAGTGATGAATAGAAAGACCATGCTGAAGATGCAGAGCAGAGGATGAGAAAAAGAGTTTAGTCCAGTAAACAAAACCATGTTTAACATTTTATAAGTACCCTGCTCCTGCAACAGCTGAGTAATGGTTTGATGTATTCCCCTCGATCCTATCTGATGCCACAAGTCTTTGTGAGACCAGACAAAGGAATTACAACCATCGAACAGCATTCTTTAATCATTCTGAGAAATGCTTCACTTAATAGTAGTTCTGGGGGTTTGCAATGTGTGTCTCTGCTGTTTGCACATTGCCTTTGAGCAGTTCACCTGTTTGCGTGATTTTGAAAATCAGAATGAATTTAAGTTTCTTATAATGTTCTATAAAAATAAGACAAGCCAGTGGTGAAATTGCAGGACAATGCCTGCCTTAGTCTCTTTCCCCAACCATTTTCCTGTGTGTATAGTCCTAGTGAGCTCCACAACACGTTTTAAACGATTTTGATTCTTCCTTTATGAGTAGTACTTTAAGTTGATTGACTGCCATAAAGAGTGGTCATATAAGTTGATGATTAAGGATTATAAATTCTGCTAAGAGAAAAGATCTTTTTTAGACCAGTTGTTTAGAACAACAACTACAAATAACAAATAAGAATAGCACACTGCGTGTGCAGTGTGAGTAGTATCATAGGCATTTAGGATGATAGAAATGGACTGTCACTCAACAAATACCACATAGTTAAAAACGGCACTTCAATCATATTCATATTCTATAAAGCAAGTGATAGCATGGAGAATTTTCTGCAAACCAGAATAAAAACAATCACTGCATTATTGGCAAAGTGACATTTGCCATATGTGCTACATTGTGTGATTGACAACACAACAGCTGTAGATACTGTACTGTACCTGATGTTTCTAGGAATAAGAGACTGATTATGTTCAACTTCCTCTGGTATTGTGTTCAAATGTACATGTTTTATGTCATAGAGCGCATATACAACTTCTAATTTTTTTATGAGCCACAGTGAATCATTATGTTGTAATGCATTTGTTAACACACAACTTAAAATATTGAATCAACAATTTGTAATTGTTCTGTGTTGGATGTGAAGATTGAATAATGAACAGTCTCATTGTATGTTCATTAAGGATAGCCAGTGCTGAGGTAGCTTAGCTTAGCATAAAAAAAACTGGAAACAGGTGGAAACAACAGTGAAATATTACAAAACTAACCACCAGCATCTCTAAAGCTCACAAAGCTCACTAATTAACATGTTTTATCCTTATTGTGTAATCCTTACAAAAACTAGAGTATAAAAATCACAAATTGTAGTTTCTTTGTCAGAAATAGTAACTTAACAGGTTGCCTGGCAACTACTCAGAGCCCAAAAAAAAAAAGAATCTTATCTGGGAGGTTAAGTGCTACCTCCCAGTTAATGACACATTTGTATATTTGCACTTTGTATGGACCACACAACGTAACACAACCTAATTAACCACAGTTGTTTAGACATAACAGCTTAATTGGTGGATTTTTAAACTTTAAATAAATTAAAATCAGGGGTTATTTTTATTGCATTAAGGACGGAATAACTCTATTTGCTGCTTAATCTATTTAGATGAATAGAATAGAGAATGGAATGGAAGAGAATAGAGTGTACACAAATAAGAAATGTGTGAACTTCCGTATATCAACAGAGGAAACAGAGCTGATGGATGTGAAAATATCATTTATCAGCTTGTGGTGTGATGCTAGCTGCAGTGTAAAAGGATGAGAGGTGGATGAATTGTCACCGAGAGGCCTGTGTTAAGGTGAAAGGATCTCCAGGGGCTGTTTGATGTCTGTTCAGCTCACACTGAATCCTATCTCACCTTATTGTATCCACACAGAGTTCTCAAAATTGGATCACAGTTGAGTTTTATCTTTGAATGTGGATCACTATTATTGCATTAGATAGGAGGACTACACACTCACCCAGTCAATGTATCTTTCTTTTTGTTCCCCTGCATATTAGCATTTTGGCTTTTCTCCTCCTTCCAGCAAATATGGCACCTTAACAAAATATCAGTTCTTTTTTTTTTTAAAAAAAAAGCCTCACTAAAAGCGTTTTTGGTAGTTTTACATTTCTAACATTAAGACATTTTTTGTATTGCTGTGTCAACTTTCTGGAGAAAGAAGATTTTATCTCTTTGTGACTGTAGTCCCTTTGAACTGCACTCATAGGAAGCTTTCTGTTGCATCCAAGTATTTCTTGCTCCATTGCGCTCACTCCTTCATGAAAGAAGCTTCTCAAATATAAAGTACTTTTCATTTTCTTGTTCCCACTGAGTGGATCTGAGTAGAAAATCTAACTGGTTTTACTCTTGTTTCTTGTCCTTTTGTTGCCTTTTCTGCTTTGGTTGCATTTCTCTCCTTAGCTAATTCACACCATCAGTGTAGTGGATAAAGATGAGCCTCAATCTGGACATCGGTTCTACTTCACCCTGGCTACTGAAGCCTCCAGCAATCGACACTTCACCCTGTGGGATGTCAAAGGTGAGAGAGAAAAGGTCCTTTATTGGGATTATAGAAAGAAGTGTGTTTGAGTGGTTATGGCTTTATCAGCATTATGTGGTTTTAGGGTGAAATGGTACACCCAGGGGTCTGAAAGACATATTGTTACATTTGTTGTGTTTTAAATGTTCACAGGTGCCACAAAACCATGCTGGACTCACAAATATACCACCTGTTCCAGTCCTCTAAGCAATGTAGTATTACATGCCACTCTGTGTGTGATATATTTACTTTGTTTGAAAATGCTTGGCTGTATAAACTGCAACTCTTTTTCCTACCCACAGTCATTTTAAATGAATGTCATTATTCTTGAAATAGTATTTTTTTGAACACTTTATTTAACACAGATTCATTTCTTGACATAATTTTTGAGCATCATGATGAAACTTGTATTTTTTATACAAAACACATTTATATGTATCCGCACAAGGTAAGTAAACGTTAAAATCATGGTGTTCCCTAGAGATGCTTAGCTTTGTCAGGTAGATTAGTGTTTTTCCTGTTTGTCTGTGTTTTTGCAAAAGCAGCTGTAGATTCCTCGTTTAGAGATGTGTACCTAAGCAAATATGACATGTGACTAAATCAAGATTGATCTGACACCAGGAAAATGTCAGGGGAGCAGCCTGAGCTAGGGAAATGTCACTGTTTAGAGGCAGTGAGACCTGCTACAATGTCGCTCACATGCATGTGAATATATGCATGCATAATGCAACACCAACACTAATACTGAACATATTCATATGCATCAACAAGAAAAAAAGTTTTGACAGTGAAAGTAATAAAAGTGCCCACCTGGCCCATCCACCATACATACAGTAAACATACACAAATGCAGTCCACAACATTATCCATATCAAATCAGTTCTCTTTGTGTCTCAGTTTTTTCACCACAACCTTCTTGGCATGTATGCATGCACATATACTGTAGGTAGAAGAGTGAAGTCGTGTGTTGATATAGTTGATTAGGGGAAATAATGATTTATAACAATATACTCACATTTAGATGTTACACCTCCTGCCCCATTTGCCAAACATGCACACAAATATACACATATGTTTTAATACATGTGTATTTATCAAATACAAACACTACATTATATACTGCATATATTTTGGTGACAGACAAACAAAACCTCAAGCAGACATTTTTTTCCTCACACCCCTTTTTTTCCCCACTCTTTTCATGGGCACATTTGTCAACATGTCACTTTCAATCTGTCACTTCTTCTTTTCCTCATCATGGCCTCACATTGTGTTCTATCTCCAAGTCTTGACACACAATGATGAAGAGGCAATTTTCCAGTGTTGCTAAATTCTTTTTAGTTGTTGCTGGCAGTCTGTAAAGGAAAACCTTCATCTTTACTAAATAAATGTATCTTTTAAATGGCAATGTATAACCATGTTTCCAGAGGGACACATCGTGCTTAAAAAACGAAATATGAGAAAGAAAGTCAGAATTTAGTCATTTGATGAATTACTTGTACTTGTATCGTTCAAAATATTTGTAAAAACCTTTAAAATCTTCATCATCATTCAGTATTACAGTCATTCATAAACATGAGACTGAAGACTACTCTCTCTAGAAAAAGCATTTTTTTGCAAATGCCTAAAATTTAATTGACTTCACTTTTAACTTTTTGTAAAAATGAAATGTTTCAACAACTATTGGATGGATCGCAATTTTGTACAGACCTTCATACTTCCCAGAAGATTAGTCATTGTAGTGATCTTCTTATTTTATTTTGGTGTTGCTGTGATTGGTTTTTAGTGAAAATGTCTGAACAGCTAGCTATAATGACATTTTGTGCAGAGATTCATATGCCCCTCAGGATGAATTTGTGATCCTTTAACATTTCCTCTATCACCATCAGGTAGTTTCAGTACTTTTATGATCACATACTGGATATGCATTTCTAATGTCTATGTGCCACAGTATCAGACTCCTCCTGAGGGACCATTCTTGAATGTCATAACTACTTTTTTTCCTTGTATTTTCTATATCTCTAAACTCACTGAGAAATAATTGTAAAAAGCCAAATGTGTTAAAAAGAAAAATTAGAAAATGCTTCTATGGAAGGGAGTAACATAAAATACACACTGTGTTGCTGAATTATCTCTATTTTTCTTATGACTTGTCAGGTTCATGTCACTAAACACTACAAATTATTATTTCTTATAATAAATTATAAGATAATTTATTTACTATAGACAAATGAATAATTTATTTTGAACAAATGGGTTTGAAATAAAATGACACAAAATATAAGGACAGAATATTTTTAGGAGAGACAACTAAGAAGAGCATACTACATAAAAGTCAAAAGGACAAACTCGGGCGTAATGTTCCCGTATATGAAAGCCAATATGAAGATTGTCCTACATGTGCTGCAGGAGCTGTAGCATGACATGGATAATGGTGATATATGTTCTGCGAGATGGATTGCTTGGTCTACTCTATGCAAGTCCCAAAACTCCTCTGACTATTTGTCAAATGCTTCTTCTGAATTCTAATACATTTACTTATGTCTCTGGCAGAAAACAGAAACTTGATAATCTTCACACCTTTTGTCTACAGACCTTGAACTATGGATTATGGCAAATTATTTATTCAGACTATGTACTACAAGGACAGTACTTGCCATTTTCCTCATCTCTTTGAGCACTTGACCATTTCTTCATGAAGATATGTTATTTTTGAATCAAATGGAAAACCACTTACACTGTCAGGTGTAAAATCTGTGTTCAACCTTTAGGCAGTTTTACATTTGTACTTCTTCAGTCAGTGCACTCTTGGGTTTAAAGGAGAAAAAACAAGAAGGATAATAATAAAAACACTCATTCGGTGGAGTTTCATCAATTTTATTTCAGCCTGGTAAAAAGCACGCATTAGTGAGCAGACTAAGAGGTTTGTTCTTCAAATATTAGGTCTCTTATGTCTATTAAGATTCTCAGTCATCCGGGTCATGGTTATCCCAAAATATTATGTTCAATGGCAACTGGACTTGCTTTAAGTTCTTTCTTTAAGTTCTTGAGGATATTTCACCTTCCATCCAGAAGACTTCATCAGTTCTGACTGACTGGCTGGAGTAGCAGGCCAGTCAGTCAGAACTGATGAAGCCTTTTAAATGGAAGGTGAACATCTTCAAGAACTCAAAGCAAGTATGAGTAATTCTCTGCTTCACTTTGTCGATGGTACTCCCACCCCAACACACTTATATCGCCCACCCAGAGAACACAGCTGGCATCCGGACCCAGCGGTCAGGCTTTAACCGCCATGAGCAGAATGTGTACTTCCTGCCGATCCTGGTTGTTGACAGTGGGCCTCCCTCCCTCAGCTCCACAGGCACGCTGACCATTCATATCTGTGGCTGCGACACAGGTGAGAACTACTGTAGGAGCTGCACCATAACTAATATTAGCATCACTGTCACACTCTGCAAACTGTACTAAAATGTCACCTACATGTCACTGTTTTGGTCAGCAAACATTTCTTATCAGCTTATGTTTGTGGAAAACAAAATTACACTGGGCTGCACATTTGCAGAAAAATGGCCCACAACGAGCCCACATGTGAGTGTCACATGATTTAAATATGGTGAAAATGTGATATATGATAATAAAAACTTTTTCTTCATGACAAACCAGTGCTAAAGTGCCTTGTCCACTGAAGTGACTCTTAACTGGTGTTGAATATGTAGTGTAAATGCTGTTTTTGTTTTTGTTTTTTCAATTTACAATGCAGAGGGAGCTATCCAGTCCTGCAATGCCACAGCCTATGTAATGAGTGCTGCTCTCAGCCCTGGGGCACTCATAGCACTACTGGTCTGCATGCTCATCCTCATAGGTAAGCATATGGATGTATGAATGATTCATAACTACATAGATGGATAAGCACAGTTCATTTTTTATAGCTTTTTGGGGGTCTTTGCTGACTACTCCATGAGGACCACGCGTAGCAATTTGTTAAATAGTGGGATGCACCATTAAAAAGGCATGACTGAGGGCTGCATTGGATTGTTGACTTTTATTCATTGAAACATAGCACAGTAATTGAAGCATATAAGAAATGCACATGGAGCAGAAGGGCTAAAACAAATGACATAAAAATAAGATCCATTTTTCATCTTTCATGAGCGAGTTTTCTGTTGGATATTTTGTTGCTTACTTTTATGAGCAGAAAGCTTTTGTTTAACCAGGAACACAGATGATGCCTGGGTTTTGTGAATGATATCAAGCCACTTTGATCCTTGGAACACAGACTGGGATGGAATGAATGGGAGAGAAGTGGAGGTGGGTTAGAGAGAGCAAACTGGCAAAAGAGCTGTCTCAGCACTTGTATCCCTCTGGAACAGCAGGCTTTAAATAGACAAGTCTTTCCAGACATTCTTAGATTTTTTTTGTACACAGAGACATACACAGATGCACACACTATCGTACGCATGCATGCACTCATTCTGAAAGACCGAAGAGGTTTGGTATAGTCCTGTCTGAAAATTTTATGAGTTCGCTTCCTATTCTTCCCCCCGTACTGTATCTCTTAGCATCCCACTCCTCAGTGACAGCGAGAAACGACAGTGCTGTCACAGTGTTTTGTCTCCCCTGCTCATGCCACTGCACATTTTGCATTGCGCACACAGTGAATGATAGATTATGTGACAGTAGACAGTTTTAACTGCAACATTGCTATCTATTTATTTTAAGAGCTTTTCTAATGAGAGTTGTTAAAAGCCTCGGTCTCCATTAACCAAACCATCTACTGGAGTAAGGTTCAAAAGCAGAGCATCATTTATTCATCATGGTTTTAAAAGGCTCAACAAAAATGTTATGTACAAATCTGAGGCAACCTCTGCTGGCTATAAAAAAA
>JAUBNQ010000023.1:18742367-18763523 GCA_032353495.1 Ctenopoma kingsleyae
TGTGATTTGATAAAAGAATATTTATATTTAAACCGAAAAGTGCTAGTAAAGGGCTCCTAGTTAGAAAGTGTAGAAAACTAGCATGGGGGATCTTCTAAAAATAATGTTTTTGTGTTTAAAGTAATTGTTTCAATAGCGATATGCACCCTGTAGTGCAACAATGTGCACTTGCAGGCAAAGCTCAAATACAGGGGCTTACACTTGTAATATATCTTTTATAACGGCCATGCTCCAATTATATGATTAGAAATGTCAACATTAAGGCAGGTTTTAGTTTTTATATATTAAATTAATAGTGTTTAATTTTTCTAACTTTTTAAAGGAGTATGGAATCACATTTTAGATTCTCTCAGATGTCTCTCCAAGCTGTGAGTATATCTCCTAATTAGATAGGTGTTTGTGTACTGGAGGTATTGCCAATTACCATAGTGACAAAGCGCAAACATTAATGGGAAATCGACTGCAACTAGGCAGCAGTGTCTGGAGCTGAAAGCCCAAATAAAAACTCTTGCAGACAGGTCATAAAGCTAAAGGTAAAATCCAATTAATTACTCTATTGTGGTGCAGATAATGACACTGAACAAGAATTATAATACATTTGTGCATCTTAATGAATGTGACTGTAATTAACCTGTAATGTTTCTCCCCAAATCTGCCCCTAATTAAAGTAAAAGATAAAGTGTCTGTCAAATCAGCTCTCCTCAATCAGCTCATGCCCAGGAAGCTGTGTCTCCCTGATAGTGGCACAGAGACTGTGGTTTAACTTCGGTAATTAAGATATCATCTTAAAAACATCGCCCTGGGTTACGCTGTTAGATTTTCATATACAAACATTAAGGTGCACCAGTGGAATAAAGTCCATACTGCGTAGGTGGATGAAATGCTTGTTAGGGTACCATCTACTAGCTCTGGAGGGAATCAAATGCAAAGTGTTTAGAGTCTGGCAGGTTTTAATTTATTGAATTGTCTTCTTCTTAATGGTCTTATTTTTCTTATTTATCAAACAATTTTTTTACACAAGTGAGATAGGTAGGTAGGTAGGTAGGACATTATAGAGAGATTAACATGGTTCTGGTGGGACTGGCTGAGTGATAAATGATGACAAAAGCCTCAGCTTAAAACATACACCAGAGAGAACATCAATGGCGGCCTGTCAATAGAGGGCGCTCGGGCGCCGTCCCACCTGTCTCACATGAAGAAGAAGAAGAAGAAGATAGGCATCACATAAAATAATTTTAGAAAATCATTCAATTGAAATAAACGATCTATATATTATACAGACTGTGAATACTGTGTATAATCTGCATTCAAGTGTAGTTTAAAAATTTACCGTAACTAAACGGTCGTGTGATGTATTTCCTGAATGAAACACTTTTCTGTATTTTCTGGGGGCTGGTGGACTTTGTTGGATCCCTGGATGCAGCAGTACCTGCAGACTGTTACTGTGTTTAAGGTGACATCTGAGACAGTGCAGAATGAGCTGCTTGACTGCATGTTCTCAGTTGAAGGAGAGACGGGTGAAATTTACCTATAGTAAATGACTGAAAACACAGACTGTGTATTTTCATGTTAATTTAATATTTTAAAGCAGTGTGATGCATGATAATGGTGCTTTGGTTTATACTAGTGGTGATATGTGGTAAGAGTGCTTCTGAAAACGGACTTGCAAAAGTGCGCCCCCCCAAAAATATTTTCACCAGCCGCCACTGGAGAACATGGTTAAAATGTGTGTGTTTTATCCCAGCAGGGTATCTAATTACTTGAAGGGCGTAAGTCTTGATTGCCCAGATCTTACCTACAAGCTACAAGTACCTTGATTCCAAGGTAAATCAGTGTCTTCTCCTGGCATACAGCTTGATTTCATCCATCATCATTATCATTTGCTCCATTTTGTAGTCGGTATCTGTAGCCAGTGTTGTTGATGATCTGGCTGAGGTGGTTTAAGCCTATGCAGAAAACAGCGGGGACAGGGCATCTCCTTGCTAAATCTTGCACTTGATGTTGACTTGTGCAAGGTTGTTTTCCATAGCCCCATTGAATTGCTGATGAAAGCTCTTAGAGCCCTGTTGATCTTGTACAGTTCCAAGCATTCCAGGATCCATGTGTGAGGCATCAAGCCAAGAATTTAAACAACATATTTTCTAAATTTTTATTTATCACCAATAAGAGGATTGAGGAGACAGTGTAGACTCAAAAATATAATGTGATGCTAAATCAGCAAAACATGCAATGGTAACATGATAAATTGTTGAAAAATAGCCTGTGTGACAAAGAGAGAAAGAGACTTATAGTGTCTCATTTTCTCCAGTTTTTGCTTGTGAATGGATCCATGCGGGTCATTGGTCTTGTTTCCTTCTGGCTTGCCTGTCGAGTTGGATATTTGTAAACTGGCCTTGCCTGCGGCAGCCTTTAAAGGATATCAGTTTGTTGGAGAGTGAGGGCAGGCGGGGGTGCAGGCCCAGCTGAGCGAGCAGTTGTGTGGGGGAGATGGGGGAGAATGTGGTGAGGTTGTTACACACCCCAGATTGAGCACAATCCCTCAGGTTCCAGCATTATGCGTGCCTCTTGACTCATGTGGACCTTTAACCCTGTAGATGGGGACATGTGATGTGGATCTGAATGTTGATGTGTGAGTGCACTGCACTGTTTGTGTATGTGACTCGTGATGAGGGGGAACCCTTAGTTACAGAAACCACTTTAGTAAATCTGAGTAAAGGACACGGAGGCACTTTTACTTTTCTCTAATCATAATCATAAGACATGAAGAATTTGAGTATTCAGATGACAGGAAGCTGTGTAATTACCTACATTAGAGGACAAGGACTACACAAGTGACAATATGTCACAGGTGCTAGATGCTTGGAAGCATAATGTTGCATCATGGTCTTTTGTAAGGTTTAATTGTACTGTATTTAACAGGCTTAAAACAATACCGTTGAAATTTGCTTGTAGCATAGGTTTCTTTCTTTACTCAGTTTTCTTGCTGTGTTTACTGCATATCTTTAAAGGGTAACTTTGGCCATTTTGAAAATTAATCATATTTTCAAACATCCCCAAATACTAAAACCAACAATGAATTGCCTCTACTCATAGGTGATGTCAGTGAGTCTGCAACTTGGATTAGCTTATTCGTCCGTGGCGTAGACCTCTGTAGTTGTCCAAAAACTAGCCAGACACACCACTTCACTGGTTGACAAAATGGTTGCTTGAGAAATTTTTAATAAATTTAGCTCAAAACGCTCTGATTTGCCAGAATTCCATCAGAGATTTAGAACATGCACAGCTGACTGCCTTACTTCAAACCTGTAATGGCGATTCAAAAAAAAAAAAAAGTATTGGAATGAAGACCTATGTCACCCAGTGGAACAGTGTGCCTGGCTGATGTGTTTTTCATCAGCACATACAAATAAGGTAATCCAGCCTGCAGACTTGACAGACATCACATGTGAGTAGAGGCAATTCAATATTGGTTTTAATATTTGTGTGGTGATTGGTGCAAACACAATTGATTTTTAAAAATTACCAGTTATCCCTAAGATGTCAAACTTTTATATTTCTGATGAAATCAGTCACTGACTATACAGCAAATTATATGATCACTTATTCATACTTCAAATTGCCTCTGTTGAATTCCACCATTATATTTCCACTATTTGTTTCCTATTATACCAAGTTACACAACTTCTCATTAACATCTCATACTTCTGCTTACTCTAAACATAGACAAGTAAATAGCCATGTTAAACATTAACACAAAAAATATTTTCAGCTACTTCATGTTTAGCCCCCCTACTTGTTTCCCCTACTTTGTTTATTGTGAGACAAATACAGTAATAGCTTTGTGTTGCATACTAAGGTAGAGTTATGTACTGTGTGTGTATCTACTTTAGGGTTAATGTATACTGTACTTATGTTGGTAAATGTGTCATTGAACTTTTAACCTTTCCAGCTTAAGTGTTGCTCTCTCTCAGCCTGCCTCTTCCTCTAATTAGAGTTGCCAGCCCTGACAGAAATCCTGACACGATCCGCCTGCTCACAAATGGCACTCGTCTGTTTGTCACCCCTATTTCAGAAATGTGTGAAAAACTGGAGAGGTGACACATTCTCACCATCTCAGTTCATCTCATCTCTTTCCAAACTCTCCGTTCTCCTAGCTACGTATGATATAGAAGGGTAAATATTTAGGAGTACTCGACTTCTTTTACAGTTATACTGGTGAAAAAAAAAACAAATAAGGGACATTGGACACTGTTCTGAGATAACAGTGACTTACTTTGATTATTCAGTTTTCAAAGACATAATACATTTAGCATTTTTTCTTAGGATAGTACTATACTGTCACTTGTCTTTGTACTTTTGTGCTGAGTTGCATTCACAAACAATAGTGTCTTTCAAAACCCCTGCAGTTAAAAAAGGCAATTCCTTTATTCTTTCATCTGTTATTATATGAAGAGGTTGCCCGAGGAAACAAGTGTCTCTTGAGAAAGCGCTAGGGCCATGTTGAGAGCGTGAACCAAAGGGGATGATTCTTTGGCTTTCCAATATGGCACGATTGTGGATATAGTCAGCAATGGTTGGAACTATCTCAGCTCAACTGTCATGGCAAATGCACAAACCTCACAGACATGTTAAAAAAATATGAGAGATGGTCAAAAGCAAATGTGGATAAATCAAAAGGACATGAATACCAGTACAATACACTGTGATTATCTATTTCTAAATAAAGAGTTTACAGCAAAAAAAAGAACAAAAGTAGGAACATGCACATTCAACAGCTTACTCACTATAATGTAATTAAATTCATGCAGATGTATTTTATTATATCTCAGCCTCACTTTTCATTTCCCAGCAGAAACAAATAATATTGTGAACATCTCTGATGAGCATAATGTATAGAAGAGACATTTTAAGATGCATTGTCTTACCCAAGAACAATATGGTCAGGAGGAACCGGGAATCAGACTACTAATCCCAGGGTTCAGGAATGACCCATAGTAACCCCTATTCAGATTTTGTAAAACCTACATATTTGCACTTTTTACACAGATGTATGAAAGACTTAATACATCACAGACAACTAAAGTTATACCATTAGCGACAATACTTTGCTTCCTACACTGATGATCCCAAACTGACCACAGAAACAACTCAAGGCAGGCAATAAGGCAATTAGGACTATGATAAATTGTATCAGGGTCAACATCCAACAGCATGGCAAACTGCTATGAAAAGGCATAAAATATGCCCACATAACCTTAATCATGGAAAATGAATGGATGGACATGCATGTTTTTGCTTGTGCAACTCGCTGATCTTTATTATGCAAAAAAAAACCCTCTCCTCTCATTCTCTCCTTTTCTCATTTCTTATCTTTTTGCTTCAGAACCTTTTTGTTAGAGATGTGGTTAAGATGACCTTTATCCACTTCCCTGCTGCAACCCTACAAGCAAATGGCTTTGCAGATGTGAAAGAGAGGCTTTCACTATTCGCTAGAGACGGCTATGTCTCTTGTGAAAGAATAGGCTTTTTCTAAGGGAGAACAATATCCTGTAGTTATCAAAGTGCTCAGGCAACTAGCTTCGCTATACACAATATAGCCTGAAAATGCTTTTTTTATGTGGGCAAAATGCCAAAGCCTCTGGCTAAGCTGTTAATACTCTTGGTTCACATTTGAGTGTATCATTATAGTGATACTGTACACAGACATCCATTCTTAAAAGTCATACTTTTACAATTTTACAGCTATCAACAATTTTGGTTGAATTCCTCTCGCTATTGTATTATATTCAGTATCTCTAAATATCTATGAAATCAGTCTGGAAAAATGTATTATATGTTTAATTAATCAGAAAAACAAGACTTACAAATCTAATTGGGTTTGTTAAAATCAGCAGGGTCCTCACTTACTGGTACTCTAGTACCAATCAAAAAGAGAAACAAAGTTGCGTAATGCATATATTTCTAAATATTATGTTTTTTTAAATGGACTTGAGTTTCATCCGTCAACGTTTTTTAAGACATACAAAGGCTTCCAAACAAGAGTTATTTATGTTGTTCTGTGTGACAAGCACCCCTATCTCACACTCTGCTGCTTTGACTTCTTCCAGAGAGTGACATATCCAGCTTACCATCAATTAGTGGCCAACAATCAGCACAAAAGCATTATCATATTTATAAGCGTATTATTATTTTTAAAAAACTTTTTAATGTATTTTGCATTGACCAGTTATGGTTGACATAGGAATGAGTGTAACAGTTGAGCATGTGAGGCAGAATTCAAAGCAGAATGCTTTACAAAGAAGAGATTGTGTACATGTGTGTGCTGACCAGCTTTATAAATCAGAATATTTTTTGGACAGCTTTATAAATTAGAATATTTTGAGGTTCGTGTTTAAGAATTTTTTTTAGTTTAAAATATACTGTAAATAGAGTTTCTGGCCAGATTCTGGCCTTGCTTTTCTGGCCTTCAGGTTTTAGACTTTTTATACAGACTTTTTCTCCCATTGTATGATCCAAACTCTCATGTAGCAAAATTTAAACCAATATATCCACAGTTATTGCTCTGTGGATCTTTTTTTTTTTTTTTTTGCCACTCTGTGGTAATGCAAGTAGTTCCAATTTTAACAGAATATTTAATGGTTATTTTCTCATATTAGTTTATCTCATATACAGGAATAAGAAACCTTAAAAGTATATAGTGATAGTGATTGGACAGTTGAACAGGTCTGGCTCACTGATGAAACTGCCTAAAAAGCCAGTTAGACCACTCAATGTAGATTATGAGCAGATACAATGACGATGTACAGCCAGATCATGCTGCCAAATATCTGCTCTTTTCTCAAATGAGTATGGGATTCAATAACGATTTAAGGGTGTGATGTAGGTCACAGTGATAATTTCCTGATATACTGTAACTGGGATGCTTGAGCTAGATAAATAGGGTTAATGGCTGGACTGTTGAGACTGCTACTCAAGCCAAAGATGCCACCTGCAGCAGCTTAGCCAAAGAAGATACCATGTAGATATTAGGCTTGCTTTTTATTTACTTTTTGCTTGACTGAGGGTATGATTTTAAAATAGCTTTAAAGTACAGTATGCTACGTCACTTTAGCAGTAAGTTAGGTTAGCGGTAGAAAGCCGCCTGGTAGCTCAATGGGATAAGCATCAGACTGGGATGAAGAAGGTGACAAGATCAAATCCCATCCCAGACCCAAAGTAACGTTAGCTCCCGGGCATTGCCTGTAGCTGCCCACTGCTCCCCGGAGGGAGGGATGGGTTAAATGCAGAAGTCAAATTTCATTGTAACATGTAAATGTAATCAATGACAATAAAAAAGCTGATCATACATAAGATGCATGACATCATGGCTTGCCACCCATTTCAGGGCCCAGTGATATCTCAAAACATCATTTAACATGGATACTAGGCATGATGCTCACCGTATTTTTGGCACATTTAACTGTGTATCGATAACTGTCAACTAAACACAAATATTTTGTTGAATATTGTATTCACTGCACTATTATGAATATACTTCATTTAGCCAATATACATTTTCTACTTCTTTGAGAAGACATCATGCATGTTGTTGACCTTTGTAATTCATCACTTGTATAATCCCTAATTCATAAAATTAACTTCCTTACAACCTTTTATGTAGGAGCAAAGTGATTAACAATATTGCAATGATGCTTACAAGACAAAGACATTTTTTGAATAGTTTAGTTATCTGTATGTAATAAGCATTAAGCAAGCTATTTTTAAATGAATTTGCTTCTGAGAACCGAGGTGCATGGGTTTTACAGCTTGTATGACGGAAGGACTTTGTGTTTAAAAGGTAAAATTTAGCGAGGTGGTGTGACTATTATTGTACTGGTTTGGGATATTAAAACTCTGTTGTGACACACAAACAAAGGCAATCATCAACTACTGTAAATTAGAGCAACAAAAAAGCTTGCTTGGTGGCTCAATGAATGGAGACTGTTCAGAGTAGTGATTACAACCTGCTGGGATCGCATTAAGAACACAAGCCAGGTGAAAGCTGAATATGTGTGAAAGCATATAGAGCTACAGCAACAAGTATGCAGCAACAAAAAATATGTCTGTCAGCGTTAATAGACCAACTAGTTGGATTTTTGAAAATGAGATCTCTTTCGTATGTGGTCCTAGATCCGATTTATGTCCCATCTCTGGCAATGCAACCTGTTGAGCAGTCAGAATTAATGTGTTTTTTTCTGTTTGACTAAATTAAGTTGTTGTTATTGTGAGCATGTTGTTCATATCTCAGTTAAATATGAGCATGTCAGCTGTGTCGTGTGTCTGGTAGCATTTTCACATATTACTTTTACTTTTATTATAAAGCACTTTGGTGAACAGTCCTCTGTATTTGAAATTGTGCTTTATAAATAAATGTATTATTATTATTATTATTATTATTATTATTATTATTATTATTATTATTATTTTAGTTCATGTGATATAGCATGTGCATAAGTACAGAGTTTATTCTCCCACAAGGTTTGCGTTGATTGTAAGATGAGACATTGCCCACTTATCCAGTAGTGGAATTTTGCCAGCAGAGCACAGCTCTGTTGGGGAAAAGGTACACTCTGAATTAACACATGCCAGCCTTTGTAACTGAGGTGCTTTTTGAGTACAGAATGTGGTGCCAAAGTTCGGACCCTTGACAGGGTTGACTTCAGAGTCTGTTTGAGTGAGAGGGCAGTGCATACTACAGTACTGCATATTGTAGGTTTAATAACTGTCATAGTGAGACTGTCTCCCTTTTACCCAGTACCTAAACCCAAGTGTTTGTTGTTGCAAATTCTGTCATGCTTCATCTGCCCTCCAGCTGCTAATGTAGTAAAGTAAAGTAATGTTAAATGTGCCACCTCAGCCATTTACCAGTCCACAAAGTTGCACCTCATTTCCCAATCAGGAGCCATATGTTTTACACTACCTTTTTTACTCTAGAGCAGGGCAGTAGGATTCCGGCAACAGGGACAGCACAAGGTGGGAGAGTATTCTGCAGCGAAGGATCACCTGGTCGGACATCATGCAGGGAGATTTATTTCGTGTCCGGTTCCTGGTGCAGGCAGTCTATGACGCCTTGCCAAGCCCAGCAAACCTCCACATCTGGGCGAAGAGTGAGACACCATCTTGTCCACTTTGTTCAGGAAGAGGCTCGCTAGAACATCTACTCAGCAGTTGCCCTAGGGCTCTTGCAGATGGGCACTACCGCTGGCACCATGACAAGGTGCTTAAGGCAGTTACTGAAAGCCTGACTTCAGTCATTAATGCAAGCAAACCCCTCCTTGGCTCAAAGAAGACAGTTGCCTTCGTTAAAGCGGGAGAGCAATCCCAGGTGAAGGCTACAGTAACAACAGGCCTCTTCCACACAGCCTCTGACTGGCAGCTGCAGGCTGACATGGGAAAGATTCAAGATTCAAAAGAAAGCAACTGAAGTTCCCACAGCAAATCGTTACAACATCTCTCCAGCTAGACGTGATCATTACCTCTGAGACCTCAAAACATCTGATTATGCTGGAATTGACAGTGCCCCGGCAAGAGCATATGGAGGAGCTAATGAGAGGAAACGCGCCAAGTACCATGAACTGGTGAAGGAGTGCAGTGACAGAGGCTGGAGGGTACTCTATGAGCCTATAGAAGTTGGCTGCAGAGGATTTGCAGGACGCTTACTCTGCAGTGTCCTCACACAGCTGGGCATCACAGGAGCGGCCAAAAAGAGGGCCACCAAATCCGCAAGTGAAACTGCAGAGAAAGCCTCAAGGTGTCTTTGGGTAAAGAGGGCTGATCTGTGGATTGCTGCTGGGATGCAAGTTGAGGATTGATCAACCCCGGCTGGGTCGCCTGAGCGAGGGTGTATGATGTTGAGAGACCCGAAACGCCTGATGACCTCAAGATACATCACTGATGATGCGTCCCAGTGCTTCAAGGAGATGTTTCATATACCTCTAGGATTTTATTGTAATACACAAAACTCATTTTTCACATATTACATAAGAAATCAGGTAATTAAAAAAACATTAAGTTGGATATCTCTGAGTCTAGTGGATGGGGCTTTCTTTGTCCTGGGCCCTGACGTATTTCAGGAAAATAAAATAATATAAAATTATCCTGTTAATTCTCATCCAGGTGATTTGGTTCTTGGATAGCAGTTGCAATTCATTTGTTAATCATGGATGGAGTAGACTTGTGCTTGGGTCTTAAATATAGGCAAAATGGGTAGAGAGTTGAAAACCTTGCTCCTTTATTCATAAATTTCACATTAAATAAGTGATAAATGCAGTAGCTTTTTAAAATTATTTATCCATTAACCAGCCCCCAGTCTTTCACTGGCTCTAACCCACTGCAGTGACACCTGATCCCGACCATAAAACACTTTAATAACGCTACAATCACCTGTCTGGATGTTGAAATGTAACGTCGGATATTTTAGCCAACAGAAAACCGAATGCAGATTGGATATTTTGGCAGACAAAACTATGTATTATGTTAACTGTGAACATATGATCATTATTTGTAACTCGTTTAAGGTTTTTACTTTAGGTGAAAATTTAGGTGATCACTTGTATTTTGCAATTTCCTTCTAAAACTGAAGTTTTATTTTGAAAGGACGGCCAACAGGTGCAGTACATCAAACAAAGAAGGAAAGGAGATTAAAAATAAGGCATTACGTTAGTCAAAACTGTGCTTATATTTAGCTTGTTATGATTCAGATATCATAACATGGTTTTAATTTGTTGTCTTGTCCTTTGTTTGCTTCGCACTAGCTCTCACATTGGTTGGTTAGTTGGTTGGTTGGGTAACAAGTTATGTGCATGTGAGAACAAGATAAGGCTGTTTATGCCTAATCCACTGTTTTCATCTCTGTTTATAAAACACCATAAAGGTATGCTTACAATACATTTTAGCTCATTGTGATGCTGAAAGTATCCCTATACCCCTCTTGATTTAATTATTTATTGTTATTTCTATTTTCAACCACTGAAAATCTGTTTCATCTTCTACTGCTACTGAGAAGCCAGATGTGTGAACTTACTTCATTTGGAAGTCTGCAATTCTATATGCATGTGAGTTTTTCATGGGAAGCCTTAGAGAGCATTGACACTGTCCTGGCTTGATATTGAATTCCTTCAGAACCTTTCCAACTGCTACTGCTTCAGACATAACAGGAATGAGAAAAGTTGCTGTGGCAATTGTCTTGTTCTTCCACCGTCTATGTCCTCAATAGAATAGATAACTTTCCAGAGCAATCTAATGGGTGTCACACTGGCCAAAAAAATTAAGGAAATGACATGAAGATGAATTTATCAGAATGTGTATTTATTTCCATGCACTACAGGGACTAGAGATCTACTGAATGGACAAAATATCCAATTTTGACAATAATACATACTGTTTTATCTTCCATAAGGCCTCTTAAGACAAAAGCAATATTCAGTCATTAGCCAAACCATTTGTAGGAATCTGTGGCTTTTTGAAAATAATGGCATCTTTCTGTTCTGTGCTTCAACACTGTTTCATCGCAGGGTTTTGACGTGGAGATGACATACAACACCTCTTTGTTTAGACTAGAAAATCAAAGAAACTAACACCTAATAAAGAGTGTAGAAAAATATTTTCCATGTGAAAGAAGGCTGAACTGTAGAATCATACACTTCATACACATCATTCACAGTGGTTATATAATTACATGTACTGTATAGAGAGAGTCACATGAAATACAATTATTTTATATTTATGGAGCTAAGATAAAGACATGACATGTTAAAACAAACAAAACAAAATATCTATGATAATCTCTAGAAGAATTATGAACCCATTTTAAATGTCTGACAAGTGTAAATAAAACTTCAACAAACTGCAAAGAAGCTTGTTACAGAACGTTGCTGCACTAAATTATTTTTGTCTTGGTTGACAACAGTTTATTGTTGTTCCCAGCCTAGTGAAGGTTACTTCTGATACTGTCTGCACTACTTGTACTGCTTTGACGACACAAATTTAGAGGTAATCAATCAACCTTTGTCTTACTACACAAAGCCTGTCTTGAGAGTTATGGAAATCTAACAATGATGCTGTCCTTACAGAGAGCGCTTGTTACTTTCCTCAGTGGATACGTAAATAATTGTTTTTCTTTTCAAAAGCACCAACTCTGTTTCATGTAAATGACCTATCAGACAGGAGTTTCTGATTCCTTCCTTAAGATGGTATTGAAAAGCACATTTCCATTTCTATGAATTACATTGACACCCAAAAGTTTTGTTTGCATTTGAGTGGTAACATTTATTGCCAATTGTTTCTAAATTGAAAAGAATTTAATCATAATTAATCCGCTTTTGCCTCTAATAATAATAATAGTAATTGATATTTTATTGATTCCCTTGGGGAAATTCTTTGTGGACAGGCTGCCCCTGTGCGGCGCCAAGGGTCAGGGTATCGATGTCTTGTCCAAGGACACCTCGACATGTAGCTTGCCAGGACTGGGAATTGAGCCGCTCATCCTGGGGTTTGAAAACAACTGCTCTACCCACTGAGCTATCATGCCGCCCGCTCTACTAAGCTCCTGAGAAAACAAAATAGCCTATCTTACTGCTATGTTTTCCTATGTTAACTTAGTAACTGTCTCTGCAAATTAGTGCAGGTAAAATGTGTTTATAAGAGATTTTTTGCTCAAAAAAGAGGATAGCCGTGTTTGTGAGCAGAAAATCACAACCGCATGCTAAAGAAAAGCTAAACAGTATTTCACATTGTTATTTGTTGATTGTTAATATAAAAATGTTGACTAGCACAGCTTTAAATGTAATTATGTACATACAAAATATGTAGCATAAAAAACATAACAACCAAAATAATATTTTGTATAACTGTAAATTATCTTAATAAGACTAAAAACTTTAACATGATTTGGACCTATAATCAAACTGATCACAGAGATAACCATTTATTGTACAGCACTGTCTACAGATAATAGAAAAAAATCTATATTAGCAAAATAACAATTATGCTAAAAATCTGTAAATTAATCTGTATTCAAGCCTCCAGGAAATGAAATGGTGACATTAAATATATGCCCAGCTTTGCTGAGTTTCCTTAAAGGACCACGCAGCACGCATGTTCCCTTGTGATGGAGGTTATACAACGACTATTTTTATTTTTATTTACGTTTTCCCAGTGGCACTGAGTATGAATATGGAACTGGAGACATAACAAGCAACAATGCCAATTCTATCGTCACAGAGAGACCAAATGAATGTTTATCCAAACATGATTAATAGACCCACATATTCATCTGGAACAACATGCTGTATTTGGCTGGTACACATGAAATTGTAATTGTTAGGGAACCAAACAAATTTTCATGCTTGTCCATGAACAGAGTGGTATTTTCTCGTTGGTCATTTGGCTAACCTATTAAACCACAGTGGTAGTGTCATGGCATGACATCGGCTTGGCATGATCAACAACTTGGCAGGTGTGCATGGGAAGCAAGTCACACGTTTGTATGCGTGTGTGTATGGACTGTTTCAAAAGTTAACGAGTAGCAATTTGACTCAGAACTATCCTGTGCTGGGGTGACTCCAAAAATGACCCTTCTTAGACACTGGTTTTTATTATCACCAGCCATGACAAAATCTATTGAACCAAGATGCTATTAGAAATGGATTTCACTATGAAGAGCTCAGTTTCAGGATTAGCGTTTTTCTTTTTCTTTTTTTTGTGAGTTTGAATCAAAATGGAAATGAGGAGTGATGACCTTCAATTCCCTGCCTGAATCAACTGAAACAAGCTCAATTTGCGGTATTGTAACCCCAGCAGAAATTTCATCTCAACTGCAGTTTCTGTGTGGTCCAGTGCATAATTCAAACTGAGATGAAATTGAGCTGTTTACATTTTTCACTTGTAAATCATACACCCTTGCCTTTGTATTGGGGTAACACAATTTATCACTGGGACCCGGTATGTATATGAAATACATTCAGAAGCTCATCCCAATTAAAATTGTTATCTAAGTTATATGATAGACAGCAAGTAAAAGAAAATATAATTTTAATGTTTTTTCATTCTTGGGCCCTTGAGACTTGAGAACCACGAGACACATGGCAGGTTGGTCAAACTAATTTTAAGTTAACTTGATTGATTTTTCTGACTCGCAAAGGACATATTACTGAATCAACACACATTACAATGGAAACTTTTGACCTGTACAACATAAAACATACACCTTCTTTGCTACATAACTGGACATTTCTAATAGTTACAAAACTCATACTTTAACACATATAAAAGAGTTATGTTTTGTCAAAGGTTATTTTCATTAATACCGTTTTAATGAAAATTCAGTTGGATTCCAGACTCTGTTCAGAAATATTACTTTAAAAAAATATATATAATCATATTTAATATGATTTGTTCTGGTGTGCCCCTGACCAATAGTAAGTGAGAAGGAAAAGTTTGCATAAAGTAAAATATCTCGAGTCTTGGTGAGAAGTTGTAGCTTTCTATCAAAATGAGCAGTCACTTATACTATATATATAACTTGTGAGGCTGTATTTATTTCTTTAGGTACATCTGGTTTTGCAGATGTGCAAGTATGTCTTTGCAGGTCACCTCTCAGAGCAATATAAAATAAAATCCAGTTTTATTATCATACTGCGAACACCTTGGTTCATGTTATCTTATTAAGATGCAACTCCCATCTTGTTTTGCCTCCTCTTCCACCTTCCCCACTAAATGCTGTACTCAGCATTAAATATCAACGAACATAACATGTAGTAGGGTTGTCAAAACCTGTCTTTATGCCACCATTTAAATATAGCCCTTCTCACGCATACATGTGTGCTGGCAAATGGCAAGACCTAAAAACTGCATGTACCAGTATTTGGGATGCAGATAATTGGGTGTACCTCTGAAGCACAATATGTATTATCTTTCAGACTTATTCTGAATTATTATTATTATTATAGCTTCAGACATTTGCTGCATAACTAGTCCCAGGCCTCTGGGATTCCAGACACATGATACAAACGTGCATGGCACATGATATATCAAAACATCCAGCTCAGTCAGGAATAGTGTGCTATGACTTTTGGTGGTGATTCAGGTTATTCGGGTATATGTTTTTTTCACTCAATGGTGGAAAACATCTTTCTTTTTAATGATGTGGTTGGTGAAACAAAGAGACATTTCTCTGTGAGGAGTTCCCCTCAGCTATCCCATTGGCCCCTACGTTAAATTTCTTCTGATATTTTGGCAGACAAGCTGAAGCAACTACGTTTCTAACTCACTCCTGTGGACACAATTTTCAGTCCTCAAAGATAAATTTCACACCACTGGGTCATGAAAGTCTCTCAGAAAATACAGTTTGTTTGCAGTAACAGTTACGGTTTTGCCAGAAACAGCTTCTTTTTGAGAGGTCTGCTTAAACTGGGGTGATTCCGCACTTCTTTTAATTACAAGTAATTTCCATGGTAACCCACACCAGCTGTATCAGATCATGTGATCAAGATCAAGATGGAAGGTGGTTGATCAACCATGGGGCCCCAAGCTCCTGACTATGCGTCCCTGTGCCTGTGATTGGTTAATTAAAAAATTAGACCAGGAATAGAAATTTAAAAAATGAACAGTTGCATACATATTCCCCCTACCCCAGACACACGCCTAAACACACACAAAAATATACAGAGAGCCTACTTCTATTCAGTAAAAAATAAGTCGATGTAAACTTTGATACCATTATTATGCTATTTAAGGCCTTGAGGCCATGTTTGTGAGCACATTGTATAATTGTCTTGTCTATTTTCATGTTTGATGGTATTATGGATGAATAGTTTTAGTTTATAAGAAGCTTTCTGTCACACATACAGACTATTGTGCTTGTCTATTCAGCTTCCTCTCCCTTTCACCTTTAACCAGATCCTAATTGGGGTAAAACACCATTTAAGATAAGCTTCTCATAAATACCTTAACTACTCAAAGCAGCAGCCACATCACTGCCTGTGGATCTTGTAGGGCTATACCTGTTACATATGCTGCTTCAGATACTCATATCTGGTATCAGGACATTTACAGAGCTGAGACACATAATTGCATGATCTGGGCTCAGTTGCTCAGTGGGTAGAGCAGCCGTCTATGAACTGAGGGTGAGTGGTTTGATTCCCAGTCCCACCAGGCTACATGGTGAGGTGTCGTTGAACAAGACAGCAAAATCCTGTAGTAGCGCCAACGTGTACTGTCTGGCAGCTGTCCAAATAACAATTTCCCTGAGGGGATCAATAAAGTATGCCATTATTATTATTATGATTACAATTTCTGCTAAAATTGTCTGTGCAATAATTTTCTGGAGACTGAGACTGTCAAAAAAGAATATTTGGAGGAGATGCTGTTATCTAACTGCAAAAGGTGTTACCAAAAAGTATGTGCCTAAAGTACTCATATATACATATTTTGCCTGAATTGAGAAATTGTTCAAGGAATACAGTATTGATTCTCATCTAGTGAGTTAATTTAATGACTTTTTAAAGCGTTTTAGACAAGGTTTTTTATTTAAAGTCTGGGGGCCCTATAGTTCATGGTCTAATTATGTTTAACAGGAAGCATGTTCTCTACATGGAGCTGATTGGCTGTTATTCTGCAATCTTCACCACTCACATGAAACACAAATAATAACACAATAGAAGTTTTAAGTGCAGAGCCAACCATATCAGTGTTAGAACTTAAAGGCAAAGACAGTAACTCCTGCTGCAAACTTGGCCCGTGTGCCAACTGTAAGGAATGAGTGTTATGGCACTGTTTCTTTCCTTTATTCCCTTTTTATGTATAAAATTACATTACTCCTATGAACCTGCAGTATTCCAAATTGACTTAAAAAAATATAACTTTAGCTTCTGAATACTTAATTTGAAAAAAGTAAATATATTCTTTAGCAGCAGTCTGAATATTAGCCTAAGAGTTTTAGGCACATGACCATCAGAAAAGTGAACCCACACCATGCTTAGTGGTATCTGAAGGCCATGACCAATCAATTAAATAATCAAGCAAGGGAACAGGCTGATGAACCAGCTGTTTGACAAATTCTGTAAACTTGCATTTGCTAATTTAATGAGAAATAGTATTTTGTGTGCTGCATTTAGAACTACTTGATGATTTTAAATATCCAAATAAGCAATGGTGTGGGTTCATTCATAAATATCTTGCACAACAACATAACCACTGGGTAAATTAATATAGTGCTGCATTTATTACATAACAGAAATCTGAATTAATGAGACTGGTTCTCAGTCTGTCTGACTCCCTGTCAGCAGTATATGCCCTTTATACTGCACCAATTAATGAGTACACTTTACGGTCCATTTGAACTTGGCTCAAACTGTTAAGATTATCAATGGTACAGCTAACAGTATTTGGCCTAAAAAGAAAGGCCTCCCATCAGAGTAAGCCTGCCTGCCCTTCCCCATAGAAGCCGATTGAGAATCAATTGTGGAGTGACATTCGCTTTATGACACTGTGAGCTCAGTATTCACAACTAGGCTGAGATGCCCTCATGTTTAAATAAGGGCGTTTTGTTAATTGTGAAGCAGAAAAAAGCAGATTGGCATTTGTATGGTGAGAAGGAGGGCATAATCAGGCGGATCGGACACTGAGGAGTGGAGACAAGGGCCATTATATTCTTCCACTGCAGACTCTTCAAAGGAAATGATAACTGGAGCTTAGAGTGACAGAGTAATATCACACACTCCCCTGCACGAGCAGACACATTCCTTTGCTGACGAGGACATGAAGTGAAAAAAAAAGCTCTGAATTTAAAACTTCCATTTGAAGGAAAATTGATCTCTGTTCTGAGAGCTGCTGACTACTCCACTTCACCCTCTCCAATGATATTAACAGACCATAATTAATCAAAGTTTTACTTTTTTTAATTGAACCCAACTTTCGATTTGTGGCAAATGAGAACCCCTGACATTGGGTTGTGATGATTCCATATTATGCCAAAGACAATTATGTGCATGTCAAGAGTGTTGTATTACCACTCCTAATATCACCATGTCCTCTTTCAGAGCCACTGCGGTCATCTTCCATAGCAAAAATACACTCCAGACAGAAGAAGTGTGGGCGTCAGAGATAGCAAGGAGGTCACTGCATTGGCTGCCTTCACCAGTCCCACAGCATTCAAAAGGAGTTTGACTATCTGGTCACAATAACTCTAGGGGATGATTTATTTGTTCTCTTTGCGAATTCATTAGCAATAAAAATAGGACTTCAGTACACTATTAAAATTTGGTCTCTGCTTTGAAACAAGAAATAATGCCTAAATATACACCTTACAACACACTGTAGCTTATTGTATTCTAGCTGCATTCTTTTTCTCTATTTGATAAGACAAAATACAATTAGATCAATACAAATTGCTAACTCAGTTGTGTCAAACATTATGCAAATAAGACAAGAGGAAAATAAAGCAGTGGAAAGAAACTCAAGTCAAGTTCCACAACAGTGGAAAAAAAAAAGAAATCAATAGCAATATAAGCCTCTAGCTTGGAAGCTAGAGAAAGATAGCAGTCACAATGCCTTCAGGATCAATTTTTCTCACTCGCACATAATTGCATCTGCCTTTAAAAATAAATTAAAGGATTATGTATAATCTGATTAGGATACGTAGAGCCTTTCTTTGTAGCTTTGAGCATTTTGGGCATTGGAATAGCTGTACATGACATTACATCTTTTCTGGCACACTGTTGCAGGAAAAGTTGTTTCTGGAGTCTCCAGTAAAACCTGTGGGTGTGTGTCAGTCTGCCTATGAGTGAGAGCCTCATAGCATGGTCATGTGAGGGCATGTCATCAGTCCAATCAAGCAGCTAAAGTGCCCACATTCACTGGAATTATGTTGGATCTGGCTTAGTAAAAACGTTTTGAGTATTATGAGATAATAACGTATATTTGATTTCTACAGTATATTGGTTAAAAAACCTTCACTGAGAGATGATTATAATTTGGCATTTTTATGTCATGAGACGACTGCTAAAATGCCACCTGAAATGATCATTATGACTGCTTTAATATTCAGTCTTTTTTGTTTTTTGTTTCTTTTGAAGGGAGTGACATTTTTTAAATATTTAGCGAGTTTGTGAGATGGAGAAGAAACTTCCCAAGTTTCTCAAATTAGTCTATTCAATCAATCCACTGAACATGGATGTACTGGTGTCAAATATTGGCAATGTTAACTTATGCAAAATGCAATTACTGTATAATTTATTGCTGCATCAGTCAGTAGCTAGAAATATTCTTATTACAATGCAGATTATTTTGAATAATTCAAATAAAGAATATTGAGTAAATTGTGGTCATGGTTATACAAATCTTGCTGAAACCTGTTATGTCCCAGTGTACATTTTATGCAGTGTACATTTCTCTAAACATTGTCCAGAGTTAATATGGGAAAACGGCTTCAAAATGTATTTGCTTTATCACTCTCCAAGTGATTTCAAAGAAGCTAGTCCCAACAACACACATGAAAGCCAGGTGAAACAATGAACAGACAACAGACAGAATTTGTATGCCTGCTAGTTCGGCCAGATAGTCAGAACTGATGAAGAACTTTGGATGAGTGGTGAAACATCTTCAGGAACTTAGTCCAGTTTTCACTGAACAGTACCTTTGGAATGGTTCCATGGTCAGTTAAGTTCATTTATTACCATTCAACTTATTGTCACAAAAGACGCAGAGGACACAAGGTTATTCTGTAAGAAGCATCAGCATCAACTTATGTGGATTTTTTGTTACATTTACTAAAAAGAAATAGTGGTGCCTTCTGTGATTACACCAACAGGCTGGGTCAATGTAGAAAAGAATAAATGTAGTGGCTGGGACATGGTGTTTGATCACTGCTATTACTGAGCTTGGCCCTAAACAATACAGAAGGTGAAAATCTCTTTTTACCCCTTATATACTTAAGCCACCTTCCATAATTATGTACTGGTGCAGAGCTATGCCACAAACAGTGGCTGAAGACATATTTTGAAAGCATTACAGTTTCATTACAGACACACCAGCTCCCCAGAACTACTCAAAAATAAAGTGATTAAATCTAAAGAAAAAATGCTGATAAGCTACACCGACACACATAATGTAATAAATGTAAAGTAATTACTTTTTGACAGTGGAATTAATTTTATCCTATCCTATCCAAACATGTAATTTTTATAAATTTTCTGGCTGTCTGTTTTAGTGTATTTGTTTCAAGGGTTTTCAACAGTACACTTACAGTAAAGTGTCCTTCCAAATGTTTGATTTTATCGCCTGTTTCAAATCAGCACAGATAGTCAGGCTGGTTAGAAAGGCATTGTCAATCCTACTTTTAACTGAGTGCATGATTGAGTTGAAACTCAATCATACAGTCAGAGATGAGAAAGATGACTTCCAGCTGTCTGACGGATGTTGGCAATTATTTTCCAAAATGTTGGCCATAAGACCTTGATAAATGTATCAACTATTATTTCAAAGAATTTAAAATTGTTATGCACCAAGTAGTGAAAACTAAACAAAGGCACTTTAAGGATATGTACTTTTAAAGATAGCAGCTGAGACTCCCCTCCTCCTCTTCCTGCTACTTCTACTACTACTAATAATAATAATGATAATAATAATGTAACAGGATATGTTGTTTTGTAGCTGTTTTTATATTTTTATGTTGTATTTTGGCAGTGTCAGTAAATTACATGGTGCCTCTAAATTCTCCACTGAAAGTTTATTTTCAGCAGACATAATGTTGCTCAAGGGACAAGTCTTTTACAGGGAGACCTTAAGTTTTCCTCATCATTGGTTGGTCAGGAAGTAGCATAGAGGATACAGGTGTGTGCGAGAGCACCTTGTTCTCTGAGACTAGTGAGAGACAGCCGCTGCCTTTTTGAGTACAGATTCCATATGTCTCGATGCATACTCAATAATCCAGGAAAGGAATCCTAGAAAGTTTACATCTGTTCATCTGGACAAAGTTTTTTTTGGGGGGAGATATACACTGCCTGGCCAAAAAAAAAAGTCGCCACCTGGATTTAACTAAGCAAATAGTTACGAGCCTCCAATTGGATAATTACTGCATGGGCAATTATCTTTCAGCTGGCAACAAGTTCTTTAACCCCA
>JAUBNQ010000023.1:18788069-18814808 GCA_032353495.1 Ctenopoma kingsleyae
CTCTTCTCTTCTCTTCTCTTCTCTTCTCTTCTCTTCTCTTCTCTTCTCTTCTCTTCTCTTCTGACCATAATTCAGTCAAGAGAAAACTGTTGTAATTTTTGCAGGATTCTTAATATGTATCTTAGGACAATCCCTAGTGAGGATTTTAGGACAGTAAGGGATGGAATTGGCCATCCAATCAAAAACGTTCACTATAATTCACTATAAATCCACATTACAAATTCTCTGCATGCATGGTGTCTCTGCTGTATTTTTTTTGTTAGTTTCACCAAACTTGGTTACTAAGAACATTTCTTGTTGCTTAGTGTACGATGTGACATCCAGGCTGCTTTTGACTGTCTTTGCTCATTCCCATAAATATCTTCACATTTAAAATCAGGATGGTCTTTCTTTCTGTCTCTGTTCGGTAAGTATTTCTCCCCTGAATATCTCTCAACCTCCTTAATATTTTACCAAATTGCCCGAAGGGTCTTTTCTCTGCGTCCGAGGCTTATTATGTATCTCTTTAATCTCATCTCTTAGTCATTTGTCCATCTCTGAGATGGAGCTATGCCTTTCATATAGCACTTTTAGCCTTTAATTTCTTGTGTAAAAATATGAAAGTGGCTTGGTATCACTGGTTAGAAATTCTATCTTGGCTGTATTTTTACAGAATCATCTCAGTTTTAAGCTATAGACACTATGTACAATTTGTTGTGTGATTGTTACATCCTTTAAATTATTCTGAGGAAATAAGTTCTTCTTTGTAGGAAAAATAGGACATATTGGTGTTGTCTGTGTGTTGTTATTCAGCCCAGTCGTGTATCACTGTTAGCAACCACAAACGTGTTAAAAATAGATTACAGAACTGGACCTAAATGATGTGACGACCAATTTTCTGTCTGTCTGAGCCATGCATTTTGAATTATTACAGCTGCATTTACAAGAATTATCTCTCCTTGTCACACACTAAGTGAGGCCGCGGACTTCTGTTAACATCAGTGCAACTCAACTACTCTTCTATATGTTTTGACACTATAAAGTAATAAAATTCACTGCTTGAAAAGTTTTACGAAGACAATACCATGTTCAGTTGTTTATGACCTGTTTCTAACTGTGCTGAAAAACAATTGGCAAAGCTTGTAATATAAAATATGCATTTTAATAAATTGAGAAAATATTATCAGTCTTAGGAAACATGCCAGGCAATGGCATTTATTCTGTGCTAAACTTTTTATTTCAAGTGTGCCTTGGCCTGGTGCCAATTTACTTTGTACACACCGTGCATTAAGAATTCCAACTGCATGTCATTTACTTGTGAATACTAAGGCGTCCTCACTGAGGGGCTTCAGTTCTCCTTCACCTCAGAATCACTTTTGTTTTCAGACTTCAGACAAAGCTGTTCAAATTTTACAACTTAGCAAGGAATCTCTGTAGTCCCCTGTCTAAGTAGCAGCATCAGTTTGCATCTCTGGTGAAAACTGAGCAAGTGTACTAAAACAACACACCATGAAAGACATTGCAGACACTGTTACTCAAGAAACTGCCACAATGGACTGTCTCTCTAACATGCATTTCCCCTTCAAATTACTCTGTAAGAAGGCCCAAAGTGGTAGCTCATCACATCACAAAGGGCGAGGAACCAGATAGCAGAATTCCCAATCCTCAGTTTAGCAGAGATTTGAAATAACAATTCCCATCAGGGCCTGGCAATGTCAGCTAACTCCCCCATTCACTGAACAATGGCACAGAGCCGACCCTCCCAAAGTATTGAACGGCGTCAAGGGACACAGCTCAATGGAATCAGCCGGGGGGATCTCTCACTTCTTAAGCTTTTCAGTAATACGATCCCCTGCTATCTACATTACCATATGGGATCCGACAGCCAGGTAGGGGCAGAAGCAACGGGGTTTCAAACAGATAATTGATTCCCATTCTCAGCAAGAGGATAGGAGATGCTGTAGAGCAGCGAAAGGGCCCTATTCAAAGCTGTGGCTTTTAGGCTGTAAGGCTACATTATACCTGACTCAAGGAGAATCCGATCTGTTATTCTTGTACAGCTCTCCGAGGTGTTAGAGTGCATGAATAAGCTATGGGCTACAAGAGTTCTCTGGTTGCCATCAGACAGCTAGACAGACATTTGGCAGAAGGAGGGGCAGAAAATAGATGTATGCAATTTTATCTTTTTCACTTAGAGGACTTGTTTCCAGGAGCTCAGAGTATCACTCTCAGTGGACATATCAATTAGAAGAGGGCCGTGTTGTCTGTTAATAATAGGAAGGAAAATAAACAATTTAGGAACATTTTATCAGACATAAATGTCAGAAACAAAGCCAGAGCTCTCACAAACAAACAAAGAATAGAATTGCGCCTTATCACAGAGACAAAATATATTCTCCAGGCACCAGGCTCTTGGACTGTGAGCTATCAGGAGACTGGCACTCCAGCCAAATGGAGTTCATTCCCCCCACAGTGAAAGAAAGCGAAATGCCACCCAGGATAGATGAATGGCAGATGAGTCATTTCCATTTATGAGGTTGAGAATGCTCACACTGATCTGCTGTCATGTCTCTCCTTGATTGAAATGTGTTTATGTCTATGAGCTTGTGTGAACGACGGAAGAGTGAAAGAAAAAAAAAAACATGAATTTTTTTTCCCTCCTCTGTTATCCTTCAAGCATTTTTTTTTAACTCAACTGTCCTACCCTGTCCATATTTATCAAGCCAGCGTCGCTGTTCTTTCACTCTGCTTACATCATGGCAGGTGTTTCTCCAGAAACGAGCATGGTAGCCCATCCTCTTCCCGATGTTCAACTGCTTCACTTTTTTCACAACTGTGAGGAAAAAAGTGTTGGATTAAAACCAATCCAGCAGAAATGTACAGCATTTCCAGGGGCTCCTGCATAACTTAACATTTACATCTCTTCCCACACAGATAATATATGCACTTCATATACCACTGAACACTGACACAGTGGAATCACCATTAAAACAACAGCAGACAGGCTTAATCTTTAGTATAAGCAATCAGCAAAAAGGCACTTGGCGCTCATTCATTCAGTGTTTCACCCTAACTGCACTTATACACACAGCTACAGATTGCATTACATTTGTTTCAACACAGTACCCTTAACCAGCAACTATCCCATCTGCTCTATTAAAGTGCACATCAGATATTGGATCAAGTTAGAATCAAAGGTGACCACTGGTGTTGTGGAGTAATCTCCTGGAGAAAAAGCCCTTGTTTTAACTGCATCTCATACCCAATGTGCACAGACAGCAGTTTGCATTCATGCATGCTATACAGTACACACATTGTCGGAAACATGTATTAATTCTGACAACGGTTTCACTACTACACTGATACTGGAAAACTTCTATTGACAGATGGTGGTGGTGAAACATAACGCTATACAATATTTGATTAAAGTCTGTCTTGCAAATATTTTATGCATCCAACATGTTTAAGCCTCAGGACGAACTCAGGAGAAATGCTGAATATAAGCAACTGGTACCACACAACACTTTTACATCACAAAATAAAGACCACATTAACACCACCAGGTGTTGTTAAAGTTGTAGAAGATTGGTGTAAATACGCATCCTTGTGCTTGTGTATAATACAAAAAAAAACCAAACAAACATGGGTATCCACTTATAAAACTTACACTCATGACAGTAATGTAAAAATGCTACTGACACAGATCCTGTGTAATTATCTAAATCAGATTTGTTTTATATCATTTCCAGGCTACCTGCATATGTGATTCTAGATACAATTCATATTTGATCTCTGGCTATGTGACTGCTGTCAGGTCAAACTGAAATTTGTATATTTTTTAATGCTTCACTTGGAGTTGCTCCAGCAGACTTACCAGAAAATATTCTGGTAACTCCTCATTAAATGTCAGAGCAAAGCCCAATGAGCCAGATAACTAGGCAGTAACTTTTTCTTTTCTCCCAATCCTCAAAAAATGTTGCTACAGCATTAATGGCTCATATAAGCCAGCTAATTAACTACATTTCTTTTCACACTGTTTAAGTAAAACTGATGCTACCACTCTGGTGAGCTGCCTGTTCAAGTACTCAGTAGACTCTTCTCTCTCTCCTCAGTAATGTCACAGTACTCACCGTACACTGCAGTACCTGCAGTAGGTTAATTGCACACTAGCCTCATAGTCCGTTAAAGCTGAAAATGTTGCTAGTTACATGAGACTACACTGTTAAACTCCCACATTATGCATTCTGCATCTGTAATGTATTCCTAAGGGAATGTACAGACTTAATTGGCACACTGTTGCACAGAACCAGTTGCATGTTTCTCAGTCACCTGTTATCATTATACTGACTTTTTCAGAGAAAGCAGCATTTAAATCCTTTAAACCATGATCATAATGATAGCTACAGAACATTATGCAGCTACTTCAGTTTCTCCGTCAGCCAGCACAGTCATTGGTAGCCTGCCATCAGTCTTCCAGCTCTACCTGCTAAATGCCTTTCAAGCTGCCATTTCTCAGCAGAGCTGGAGAGACATGTAACAAGTTGTGTCTGTCCGAAACAAAGCGAACTGCAAGAAGAGAGAGAGGATTGCTGAGAGGGAAATGTCTGAGCTATCTGTTAATTGTAGGGAATACTTAGCAGACTCCTTCACAAACACATGACAGCCCCACCTGTTCATTTGCCAGTCTCCTCGGCTTGTGTTGCAATTTGAGATGACAGTACTCCCTGAAAGTTTGGCTGCTGTCTTGTCAGGAGAGAAAAACTTGAAACACTTTACATGTCAAAACCCATATTATAATCCTCAGAATGTAAAACGAGTAAATCAAGGCTATTTTCTTTGAAAGTCTAAGAGTTTTGTTCCATTTTCTTTCATTCTTTCTGGACTTAACAGGTTAGCTGTTGTTGATTTCACCTGTCCAGGACAAATGTTAAAATGGTCCTTAGAAATAGAGTGATATAGTTTTATAGTGTGTGATTCTCTTGAGATTGCTTTGTGATATATAGATTTACTTTCATTCCTTGTTGTTATTTCAGTTTTGCTTTCCTAACAGGTGAAAAATACTCAAGAGACACATATAGTATCCGGGACACACACTGTCATGGAACTAGCTAGCACACAAATTGGATTTCACAAATACACACATAAATAGTGCTGCATCATTACTCTTAGTGCAGTTTACCTGCTGAAAACTGTGATAGTTCATAGTCCACCAGTTCTATAAATTTCATCACTTCCGTGTTTTGAAGGCATAAACAATTTAGTCTGACACAAAATGGATAAGAACATAGTCAAACATATAAACCTGAAATACTACTTTTTTCCAAAACAATACCATTTACAAACAAGTTCACGATCTACACTAAACTTGTATGAGTCGGAGCCAGCATCACACTGTTACACCAACCTGATTACACAATCATTAGCTTCAGCTGTGTAGTACAGATTGTGACACATGGTGCACACCATCTGAAAACCATGTACTCTAAACTGCTCTGCAGACACTGCCAAATATAGGTTGTGGAATATAGGCTAGTGATATATCTTCTCAACCCCAAGAGACTCTTGAATACCCACAACCTCTTCTCCTTTTCTCACTTGTGTACAGAAAGTGAAGTTTAATAAGCTTGCCTAGGCATACACATGATATTTTTTCTACTTAACATTTGGAGCTGAAAGGATTGGACTCCAGACAACAGTCTTCAGAGAACTTAACGATCGTGCCATCTGGAGGCAGGGACGTGTTGTAGCCACTGATATCGATCATCTTTTTACACTTTACTCTCACAGATGGTTAAAAAAAAACACCATCTGGGTGCAGGTGTCGGTGCTTTGAAAATGAAAAGTGGCCACCACAAAATAGCCATACAAATATTTGTCCTCACACTTCTAAAAGTATGCTTTAATTAGGAGCTTTTAATGTACGTCTTCTAAGAGTTAAAGTAGCTGTGCAGCTGTGTGTGGGTGTCCGTATGTAAGGGTGGCAATTTGTGAACACACGAGAATGTAACTCCTACAGCTTGAAACCAAGACAAAATTCATAACTTAATTTTGTTGTGGTTGCTTGATAACATTTTGGCTTCAGATTGAGTTGCATTTTCAAACTACTGCACAGTAAAAACAAAGTGTAACGTATATGGTTATGAGTGCTATTTGTGCTCTTCATGTCATGTTTTCATCTGATATTAAAACTTTTGTAACTTTTTTTGTGCAGAGAAGCACAAACTCATGATCCTCTTGAAATCATACAGCATAACAATGCTGCCATCAAGTGGCCAACTGTTATTATTACATTCTCACCATCTCCTAGTCATACAGTATTTGTCATCATCATTATCATCATCATCAAAACATTACCACCATTAGGAAATACTGCATCTTTTGCTTTTATCATTCTCAGAACCAACTTATCACAATGTAAAATGTTTTCCAAAATGTATAGAGTCAGGCACGTGTCCCTTAAATATTCCATAGTGCCATATGTTTGCTGTACAGCTGCCGATGCAGATGGAGAAGCACAGTACATTTATACATTTTCATGGCATTTTATATCAATATCATGAATTTGACTGCTAATGACTTCGTGAACAGCTGTGTCTGACCACTAGATGTCACTGCTTACCATTAGGTCAAACCATTGCAGATGTCCACCTGCATCTTGGGGAACATTTCAGTGCAGCAGGCACAACAGACAAAGTATATGGAGACAGACTCAAAGTCACAGACGGGGGCCTTGTTGTTGTTTGTGTTTACTCTATGCTGCAATCATAAAATCATTCCCAGCTGCGTAGACTGTGTGAGAGAGCACGTACATGAGTCTCCTATTTGCATTTACTGTAGTTTAATATGTTGGATTGAGCCTATATTGATAGTTTCAGTAAGTGATTATTTAATGCTGAATGCTGAAATAATAATATTTTGCACATTTAATTTAAATTGATTTCAATAACAAAGATTGTAAAACAAACAAAAAAAGACCAACAAATCCTTTAGCATCTGTGAAGACTATGATTGTATATTGATGATGAAAGTGTACTGTTGAAAGCTTTCAAGTTGAATTGTATTGGGTCTATTATGATCTTTGATTATTGACTTTCTATCATAAAGAATCCTAGATAAAATGTACTAGTTTTCCACAGATGTATTTAAACTTATATTCATCAGTAATCTTTTTTTTCTAATGTTCGTTGGTAAGCTTGTTTAGTTTTTATTTTGTAAATGTACCTACTTGGTTCACCCATATGACCCATATGAAATGCAGTGTTTGTTTACAAAAGGAAAACTCATTGACCTTAATGATTTTGCTGGCATTTTCTTATTGGTGGACTCTGGGGTGAGTCATGACTATGTAACATGGCTATGTCACTAAAATGAATTATACTTGCTGAAGGTCAGGAAAACAGCAGAATTCCTTTTCGGTCAAGAGTTTTTCATTATATGTGCCTGTCAGAAAAATAGGGGAGGAGAAAATGTGCTGTAAATTGTATTAAATTGTTCCATGTCCAGCCAACAGTACTCCCACTTGCTTTGTTTTGTCTCCAACAGGTTAGTACCAAGTGACTGCAATCAAGCCTGGAGCCAGAGAGGTGGGCTATTGCTCAGATCTATCTGGCCCTCACCTGGAGACTGTAATACGCCCTGAGGTTGCAGCCTGTCAGATTAAAGATGGTAAGGAGATTGTTATAAACCTCCCGTCAAACAAAGTCACATTTACACCCAGAGACATCACACACTGTTTCTGGAAGAAAAATAAAACACGTTAGATTCATCTCAAAGTCAGTTTTCATCTTTCTCTGCTGTGATTTTCACTGAAATACGTCATAGGGCTGTGTTTCTATTTCTCTCTCGGCATGTGTAAGGACACTGTGGGTTTGCTCTCAAATATTTGCTGGCATTTTTTTTTTCAGTGTGCAGTAGAAAAGCATTGTTTACCTATCAATCTACCTACGTGTTGTGGCCTAACACAGCCGTTAAGAATATATTATTCCATCTATCCATCCGTCCATTTTCTGCTTGTCCTCGCAAGGGCCAAGGTGGAAGGCGGGGTACACCCTGGACAGGTCGCCAATCCATCGCAGGGTCAACACACAGAGACAAACAACTATGCATGCTCACATTCACACCTACGGACAATTTAGAGTCACCAGTTAACCAACATGCATGTCTTTGGATGCTGGGAGGAAGCCAGAGTACCCAGAGAAAACCCACGCAGAGACGAGGAGAACATGAAAACTCCACACATAAAGGCACCTGGCCGACCCGGGGATTGAACCCTGGTCCTTCTAGTTGCTATATTATATATAATTAATATTTGTGGTTTTCTTTTACATTATATTCTGGAATAGAAAGTAGTTCTCTTGGGTTCTATTTTTTTAACTTATCAGTTAACCGTATGTAATGATGTGATATTTTAACACGCTCTCCAAGGAGATTTACTATTCCATGATGTAAAAACACAGTGAGTGTGTAATGTGTGTGTAAACATTACTTGAAAGGTATTAGTGTAGCGTTAAACTGTTCCGGCACAAAATAAATATGATCAAAGCAATAATAATACAGTGTTTCCATATCATGCAATAGTAAAAACAGATCACAATGACAATTATTCAAAAGCAAATGAAAGTGAATGTGCTATAACTGTTGCAACAGCAAAATATTGTATGTTAAAAATCCTTGAGAAAAATCTTTACTTTTAATTCATGCTTTGCATGTTATTATACATTTGACTTTGACTCTTGTAATTAATAACAACTATATTTATTAGTGTATTCAAAAATAACAAAAACATACTCTTGATCAGTCAATGTCATTTTATTATTAGAGTGAATGTTGTGAACTCACATCTGCTGCTGTTTTGGAAATAATTTCTCCATGATTTTCTTCATGAAGTTACGTGAAGAATGTATGGCACAGCATAGATACGACTAAAAAATAAGTAAGTAATATGTAATCACAATATTAACGTGTTGGCTCTGCTGTAACACAGTTTGGAAAATATTCCAATGCGACCTATACAGTACAAGAGCAGCAAAATAGTACAGTCACTGACCTGCTAAAACCATGGATGCGCGATGTTGGATTCTTTGATGCCAGCCTGCTTACATAGCATAATGATGATCAAGTTTAAAGAATTGAAATTCTCTCCATTCATCAGAGATTCACAGATGGTATGTTTGGTGGTGGTGGCTGATCATCATGGGTAAAATACCAGAAATTCAGACTTTAGCTTTTGTGTCAGTGCTTATTGTCTTCTGGAAAAAAAAAAAAAACATAAATTGAGACCATGTAAGGCAGCGACAAAGCAGGAGAACAACAGAAAAGAACAAAGTTCAACATGCGATTTAAGCTCTTATGTTGTGTGCAAAGGCCAAATTTGGAAGACAGCTGCTGAGAACTATGTTTACTATAGGTGGAAAAATTTGTCAAACAATGAAACAACAAGTGGAATTTCAGGGAGATGTGCCAGCCACTTTGCTGTCTTTCTCCTCTATTTTAAATGCAGTCCTATATTGTATACGTTGGCAAATTTTGTATGTTAATGCATGATTGCAAACATACATATCATGTGTACACATGTTCTTCTTGTGGTCACAAACAAGCACTTTGATGGGAAAGCCTGGAGGCAGGTTATGTTTTAACTGGAATGTTTAAAACCACATTCTCAATGTTTTGTTGGTATGTGTATGAGCATCTGTCAAGTGAAATGACAATGCAAATTCTGTCTAGTTTTTAAAAACATTGGCACAAAAAAAGTTGAAAACACCAAGATCTTATTGGAGTTTTACAATGAAATGTAAAAAAAAACAAAAAAACAAAACACAGAACAATTCTTCCTCGTTCATCTGTAACAATTAATCAGCAGGTAAACCACTGCACAGATGCCCCCCTGCTCCTGAAGTGGCTGCATAATTGAATAAAACAAAAGAGAAACCAGAGTGTGTAGAAGACTCGGGCCAGCTGACCTCATGGGCAGAGTTGCCAATTCAATTCAGTTTATATAAAAAAAAACTGCCAACTGGACAAACTGTGGATGTTAGATGACTGGAACCTAGTCGTGTAGACGGATGAGTTTGAGATGCCTCTGTAACAGCATCAGTGAAGCATGGGGGAATCATGATGATCAGGAGATGCTTTGGCAATGGGAGAGTTTGTGTGTGTGTGTGTGTGTTTTATGTTCCATTGACAGCCATTTTAAGATAAGGTAAGGTAAAACAGTTCTTTATTGTCACTGTCGCAGGCAACTCTTTTTAAGCAGCATATAAAAACAAAAGAGTCAGCAGTTAGCAGCAAGTGAAGTAATCTGAGAGAAAAAAAGGTGAAAAAAATTATAAGAATACGTAAATGTGTATATATTTTCAAACTATTTCTGTATGCATAGTGTACGTGCAGGAAAACTTGAATTGAAAGTGTTTTTTGGAGAAACTCACTAACAAGCTTTAATGTTAAGATGATCAATCAACATAGACGTGTGACATAAGATAGACATAAGATTTATATAAAATGACATACCATATTTCTAGTTTTATGTAAAAGTATTATTTATGAATGCAGAACATATAATAATATAATAGTATGTATAATACTGTAGTACTATGTGTATGCCATGTGAGTCCTTTGAGCAGCACATTATGCAGCATGGGTGGTCTCAGTTGGACCGCTGTCCCTGGAACTTCAGAGCAGTACACAATGTGTATTTGCTCTGTCATCATGAAATAGTTAAATACATCTACAGAAAAATATATTGTGTCTTTCTTGCCCAGCCCTCATGGAATGAATTTAGTTTTCGATCAAAGTGTTTTTCAGGAACAAAGCACTCCAGTACATGCCTCCACCCCTGTTCTTCACTGATCCAAATTTTGAAAAAATGACTTGTTATTGTCAAATCTAGGAGGTTTAAATGTTTATAATGGCCAAGAAGGTGATAACTCACAGATAACAATGTGTTCAGTTCTAACCCAAAGTCCACTTTCAACTTCTAAGAATTATAGGTGTCAAACAACTTTTTAAAAAATCCCTTTAGACTGGATTTTTTTTTGGTCAAATCTAGTTGATAGACATTAATAACTCAGATTCAGATTCAGATCACTTTATTGTCATTCAATCAGTGCAAATGCATTGCTGAACGAAATTACGAGCACAGGGCTCAATACAAAATCACAATAATAAAAGTAGGTTAAAACAGGTTAAGAATAAAAATAAAAACACTGATGTTTTATTGATATATTAATGTAATTAAACTAGGTTAACAGCTATGTTAAATTAATAAAGGTTTTTGAATCTTGAATCTTGAATGTAAGTAGTGATTATTTTAATCACTATTTACATTGTGATTCAAGTAATTGCCATTTATTGGGTAGTTAACCACAATAGTTTAGGGAATATCTTGAAGAATGTAGAATACAGAACAATGATAATTTCTAATATCTCTATGGATATTATCACTAGGAATTATTGTTAGATATTAGATTATCTCAGTTTTCTATTTTACCAGCAAGTAAGCATTTGTCGCAGTTAAAGCTTTATGGCGATGGAATTTAAAAAAAATTTAAGATTAGATGCTTCCTGTAGAAAACAAGTGGCACAACTTCAAGAGAAGAAATGTAAGATGAAAGATGAGAGAAGAGCAAAATACTATATGTTTGAGGTAGATGCTTTGAGAAATAATTGTGGTGGCTCGTTATCATAATAAACCTTTCAAAGAGATTTTGGAAAACATGTAAATAGTCTCATAATTGAAAATGACATGATGGGGCATGATATTACAAAACTAATATCAATCAACCCTTCAAAAGCAAGAAAAGTCTCAGTATGTAAGATTTGATAAGAGCCTTGCTCTTGCCAGTCTGGCACTCTTAGTTCTGTTGAGTCTCAGTCTCCCCACAAGCTGCCATACTCTATCCCAAATGGGGAAACAAATTCAGCACAAAAAAAAGCATTGCTCTTCTCTAATGTGCAATGTGTCTGCTAACCTCCTGGGAGTCAGAAACAAAGAGCTACGACTCACAATTCACCACTCCGGCTTCCTTTCAACTGTCACCCCATTTAGTCTCCAAGTAGAGCTCTGATGGTTAAATGTTGGACAAGACTCCCAGTTTTTTGGCAGTTCTGTGGTTGCTGTGGTTTTTCTCATTCTTTTCTCTCTCTCTCTCTTTGTCCCTAGTTGTCTCTTACTGTGGCCTTGCTGCTTCTAAAGTTCCTACAGATTAAAGGATCAGAAGGAGAGGAACACATTGCACTGAGTGTGTAGGCATTTTTAGTGGTTTTCTCTTTACTCCGGTGCTATTTTTGTAAGTTTAATTATGCCATCATGCAGTCCGAATCAATGACAGATACAGAGGCATGAGGGCAGATGACTGAAAGTGTTGGCAACACTTGAATATTATTTAGATTGACTTTCATGCAAGGCAGATGCTATTATATAGAGGGTGAAAAGCCATTCTCAGTGACTATAAAATGTGTTATAAAGTTTTAAGTTTGTAGATGTGCATGCTCAAGATTTATTGACGTGAATCAAAGTGAAATACAATGAGTATCAGGAGCCAAACTCTAATTGTAAAGCTCATCATTAACAATGAGTCACACAGGATTGAATTTTGATGTTATCATTATTATGATGAAAAGTCAGTTATTAATTAAAATACAAAACACATTCCCACGCTACTTCCTGGTTGTTTTAAAGCAATATAAGTCCTTTTATGCCACAATCATTGCAGTGTGATCAGTTTTAGCAAAACCTTGCTCTGCCATGCCATTTATGTACCGTATGTTATGATATTACTTCAGACAGCTTCCTTGCCAGACATACAAAAATCTACGCATTTTGTGGGCAGCAGCAGTCATGGTGGCATGACATCTAAAAGCCATGTTGTCACACCACTGTGGTGGCACTGTAGATCTCCATAATTTTCTTTATTCCTTGATCTGTGCCCATCTGCGTATCTGCAGGCTCGCCTACAGAGTCCATCTCTGTCATTTGTTCCAGCATGTCCCCGTTAGGTCTCTGTTACTCTCTGAGAACATTGACCACAAGAACCCCTGGGGGGATTGAAATCCTTAACTTTGTTGTGAGTACATTTTAGGTAGTTGGGGGTCAAAGAGAGCAAGGAAGATGAGAAGGCATAAACAGACACGGAAGCAATGAGAAAACTGAGTGGTAGTGAGAGGGGGCACAGGGGATGTAGAGTAGATTTTTAGTGGAAACATGTTTTCAGTATGAGCCTGAAATCCTTCTGGACAAACATAATTGGAAAAACATGAAGGAGAAATGGTAGATTTAACAATAAGAGCCTTTTTGTTTTTCTGTCACAAATGCAGCTTTGATTACGTTCTTTTAAATGCAAACCCTGTATCAAGTGGGACCTCAGTACTATAGTACTTTATATACAGCTGAGCTAAGCGGTTTAGTCGCAAACACTGAGTTTGTTTTGATTACTCAGAAAAAAGCATAGTACTCACTACAAAGAGCACTACTAGTACACATACTATACTTGTTATATTTGACTAAAATCTGAATTTTGGGGCAAGTATACTAAATTCACAGCATTACAGAAGACTGGCTTTGTTAAACATTTTATAAACATAAACTCAAAAGTCATCTTATTCATCTGGCAGCTGTGACGGCTTAAACACCAGGTTTGATTGAAACTTCCTGTAAGTGCTGGTTTCTATGCCAGTCTGTAAACATGACATGTCATGACCTTTCCTTTTCCTTCCCTTTCCGACCTTGTTTTTCACTACACACGCTGGACTACAGTAGGAGGTTTACTCCAGCCTGTGTTGCTTCTGAAACCCAAACAATTTGGCCAGACTCCTGCTAGGCTTCTGACACGTTATATATATTCAGTTCCTGCCGCGCTGTCCACAGAAACCTTTCTCTAACAGCCCTAAGACTGATTTACACGGCAGGGGTCATTAAATGTGCAACCAAAGAGACACTTATGAGGCTGTATAACCATTTCATTGTAAGAGTTTACTCTAATAGCTTCCAAATGGGCAAATCTCATCTGAGTATGATTTTCACATCAGTTTATTAGATGTAAACAAAGGTTCAGGCCAGCAGAGCGTGAAACCTCATGTCTTTGCAACATGTTGCTTTGTTTTTATGGGATGAAAAAGGGGCCACAGAAACAGCAGAAGGGCGGCGTGACACAGTGGATACATGGATTTGCCATAATACTGAATATAATAAAATACATATTATTAGAAATCATACCTTGTATAGGAATATGGGTGACAGGGATGTTAGCAGGTTTTTAAGTATGTTTTTATGTAGATATGTGCAACAGTGATCACTTGTGATGGAATGTGATTTCAAAGTATTAGAAATTAATGTAACCCTATAGAATCTTTGGTCTATTATGAAGCATGTTTATGTTTTGATGTCCAAAAACATCACTTTTTTTTCTGTCTCATGCTCCATTTAGATTCACTGTGCATCAACATTTCCAAGAAGAGATTAGAGGTGAAAAAATAGCAGTGTGCTAGCACTGAGTCAAGCTCCAAAATATCTAAACAATTTGATATGAGAAAAGTCTATTCAACATGTTTGTTCGCTATCAATGGTACACAAAGGTATCCCAGCCTGATAGATGAAAGTACAGTGGTGTGAATAAGTGTTTGCCCCCTTCCTGATTTTTTGCATATTTATCACACTTAAAAGTTTCTTTAAACAAATTTAAATAGTAGACAAAGATAACCCAAGTAAACATAAAATGGAGTTTTTAAGTGATTATTTTATTTAGTAAGAAAAAAACTATCCAAACCTACATGACCCTATGTGACAAAGTAATTGCCCCCCTATTTAAAACATGAAGTGATTGTGGTTAATTGTGTTTTTTAGACACCTGAGTTAAATTTTACTAGCCACACCCAGTCCTGACTACTGCCAGACCTGTTGAGAGCCTTTTTCCACAAATGGAGAAAACTTGAAACAGTGGTGAATCTTCCCAGAAGTGGCCAGCCTACAAAAACTACCCCAAGAGCACAGCAAGGACTCATCCAAGAGGTCACAAAAGAACCTAGAAGAACATCTAAAGAACTGCAGGCCTGACTTGCCCCAACTGAGGTCAGTGTTCATGACTCAACGATAAGATAGAGACTGGGCAGAAATGGCATCCATGGCAGAGTTACAAGGCAAAAACCACTGCTGACCAAAAAGAACATAAAGACACATCTCGCTTCTGCCAAAAAACATATATGTAAAAAATTAAAAAATCAGGAAGGGGGCAAACACTTTTTCATACCACTGTAGATAGACTGAAACAATAAGTTGAAACTTGGTGATATTCTTTGGGTTCTCCAAGTGAGACCTTTCACACTACACACTAATTACACACAATAATTTTTGCCACTGTTAATATATAAATATTGATTAATACATTAACCACCTCATCACTATTTTAAAGTTGAGGGATGATATTCATATATAATTTTTAATTATTTATTTGTAAACTAATGCAAATTTAATATACTACATGCATCATTATTGTAAACACACGGCTTCTTCCCTTTTCACACACATGATTTGCCTGTGTGTTCAGGGTGCTGTGCAGTAGGTCAAATATCAGACTGCAGGTGACAGGGTTAAACCTGCAGCTCCTGCCCTGGCTCCTCCTCTCTCCTCTCCACCCTACATGCCTGAAGGGAGAGAGGGCGGCTCGGGGTTGTCTCATGCCGTGCCAGAGATTCACACCGGCAATTTAAGCTGTCAGTGTGGTCATGAATCACTTGGCTAAGGCATCATTACTCTAGAAGATTTATTGGAAACACATAGGCCAAATTTTCATACTAAAGCAGCAAGTGGAAGAGCCCCTGAGGGTTTGAGGTGGTAGGTGGAGAATATGTGGGAAAAAGATGGGGGTTCAAAAATGGGCTGTTGAAGAGTATTAAACTATGGTCAGAAGTTAACTTTGAGGTGTGAGAAGATCATATTGAACCTGTGAAAATTTCTTACTATCATCTAAAATCATATTTTTACAAATGAAATTAATGCTGAAACATATGGCTACAATTCCACCCTTCACATATATTATACATTATATTATATGATGTTTGGCTGTGCCCCAATGAGGAAACGAAAGCATTCTAAAAGGGGCCATCATATGCAAATGTTTTTGAACGTTTCCCTGTGTACTGATCCTATACATGTCAAAACAGGCTACCTGCTTGTTTCCTTGTGTGCCCACTGAAACGTGCCTCATTTTCAATTTGGCCCCAAAAACATGTCACATTGAGGCTTGTAAACACAGGACTGCCTCTTCCCCCAAGCTCCACCTGTAGCCAGGAGTTAGTACTCTCTGCGATAGCAAACATTACTGCAGGAGAGAAGCAAACTCAAACTCTGACCTTTTTCTGAAAGAGGGACTAATACCACACCAATGCCACCACATAAGTTTCTGTAAACTAACTGGATAATGATGGAGATCCGAAAAAGGCGATAAAAGTGATAAAAAAGTTTGTACCAACTATAGCAGTTTGATATTAACTGCTATGTTTCTATTGAGGGTTGTATTGGTGCTACCTAGTGTAACAAAGGCACCTCCCTTATTTCCATGGTTCTCGTTAATTAAGTATGTACTGTACTGTATTGCTGCATTGTGCCACTGTCATTTCTTTTTAGTTTAATTGATGCTCCTACCTAAATAACATAGCAGTGTTTAACTAACCACACCGAAACATTCTGCTTAAACCAGTTTGGTTCATCTGGTGTAGGAAGCTCATCTTGCTCTGGGTCTGACTCTGGGTCAAACATTGTTGGTTGTGATACTGTGATTTTGCTGTTAGCTATATCTTCTGCATGTGCCCTCTCTGATTCTGGGTCTGACTGTGGGTCTGACTCTGGGTAAAACTGCAATTTTGCCGGTAGCTATATCTTCCAAAGAACGCTAAGGTAGTGTGTAGGCCTTGGCAGCGAGGGTGTGGTTACTGTGGATGTGTAAGCAGGGAATTTAATTCAGGGAACTAATTTCTTGATCCCATTCTTGAGACAGGGTGGGAAATGGACAGTGAGGGAAGATTATTGTCCATTTTCAACCAAATTATGTCACAGGACTGTTTTTAGAGCCTTATTTTTACTACTCAAAGGCTCCCTTCATGGACCCTTTAAAGCAAAATATAAAGTTGGAAAAGGGATTAAGACATTATTTAGTTTAGCAAATATTCTATTCATCTAAGTTGATATAGGCATTTCACTGTGTATGTGAATTTGCTTTTGTAAAATTAATGCTAGTGATATGGTGTGGGGAACAGTCTATTTTTAAATAAAACACGGAATAACAGCACTGTCTTATTTACGCCAACAAACTGGAGGAGTAGAGGGAAAATATTTTTGCATTAAACATGTTTAATGCAAGGACTTTGGTCAGACTATATCACTATAGTCTAGGTTTTTCCTTATTTCTATCATCACATTTAACCATATTTCCCCACCCAGTATGGGAATTTGAACCAGCAATATTTGTTCCAGTTGTACTTCTCTAACCTTCAGGCTATATCCACTGTGGCTCGTGATGTTGTGTGTGTGTTTAGTTTTTTCCTATTGCCAACGGACTGCTGGATAAGTTGTGAAAAAACACAGAGACACATCATCTTCCGCTTTTCACAATTTAACAAACAGTTGGACGATTCATATAAGTGCTGAAATGCAATACACTAAAAAGAACTAAAGTAAGTTTATTTCACAACAAATGGCAAAGAAGACAAGGCACGAAAAACAAACAAACAAAAAAAACAGAGGCGCACACACATAGTAGCACCTAAATACACCACCTCCTCCACAGAAGTAAGAGTGACAGTATCTCAACCTCAGAACTAGTCTGAGCAGCTCCTGATGTCTCCTGTAAGAAACCCTATTAAGGTGGCGTGTTAATGAGTTGCATTCAATTCCGCTTCTCAAATGTCCAAGTGCCTGAAAAATTGTGCTGCAATTACCTGTCAGCTATCTGACAGCACCACCTCTCAACGTCTTGTCTCTGTCTCACACCTTTAATTAACTCCCCCCCATACTTTTTTCAGAATGTAACCTCTTATTGATTGCCACCAACAACTGATTTCACTCAAATATGGTTCTGATTTATTCATTTTAGTGACATAATCTTGAATTTATTCCAGTTTGCAGAGTGTACTCTAATGATGTTGTTATCATCATTTGCATATGTGAATAACTTTTGTTTTTTTTTGTTAACATATTCTATATGTTCCCTTTGCCTCTCATGAAAGTCCCATCCTCATCACGTTTTTAGCTTAGTACAACACAGTTGAGCTTCTTATCTGGATTAGTCTTAAAACATAACTGAGTGAAAGTTGTGCTTGTTTGTGAAGCTATACTAAGTACACAGTATATTTATAAGTTAAATTAGATGTTTACACAATTCAGTGGAACACTAACACTAAAACCCCAAAAAACTGCTTATAAAACAACCAGTGACAGCAGTAAAACATACACACTGACAAGTCCAATATCCTTTGGTCAATGTACTTAGCAGTATAACATTTAATAAAAATACAGAGAGACAGTTCTGTCTGGTCTCTCTGTCTGGCAACACTAGCCTCTGATTATTTAGCAAGAGATTGTGGGGTTTAACCCCCGTGGCTTTTTTGGATTGAATTAGACATGTTTGTCCCTCAAGACCAGAAGCCTTCATGACCCTGGTAAACCTCTGGTCTTACACAGAGGAGAAGTTGCATAGAGAGATTAAGAAGGAGACACTAAGAAACAAATAACTGATAAAGGTGAGATACTGATAAAAAAATATAGAGAGCATGTGCGAGACAGAAAGAAAGGTATAAAGCATAAAGATAAAATAAAGAAAAGAGTTAAAAATGAAAGAGGAGCTGATATGTTGCACTCTTTGGGGTGGTTTACTGAAGAACCAGTAAGGATGTCAAGGCAGTCTTCACCCCAGCGACATGACAGAAGCAGCAAGTGCTCCATTGCACCGTTAACACACCCTATTAGCCTTCACGTTCTCTGTGCATGTTGTTTTTTTGTTTGTTGTGCACACCTCAGTTTTTCAAATGCACCAATAGTATGACACGGCATAGTTCTACAACTATACACCCATCAGCCACTACATTAAACTGACCTGGTAACCGTGGCCATGCCCAAAAGTTCCACACTTCCACAAGAGTATGATCAGTCTTATTGCTTTCACACCTACAGGCATAAGTTAGTTTGAATCAAACTCAAGTTCATTTCCCCTCGGGGTGCGGTTCGCTTGGTCTGGTGTGAACACAGTAATCACACTCGCACTCACACATAAGCGCACCAAAACGACTGCACCGAGACACCCCAAATCAGGTGGTCTAGATCCAAATCATCTAGCTAACTCTGGTGCGGTCTGCATGGTGAGAAAGCGTACTGAACCAAAACAGGACCAAATGCTATGAATCGCATTATCTGAGGGCACTGAATCATGTGTAGACTTTAATTTATTTAGTTAGAACGCTTAAACCATGCTGCAGGATGAATCACGGACAAACGTGATGTTGTGAGAAGGTGCACTGGTCCACGACACAGGACCTTCTTCCTGTATTTATGTTTTTAGTTCCCGCGGCAGACACATCTGACCAATAAGCAGAGAGAAAGTTCTTGTGTGATTTGAAGTGACACATTTTGGTTCGCTTGGATTTTTCCCTGTGTGAAAGGAAACTGAACCAAGAGGAAAATGATACAAGTTTACAAACTCATCAACTGATTTGAACCAAAGCAAATGTACTAAGCTGTGAAAACGGCCTTAAAGTACAGGAATGTTCTCCACTTCGGACCATGCCACCCTTAGTGCTGCCTGTTTGTAAGTTTGTCTGGTCTTCTGGCTTTGACCCTGAATCTTTCAGACTTCTGGGCCCTCATACCTGTCTCTGCCCTGATCATTCTGCCTGTCCCAGATTCTGCCTCTGCTCTGCTCTGTTCTGGATTTCGGACCCTGATTCTTTGAATCTGGTTACTCTGCTGGATTTTGGCACCCTTGATAAAGGTTTATCTACATCTCCAAGTCTGGCTTCAGCTCTCAATCTGCAGTCTCTGATAATTTTCATCAAACATTTAACTGACTCTGTTTATCCCACCTCTTTTTGGGTTCTGAATTCACAAGCCTTACAGCAAGATCTCCACAAAGCCAAAACCGAGTTAGATTTTGAAGGTCTACCAAGTGAAGTAGCAGAATCTATTTGAAGTCTTCCCAAACCACAGCTGGTACCTCAACCACCAATCAATTGACCCTCAATCATCACTCTCCATTTATTCATTTTAATTAAAACTGTCAACCCTTTGATGGGATGGTTCATTCTCATGAACTGAAGGCATTCTATGTATGTAGCACTCAAGTTCAATAAGTCAGTTTTCTCTTGTCTCAAACTTATTTCAGACATCACCACAAAACTCACCAAATGTTTTAATAGGATTCAACTGCGTACAGCATTTCTTTCTTACCTGAAATTGGAGTTGGACCTGTCTTTGACTTGAGAAAGGTAGACTTGACTACTGCCATGCACATTTACTTATCTTGCTGTTTATATCGTCCTTCTCTGTCCTAATGTGAAGTGACCATCACAATACTCCAACTCACTGAAATGAGTGTGATTACATTTTTCTGTATGAGTGAAATCATATGAAGCATTTGTTATTGACTTGAAATGAAGTGGCTAGTAATCATAAAATCTAAGCGATATCCCTAATGTATAGTCTGCTTTGAAATTTAGCTAGATAAAATATAGGATAAGGACTGGATAGGATAAGCACATGAAGAGTTTCAGGACTGTGTCAGAACTGATTTTACTAGATTGTTTAGTAGAATTGTATGTTCTGTCAAAAGTAGCATTAAATGGGAAATTCTTGTGTAATTCAACCTGAAAAGCTGATGCAGTTAGCCACGATAGCTAATCCTGGGGAAAGTTCACTTTACATCAGATTCAATTTTCAATTGAAAATATTTCTGCACCACTCACCATCTGGTTCGTAGACAACTGCTCTACCCACTGAGCTACTTGTCGCCCCATATAAGACAAGGACAGTACATTTAAGTTCATTTATATGTACTGATGTTCTCTGATATACTGTATACAGTCTGTTTCAAGTCATAAGTATGCAAGTGTTTCTACCTTTAAATAACAGTGTGCCTTTCAAACAGGCCATAAGAGAGAAGCAACTAGAAACTAGTGGTGGAAAGCAGGACACAAAACTGCACACATATGCATATTCAAAAGAAAACATTAGTATAATCCATTAGCGCAGTATAGGTGTATGCAGTAGCATACTGTATACGTGATATTCAATAGTAGCAATTAAATTTCAAATTTCTCAAGCTTTCTTTGTGAGGACATGCTGAATCACACTTCTTTCAATCTTGTTGGTCATACTTTGCAGTGTTTGTAAACCAGTCGGTCTTCTGTGAGTCACCACAAAGCCATCAGTTATTCACTGGGTCTTTGCACAGTCATATCTTTATATTCATATTTCAAACCATGTCAGTGTTTAATAGTTTCTTCAAGACTAATGGCTAAACCCATGTGTGAAAATCCTAAAATGGCATGACTTTATCATAGATAGAATTCTTTACTGTTTGACATTTCAACATTTTCTGTTTTAGACATCAGAGAGACAGACAGAGAGAGATGAGGCATGCCAGAGACTCAACTCAAAGTGACATTTCAAAGCTGGCCTGCAGAGATCTGCCGGTAGATTTATCAGTGTCAACACCACGGAGCTCTCATCAGAGCTTCTGAGAAGAGCGGAGACTCACTCATCGTGTCAACACACTGATATTTCATTATCCATTTAGAAAATATATTTTTCATTAAAAACATTACCCTCTTTTCGTTGATGGTAGAGTAGTCATCCACCAGATGTTTGGTTGACAGAACAGTCCCTGGCTCCTACTGTCCATATGTTGAAATATCCGTGGGTATCTGAAACCCAAGGTGGTCCTGGTGGGCCAGCACCCTAAGTGGCACTCATTATGTGTGAATGGATGAAAGAGAAGCAACACTGTTTAGTACTTTAGGTACAGATAAGCTTGTGTTTTGTGTCTTAAATCTTTAAGTCTAATATTTATTTCTTAATGTTAACAATACCATTTAGAGAGAAAACTTTTTTTTTTTCTCATGAGAAGATTATGTGCTTTGGCCTAATGTACTTTATTTCAGAATTTCTCATTTTACTGTGTTTTACATTACAAAGCGTTACAGCTGTATTATATTTTTCAGCAAAGCCTGTAAATACTGCATATCTGTAAACATTTTTCTATTGATGAAATCAGTTCATCATTAGAAAAAAATGAAGTGTGGTCCATCTGTTCTGGGCAGCTGTGGTATTTGTAACAGCTATAGCACCGATGACATTAGGTCACCCTGTTTCTGTCAATCTTCTTTTGATTTACAGTTAAATGGTGACAATAAAATTCAATAATTATACACTTTGACCTGCACTGTGAGTACTAGAACAACAGAATTTTTAGGCACCTGCAGAGCTGAATGATGTCTTTGTCAAAGATCTGACTGACAGGCGTGCGACAGATTGATGAGGATTTTATTGTTTTGCAACTGGTTGTGTTATCGCTCAGCTATATCCCTGACTAGAAAGTGGGAAAATGTTCCACAGAACAAGTGTTCATTAGTGTGCTTGGTTTTTGTTGTGTAATATGAAATGTGTGTATGCGTAATACACGATGAGCAAAACGCTTGCATTCTAACAATAAATCATAATAGAGATCAATAATTAGAGACTGTAACCGTAGACCTCTTTCCCCTTATAACCAACCTTCACACCTTGTACCTCTGTGTTACAGTTGGCCTTTTGTCCCACATTCAAATGTGAATATTTGAATTGAACAACAATAAAATGACAGTTGGCAATCCATTTCAATATGCTACTGACTGGAAAAGAAGCCCAACGCAAGAACAGACCAGTTTAATCAATAAGCATAAATGAAATATAATGATATATGGTAGAAACACATAAAGACCTGTTTAAGCACTATCAGTGAGAAACTAAAGTTATTTAAAACACTGGATCAAAGGACTTAATGTGAAACAAAACTCTCCGATGAATTTATATTTTCTTGTGGTTTAAAAACATCGCCAGCTCACTGATGGACGAGAGCTTTCATTTTATTGGGATTCCACTTTGTTTCAACAATGAGTGCTACAGATGCAAACTGAAGAGGACCACCAAATGCTAACATGTCCTTTCAGGTTACTCTGTGATGATGATGATAATGAAAATGATAACTACAGCATTAAAACGCTTTGATGTTTAATGCAAAGTTCATCATAATGTTATGGTATTTATATGTGTGTAATAAATTATCTCCACCCTGGGACTTGTGGAACATGAACAGTGACTGTACTGTGATAAAAGAGAAGGCAGGAGTACAGGTTACTGATCGTCCCTTTTAACTTCTCGCGTTCAATTTGAAGAAGGTCTAGTTTTGACACGTTGCAATGTTTTGTGCGCTCTCTCTGTCTTTCTCTCTGTTCCTCTCTCTGTAGTAAAGAATGTGACTCCGGCTGTTGATTCCTGGGCTGGTTAATTGCTCTGAGTGAATAAGTCATAGCAGCAGGCCCTTAGGGTGTAGATCGTTTTCATCCTTCCTCAGCCTCAACACCCTGCTCAAGTTTTGGCTCTTTACACAGCCCAGCTCATTTTCAGTGGAAATCAACTGGCTTAACTTACCACTCTACTCCCTCAACAGCTGTTACACTAGCCTGCCATCTTTGTTATTAAATCAGATAGAGTCCAATTATAATGGTGTTAGTGCTACACACTAAATCACTCAGTCACAGTGAAAATACTGTAATTGTGACTAAAAGTCTGCACAAACATGCCCTCAGTTTGACCTTAAGAAAGCAATGATTATCTAATGATTATTCAATTTTTACAAATGTCTAGGACTTAGATTTAATAATTGCCAGTGGGATTTTTTTTCAGGTGAGTTTTAACTAATAGCAGTTTATACAAAAGTAACAAAATAAAAAATAAAAAGAATTTCAGGTCATGGGTTGATTTACCACACCTCAAGCACACAACCAGTTTATCCCTGTGTAAAAGTTTGAAATGATAAGTCTTTCATCTTCTGTAAACTGCAAAGATAATTCTCTTTGTAATTTTGAAATTTATTTTCTCTCACTGCTTGCTTCAAACATTTCTTTTGTAACTCCGTGCAAACATTACTAATATTTACCTTACTCTTATTACATGAAGTTTCTTATATTAAGAAACCATTAAAAAGTAATTGTGTATTTACATACAACACATATCTTCTAAGAGCTTCATAAATTTCAATGGTCACCACAAACTGCTCCGTCAGTAAGTCAGCATTGTCTGTTCAGTGAGCCGTACAGACCTGCAGTGCTCTTCCTGGTTTACCTCAGGGACATGATGCCAATCACTCAAGAAGATAAGGAGGCTCAAGTTGATGGGATTCTCACAGAGATCAAACTTATGGTAAATATCTCTAGCTTACATTGAGAATCTACATAGTCAACCTGTCAATCACTTTACCTGTAGAACATGAGCCAGTCACGCAATGGCAATAGCATGGTTGAACTTATGATTATTCATGTTTTTAGATTAAATAATGGTGCATTTTAACAATTTCTTGTGTTAAAGTACATTAGCTGTAGTAGTAGGAAATTGTGAAATCATGAAGGAACATAATCAATTAAAATGTTTCATTTTAAATTTTAAATTTGATTTATGTACCCTATGTTTCTCAGTATATCACGTATTTCATTCTGCAGTCAATATGCATACTATGGATGTCAGTCATATATGTATTCAGCAGGTCATTTAAATGTAATTAAACAATGTTTGGAGATGTTTTGTCCTTATTAACCCTGCACTCTCTTGCCCCAGGGCTTTTTGACTCTGTGATGCCGATTATGATGTTTATGGTAAACAAAGGCTGAAAGGGATTGTGTTTGACCGCTATGCATTTGTTTGACGATGCTGATTAGATGTGACATAAAAAAGAAGACAAAAGAAAAGTACCATGAGAGCATCTCCAAAGAAGAAGAAATGTGTCATTTTTTCCCTTTAGTCTTTATTCTTATTCTGGTCCCTTTCTCCCTCCCTGATTAAAACAAAATGGGTGAACCCTTTTCTTTCCTACCCTCAATTCACTACCAGTTTTGGACAGATATGACTGCCGCAAGAGAAAACCTAAAACAGTGACAATCCAAACTGTTTATAGGAGGCTATTGTTTTCATGCACAGTGTAGTCTTTCTTGTGCTTCGCTTTTTTTAATTTTCAAATTATGTATTTAAATTTCAAAGCAATCCTTACCAGATGAAACTTTGCTCATGAGAGGCCATGCATGAAGACAAAGAAAGTGGCTGATTTCAATTGTGTTCTGTCATTTCTTGTTTAGTTTGGTTTGCTCATGAATGTATGTGGTGGGTGCATATTGCATAAAGTATGCATAACATAAAAGATATTATTTCTTTCTTCCCATAAGTACAAAATGTTACAAACACCAAGGGATGCACATGGTGTGCACAACATCTACTTCATATCCACTCACAGTGGCACAGCTGCTGACCAGGCAGATGATGGAAGTGACTTGGAGGGTGTTGGTTTTATTGTGTGTCTACTGTGCGTAAATCCCTTTCCTATGGCCTAATGACAGAGCAGGTTCTGCAGGTGAAGCCCTCAGGGACAACAGTGAGAAAGAGAAATACAGCAATAAAATGGGCATAAAATTGACTTAATTCAAAGGACCACACATATTACTGTACAACTGAGTTATGTTGTTTTCCACTTTTCATAATCAAAAATGTAATAATATGTTGTTTTTTTAATCAGGGGTGTGACATATTTTAGTTTTTAAAGTATTAGTATATATTAATTTGAATCAAACCTTCAGTTTACAACCTCTGATAGCAAAATGCAATTCCGGTTCTTAATATACCACTGCAATTAAAACATTTCATTGTTATACCACCTGAAGCACTACACACATAATAATTAGCACAGATCATGACAATAATGCTGTCATCTTCCAAAGATGTGTGTTTTTGCCTCTGAGCACTAAGAGAAAGTGTTAAGAAGAGCCATGACATTACCACTTGTGGTCTAAGACCTGGTGAAAGCAGGTTTCCTAGGAAGAACTCCCCAGACAGTTTGCGCTCTCTGCTTTACCATAACTAAATGTCTTCTGAAAGGAAAAGAATTCTGCATGATTATAGGAGGGTGGGAGTATGTTTACCTGTGACATGTTGTTATTGGAAGGGGTTGACTTAATGTTGTTTTTACACTGCCTATTGTATTAAAGGCCTCTGTCCCATCCCCCATCATACACACACAAACAGGTAAGCTGAAATATCAGTGGCTGGCCAGGTCCAGGGTAATTAAAGGAGATAGTGATCTTTTTGACCTTACCACACCCAACACTTAGCTTGGCATGTTGTCTGCATATAGCAGCCCTGCCCAACCATGTATACATGACAATAGAGAGGGTCACAAAGCCAGCAGAGAGGGCCTGTGTGTCTGCATGTGTCTGTGCAGCAAAGAAAGAAAGAAAGAAAGAAAGATTATGCACGTACTTTCAAAATACTGACCTCATCTTCTGACCCTGTATTAACCTGCAGCAGTTCTAGAAGTCCACACCAGCTGTGTCTCATTATGTTTTTATTATTACAGTTCTTGTAAGATGATTATTATTTAATATAAGGGAGTCAACATTTATACATCATTGTATATGTTATTCTCAACATCATTAAAACCTTCAGAAAGTTGAGACAAATTTATTCAGCTGCCTAGGGAATTC
>JAUBNQ010000023.1:18814908-18829824 GCA_032353495.1 Ctenopoma kingsleyae
GTCTGTAACTAGCACATCAACTCTCACTGTCCTCAGTAATGCGTGTGTGTAGATCATGTGTGCCACAATATAAATTCAGGGTTTTTTAAGTACATTGTATTTTGAAAGTTGCAGTTTTCCAAGTAGTGCATATCATGTTACACTAAAATAACCTGAAGCAGAGAATTAATCAGTAGGAAGGGAGGGCACTGAGTGTGGCCTTCGCTGTAGCTCAGAGAGTTTTCAGAGAATTTTCCAAACAATCTTGTGGGTAGTGTTAATTGATGAAACTTTTCTAATGAATGGGGCAGATCTTTGCCCTAGGCTCTGTTTTAATAACAATTACCACAGCCACAAACTGAAGCATGAAGCGGCACTGAATATCAAAGCAAGCGAGCAAGTGACATGCAAACCGAGTCTTTGATAAATGCCATCAGTGTCTTTATGTTCACATGATGTTAAGGGAGGCGTTGTGGCAGCAGAGTTGGGCTCTTTGTGCACTTCAAAGTTTCCTGTCTCTACCTTTGATTTGCTGTTGCTATAGTAAATTGTGTGCCTTTTTAGAACACAAAGTATTTATTAGTACTGAACGAATCATATGATACTGTGATTTTCTTCTTTTTCATTTAGCAGTGTAGTAGCTGTCACTGGTAGTGTTGCAGATGTTTCATGTTTTAATGAAGCCCTAATACAAGCAATGATATAGACTATAATTATTTAAATTTGAGTTGCATTTGGTGATATGACATTGGACAGAACAAAGCTGCTTGTACCTGAAGTATATTTTGCATATTTGAGCCTAAAAGAGATTCTGTAAATAACAAAATATAAAAATATGACAACTGAAACTTAAACTCTTGTGATTCTGATATTGGTTCTTTGTTTTTAATACTGCACTGAAAGCACTTTCGAACTTCTTGAAATCATACACACTCCACTTGCTTTCTTCATTATTATACTTTCAGATGAGTGACCATGAGGTTTTGTTAAGAGTAAAATTTTCTGCTTTGCCCCTCCAGAAATACCTTTAACATTATACAACAACTACAGTTTCACCTAGCCTATAACTCAGCTCATCAGTTGGACATTCATGCAGCAGAGAACCTGTAAAAAGTCAACTAATCAGTGCACTGTTTTGTTCCACAGAGCAGCAGAGTGAATAGAAGAGAGCAGGCATTTACCAAGCACAGATTTCTGCATGCAGCCAGCCAGTCAACATGAGCTCTGTGCCCCCCTCAGGCTCTCTGCCACAGCGTTGGGGCAGGTTACACACTTTGCCTGTTTGTAATTCCCAGTGACAGCATTGGTGCTTAGGGCCAGACCTGTAACCCTGAACGCAGCCTTCACAGAAAGGCCCTGAGAACACAGAAAACCCACAAGCTCCTGTTCAGGTTCTGTCTCTCGCTTTTCCTGCCCACTCACCCGTCTCTTTCATCCCCTCTGCCTCTCTATATACCACTATGCTGTGCCAGTATAAAATGACCCATGGTTGAACATTTTTCTGTCCACTGGCCAGTTTTCAGATCACTTCCCACTGTTTTTGTTTATCAACAACACAATGTCACACCCCTAACCCTGCTGCTGTGACCAGACAAGTCACTATATTTGGTGCTGCTATGAGCTAAATTTAGTACACTTGGGAATTATATGTTTCTGGGTGGCATTTGTAGTTTTGCTGAAATTCTTGGAAACATTATGTTGAAAACTCAGAATAAAACAACAGAAACATCTGAGCTTATATTCTTTGTGAAGATTTTTCACGTAAATGATCCTCTCAGCCTGAAAAACTGAATATCATTTTAAATAACACAGTGGTGTTATGGCTCTGTCATAATTAATGCATTTTGTGATAGCAAGTGATGAATGTGTATCCTCTAGGCATACTACTTGACAGCGGACAAGGATTTCTCTCTCTATTTCTCTGTCTCTTGCTCTCTGTCTTTCGCTCTCTAGGTGCCACAGTTGACCTCCTGCAGACCTCAGGGTGAGTATTTGACTCCGCATTGCATGAGAACACAGTTTTTCCACCCTGATTAAAGCCAGTGCCAGTGTGAGTCAGAGCCAGACTTATTCTGTGTGCCTGCACCATGCCTCTGTTTCCCGAACACTACTTCTTTTAAGAAACATCTAAAAAGGGTCAAAATATATTATTATTATTATTATTATTGTTGTTGTCGTTGCGGTTGTTAACTAGGGTACCCAGTCTGGTTCACTTAGCAGGAACATGAGGAACTATTTTCACAGTGTTCATTGAAGAACTCTGAAACACCTCAGGCAACACAGAGACATTTTTAATGTCACAAATGAATATGCAAATATCACAGAATGTCATAACACATGCTTTAGTCATGTTGTGATCCAACAACAGCCAGAATGCCAGGCAGCTATCGCTGTCTCAGTGATGCCTGAAGAACTCAAGCTCCACCAAGAACAAGTAAGAGATAGGAGCTTTCTGCCAGAGGTGCACAGATTTGGAATATGCAAATGTCACTGCAGGCATGACGTGTCTGTTGTAGAGTGAAAACCTTCTAATGTTTTAAACAGTTAAGAAAGTAAGAAAGAAGAGAGAATTAAACTGGCAAAGAGCAAGAGAATATAGAGACAAACCAGAAAGGACAAGCAAAAAAAGCCTAATTTTCACTGAGCCATCATCATTTTTAACACCCTAAAAACAGGTTTTCCAATTCCAGTTGCTCTGCAGAAACAACTTGCAGCCTGAAATGTGAAATAGCATCATTAACTGAGTGGAGAATCATACTGTGCCAGATTGCATAACACTGACAGGTCTGAGCACTGTGTTCTGGGGACACACCTGTGGTAACTCTTCCTGACAGTAATGAAGTACAGAATGACTAACACAATGTGTGATGTGTTTGACTGCTTAATTGCTGGATTTAATATTGAACATGAGATTATGTTCAGTGGAAAAATCTGTTGTAATTAATCAACCGACATTTCACTTGGGGTGCTGGCATTTTCATTAAATTTCCAAGGAGCAAAGCGAGTTTTGGTCATTTTCTGATGTACAGTATTAAATGAACAGCTGTCTCATCTGCTAAAGTCACAACTTAACTTCCATCTATCTAAAGTTTTGTGGTAAAACAGTGTCAGGTTACATGTTCCTTTTGTCACTCAACTCTATACCCCATTTGTCAATATGTTAATATTCTTCAAAACCTTGTGTTCAGTTTATTCTAAGTGTTTCCATACCCAGTGTGTAATGTTTATGAAATTCTTGCTTTTCAACAAAGGAAATGGTTGGGATTTGTTACAGTAAGTAAAGACTGCAGTTGTTGCTAATAAATTGTGGTTAAGGAATTGTTGGGGTTAGGCAACTAAAACACATGGTTATAAGGTTAGTCAAAGTTAATGTTTACTGTTAATACAGAAGTGAACATTGTTTGGAGGTCAGCAACGGGATGCGAACTCTGGCTTTAGATGATCTGCATACAACAACACAACACCTCAAATTCCACATGCTGAGCTACATGCATTTTCTGCATCTATACTGACTGTCAGCACTGAATGTAAATTATAAGGTGCTCAACACTAATGTAATGTGGAAGCACACAGGATCACTAGAGGGGTTTGTCAGGTTACTATAAATGTTCCATAGGTTGTGTTAAGCTGTTCAATAAACAATGTTGTTGCTTTTCTTGTGAGGGTAGTCTATATAAAGTATAATGTACAGTTTGTAACGCTCCACACACACTGACAACTTATCTTGCTAAACTTTCACTAAAGGTTAAGATTTAGAGAATCTTTTCATGGAATCTTGTTTTGTCTATTGTCACATTTGACTTTTTAAATATTTACGTGTGAATATGTGTGAAAAAAAAATGTTTGCAATTCGCACTCAACTGACAAAGGTTCCCACTAGAGTCTGAATGTTATGAGTCACTTGTTAGTGGTTTGCTCCATTTAGCGCATGAGATGTCAGAATATCATCACCTATACAGAGGAACGTTGTGTTTTCTTCCTGTTCACTGTGGCAACAGATTTCCCGAAATCTGTTGTGTATCGAGTTGCAAATTCAAACAAAACACCTTGTAGGAACATTGAAGGGTTAATGTGAAAAGAAAGGAAGTTAAGGGGGCATGTTTACAATCTATGTTGCAATATAAGCAGTGACAAGCACATCCATACACGCACACTCGCCTTCACACACACACACACACACACACACACACTGTCTCACATGTGGATGGAAGTAATTAGAGTAGAACAAAGCTGAAAAATTAAAGTGGGGAGGGCATGTTGAAAACACAAGTTTGGTAAATGACCTCATAAACACCCAGTCCCCTCTCTCTCCCTCGCTGTCTCTCTCTCTCTTTCAGTCTTTCTCTTCCTGTCACTGTTTTCCAATAATTCCAGTTTGTTTTTCTTTGGTTCTGTTGTGAGATGTAAATGAAGGACATCAAAAGACCCCCCCTCCCTTTTCCTTCTTCTCTCTCTCTCTCTCTCTTTCTCTCTTTCTCTCCCTCTCTCTCTCTCTCCCACTGTCAGCTCTGCTTGGCTGCTTACTCTCTTCATCTGGTCCTCATATGGGCTTCATTCCCCCCTACTGCAATCCAGCCCAAAACTATTTCCTCTTTCAATTTCCAGGGGAAGTTGTTAAATGGTTTCTGAACCAAACAAGCCTTTTTTTTCTCTCTGTTTTCTTTCTTGGCTACTATTCGTACAGCTTCTCACAGGGGACCCACAATCAGTTCTGTGTTGTTTAATATGCAATAATGAACTACCAAGCAATAAAGTTGGAAGAGTAGAAATAAACATTTCCACACTGAAATAATAACTGAAATGGTGAAACTCCCCATTATGAATTCTACTCATCATGAACACATTTAAAAGAGATGTTAGACATGGAAATAGAGTCATTACCAAAGTGAAAACCGAACTGTTAAATATTTGGACCACTCTATGTAACACTCATGCTCCCCACCAGACTCTTTGTCCTGAGTGTTATGGTGCAGTCAGGCGGGAAGGCGGGCGATAGCCACGGGGCCAGAGAAGCACGCTCATCTGAAGGACAAACGTTAACTGGGCAGACTTTCCTCATCCCTTCATCCCTCTCCCTTCTTTTCACCCTGCTCTCCGCCTGTTTCGTGCCCTCTAACCTCGCTACCAGTGCGCAGACCACAGAAAGAGGGGATCTATAAATCCACCCTCCACCCACCATTTGTCGGCAGCACAGGCGAGGCAGGGCGAGGCTGGAGGTGGTGTGTAGCGGGTCTTCAGAGTAAGCCGTGATGACAGGTGTCACTGAGTCTCATGGACGGACCTGTGACGAGTGTCCTGCTCACTTACAATCCTCACTTTGGCGCTTTTCACAAGTCACGAACTGATGAGTGCCAAAAGAGGTGGTACGAGGATTCATTCGCCCGATGTGTGTTCTCTTAATGCTTGTGTGTGTGTGTGTGTGTGTGTTGGAGACGAGCAGAGATGCAGCCCCATGATCCCACAGCCCATGCCTGCACGGGCAAACTTAGATACAAATATACATGTGCGCACATCCACACACACATTTGCTCACATACACATCCTCCCTCGAGCCTGGCACCACACACACGCCGGCTGCCAAGCCGGTTTAGTGTAGTCCAGGAGAGCTGCTCTGTCTCAGGGCAGGGACACTGCAAACAAAGCCCGTAGCTCCTGCATGCAGTGGGTAATTTAGATGTGCCGCAGGAACAAAAAAGAAGAAACTCACAGGCACGTCTGTCTTGTTTAACATGATGTACAAAAAGGCTTTGTCGGGAGCGCAGGGGTTGTTCACACTCCTTAAAGTCTTAGTCAAACAACTTCAGTCAGGGTAATTTGTGTTTTTAAATGTGCATGGCCTAGTGTTGGCTTTTCAGAAAGTCGCACAAACGGCTCCGTGAACCAAATTAATTGTAAAAAAAACAAAAAAAAAAACAACACACAGCATCGACTTGTTGTTGCCACTGCGTTCAGTGCCAGACATTGCTTCGTATGTCAAGCTTTATTGTTGTCATGTGACATCACAGGGCTCTCGAGCTTTCCTTCACGCGTAGCATGTGATGATCACATTCCGAAGCAACAATTAAAGCTTGCCCCCAAATTATTCAGACAGATAATGTTTGTAGAACTGGTGGTGCGTATTGAACGATCAAACCTCCCTGATGTCCCAGAGTATAGTAAAAATATGAGCTCCCAGATTAAATAACTAATATCTTAATCTGATGCAAGATCAGCTGTTGAGGGCCCCTGTTCTACCAGTAATGTGATCGCAGCAGGACAAGAGGCCAGTGCTGCCTGGGAGGAGGTGACCATTCATCAGATCATGGCAATTTCTACATTTCCATTTCACTGGGATCTCAGCGGGCATAAACACACTCGTGAAGACCCTCTTTTATACCTGAGCAGGGGCTGCCCTGCCTTCTTTTATCCTGCAGCCTCGGTTCACAGAGACTAATGAGTGCAGGCCTGGTACCTCTATTCACCGGGAGGGCAACTCCCATTCATCCACGGGCCCTTGTGTGAAATTCCGCGTATTTACCGAAGGCCAAGCCTGCTGTCAGCCAGTATATACAACACTCCTCCCTCGCTCTCTCGCTCCTCTGTTCTCGCTCTCCCCGCTGCGGCACACAAACCGTCAAAGCCCAGTTCCACTTTTTTTCACACTGTGCGGGGCTCAAAGGGAGGCTGGCGGGGGATGCAGAAAAGCGCCGTGTTTGTTTTAAACGTGTCTTTAAAAAAAAAAAAAAAAAAAAAAAAAGCGAATGGTGTACTTGTTAAACGCGGACCAGTGTGGCCCCGCTGCACACACCAGGACGTGAAGGAGTGAAGCCGCAGTGCTGAGGCTGCCGAAGGCCTTTTAGGTATCACTGCTACTCAGGCGCGTCATAAAGCCACTTTAAATACCACCAAAGCTCTTTAATACAGCTCTGTGTGTGTGTGTGTGTGTGTGTGTGTGGTGCCATCTTCTTTTCAGCTTTTGAATATTAATATATTATAGTTTTTATTTTTATTTTTTGTCATTGCATAGACCTTTTCAAAGGTGAATCACCAGTATGACACAGAATACTTATTTATATAAGCATTTATTTATTTATTAGCACCTTTTTTTTTTCTCAGTGCCACTTATGAAGGGAAGTGAACCCAGTATCTTATGGCCTTTTGCATTTCAATCTGTATTAAAGTTTCTTGCTGTTTCCAAGAATAACTGACTGTGAGTTAATACAGCCAGTGACATTTTCACCATTCACTGAATGCAATTAATTTATGTCTCTGTTCAAAATGCCAAGCAAGTATTTACCACCATGTTTTACATAACATCTAAGCAATACATTTTCATGAACCCCATTTTTGTTCCAGATATTTCAGTCTTATATTTATATTTAACTTTATGCTCCGTGTATTTTATTATAAGCAAATGCAAATGTCAGAAGCGTCTAAATTTGTTTTGACAGCTTCAGTGAAGATATTCATTTTGATTACATTTTCTTTCACTAACATCTCTTTCATTTGTGCTGATCCACTCTATGAGAGTAAGCATGTGTTTAGTTAGTTTGCATGTCTAATAACGGAACGGTTTTCACGGTTGACTTTGTGCAGGAGTGCAGGAAGACGCAGCTCTGTCCCGTTTGTCACGCTTGGACTCTGTCATAGACTTGTCGCTGCTTTGATCTCTGCTGCGGAGCTGTATTAAAAAAAACGCACGAATTAGGTTAATTTGCACTAATAACGAGCGTATTTTAATGTTTTAATGAGGCTGTTGACGGAGATATTGAGACCTCATTGTCTCCAGAAAAATTAATTAACGACAGGCCTCGTTGAAATGTGCCATATCTGACTGTGTGGGGGGGAAACAATAAAGCAATAACTATATAGTAACTATATTTTTTTCTAGTAGTGTACTTTAGGAACGACTAATAAATCTATACATCTTAAGCTGGTTTATAATTTTAGGTCGTATAATTAATTAATCTGCAACGAATGATCTGGATTTGTAAGAGAGTTGTACATTTTCGCGTTTCTCTCTCTAATTATACATATTTTTTTCGTACAAATATATTCCTACAATAAATTCTTGCAGTTTTCACAAATATAATATATGTTTTTTTGTTTGTTTTTTTACATTAGCCCACAGTGTCAGTAAATAATTTTGCATGTACGCTGTCGTTTTTGTTAACCATCTCCATCCACGCCCAGGACGCTCAAGGAGGACATTTGCATTTATGCAGATTAAATTAATCTGTTGATCTCCGTGTCTGTCTAATGAAGAAGGCACCGTGGTGTGTGGATATGAATGTCTGTATGCATGAAGAGGACGGGTTAATTAGGGAAACTGCGCCTGGGCTTCCCTCAAAGGTCACACTTTGCCAAAGGCTTGAATACATTCTCCGCTTGTGATATGACAAAAAGTGACAAGTGCAATGACAGATTTTTTTTTTCTACCTTTAGTCAAGCAAAATGAACCAAAAAATGACATGATGAAAGCTGTCCGGGGCTTTAATGGATTAATTGTATACAGTATACTACTGTAGTTGGACAAATTGTGGCTCTCATTAATCTATAGCCTATGGAAAGTTTAGCTTAATTCATTACTTAAATTCATTCAAGTCTAATAAGCTGCATTACTGAAGAATCCACTCATTTGGACATATAAACATAAAGTGCCTTAGATCCCATGTCATTTAAAAGAAGGATGTGTGTATATCTTATTTGGGACAATTACTTTTTTACAGAATAATTGTTGTTTTCAAACATGACAAGTGCTGGGAAAAAAAAGACATCCTTTCTGCGCACTGAACTCGTCACTGGGTGGGACTGGGTGTGAAAATGTTATCCTTACTCCATATTTTCTTTGCTTGTCACTTCCCACTCCAGCTGCTTTGTCTGATGGTTATTGCTTCCTTGTCTCATCAGATTATTCAAATACAGCATACCTGACAACCACTGCACCTCGCTGATATCCATTCACTACCCACACAGTTTCGTGTGGTTTCCTTTTAGATAGAAGGAAGCAGCAAATGCATGGGAGCTCACACTGACAAAGTGAGATAATAAATATAATATGGTATCACTTACAGTATAAAATATGCTCAAAGATATGTGTAAAGTATGGGTTAGAAATGTTTTATTTCCATGTCCTCCAATGAGCCCCTGTATGCAGCATTAACCATAAGCACTCAGTGGTGGGGATAATGAACAACTTTCTCTTTTCCTAATCTCTCTCTCAATCTGTCTGTTAGATCACAATGTTGCTTTTGAGCCCTGTAACCACCACTCTGTCCTCACAAACATTCACAGAAAGATGTAAAACATCTTTCATGGTTGCCTCTGACGACCTGTGACAGAGAAACTCAAAATATTCACTCTCTTCTTATTCTTCTTCTGAAAGAACCAGAGTCATTTTGGTCAGGCCTGCTTGGCCGAGATAATGTTGCTTTGTTGACAAGTAATCTAATGCTCCTGTCAGTTAGCATTAAATCCCTAGTAATGTCTTTTAAAATTACAGTTCTGCCTTTTTTTATTTGATCGCCACCACAATTGCAATCACCTAATTGTTTTTTTATGTTTCCCCCCAAAAATTATAAATTTTAGAAAACGTCTACATATATGTCACTATAGAACCTTGAGTTTTGTTGTTTATGTATTATTTAAATCTTAAAACTTTAATGTTAAAACCATGTTTGGTCCTAGAAACAGTATTACTCCACTGACTGACCAATCTCTGTCAACTTATGTAAAATCATTAGTTGATTTTCTGCAGGAAGCAAATAAAAACCTTTAGTGATGTTGGAGACTGAGGCTCCACTTTTCTCACAGCTGATGTCAAGAGCAGCTCATGAAAGAATGTGTGCACACGTAGATGTCCACACTAACATTTTCATTCAGTCTTGTTTGTTGTATGAATGGCTGCAAGTTTGGCTTAGCTGCATGATTAACGAGATCATGAAAGAAACATGGGCAACACATTCTGTTTTGGTTTTGTACACAATCACAAACATGCAGGAAAGTATTTTAGTGTCTTGGTAATACGCACAAGCATCAGGCCACTATTCAGCAACAACATAAAAGCTTGCTAGAGTTACAAAACTGCACATCTATTGTGCTCGTAAGTTGGTAAATAGCATGTAGTGAAAATTAGAGTCATTGTACAGAACCAGACCCAGCTAAACCACACAAGTGTTTCTTCTAACATCCATCTCTGTATTTCCTCATTTCCTTGCAACAAGCCGAACATCCATAAAACCTTCAAAGCTTGCTTCTGCTAAACACCCTGCAGAGCAGCTGATTGTTGTCTTCTTCATAGTGCACATCAAACAATTTGATTTTAATCAGTCATTTTGGTGTTTTTCAGGATGAAAACAAACAGGGCTGAGACAGAGAGCTCAAAGGAGCTGGAGCTTCTTGCTGGGACTCGAGAGTTGAAAAGTTTGGAGTAGGAGCACATTTCCAGCCTTCATAGGACAGATGTTATCATGATATACATGAACAAATGCATTACATTAATTTATAAGTGTAACAGGTTTTTACACTGAGTTAATAATGTTGGTTCAGTCATGCATGTCTAGATCTGAGATAACTTCAGTCAACATCAATCAGCTCCTCTACAAAGAAATCAGGATTTCTAAACAAATGGGGGATATTCTTCTGAGAATTGAAGTGTTTTGGCATTTTATCTGCTCCCACTGAGCTTCATATCTTAAAGTACTCTAGGGTTCAGATTGGAGCGAGTGGGTATTAACAACTTTCCATACAGCTATTGTGATGCACCATGAATCAGGATGAACCAAATCCCTCTCTGGGCTACCTAACCAAACCACAGTGTCTCAGTTTGTTTGAATAATATAAAAAGAGCAGTTTGTGCTGACACTGAAAATGACACAAAGCAAACAAGCACAGTGTAAGTGACACAAAGGATCCAAAAGATAAACATGTATGACTGAATAAATGGATTACATGTTCCCCATGACAAAGTAGCTTTCTGCACCTCTGGGATTTTGAAGTTTGCCAAGTGTTGATTGCCATGCCCAGCTGAGGGAATAGATTTGGATGAGAGGGTGTGTTGACTGATCTTGAGAGTCACTGATATTTTCCTATTCAATGGTCATTTTACACAAAATCTTCAGGCTGTGTTGCAAAATGTCTCCGTTTTTTTTTTAACATCTGTAACTTGCGCTGGTAACAGGTGTTGGATCTTTCTCCACTTCTTTTTACAGTTAAATCTCTTGTTGAATCTGCAGAAAGCAGAGTTTTAAAATGTTACGCCACCTCAAACTTTTTATAGAGTTGTTGTTGCAGTGATTCACTATGAAATAAATGAGGATTAGAGCAAAAGACCACAACATTAATGTGAGTCACCTCGCAGTTTTGAAAATGTAATAAGTAGTTCCTTGATTGCAGTTGTGGAATGTATGAAGCAAATTGGGCTTTGCTTTGGTGGTAAAGTGGAAATATTATTTAAATGGGATGCTGTTGTTGGCAGGTACACTAGAAATGGTGAGAGCAGGACATGTTGTAGCATGTCTGTTACACATACATTATTTAAAGAACTGTGGGAATTTGACACAGGATCCAGCCAACTGCAGCACACACACTTTGTAGTTGAGATGAGAAAACCTCAAGTTTGAGTGTCATATTTTTTTCTTTGCCAAGGTGTAGAGTTTGTTGTGCTTCTGTGTGACAATCAGGAAACTTGTTCTGCGTAATGTAAGGCAAGAAGCAAATTGTTTCGAAGTGTTACTAAAACTAACTTGTCAGACTAAAACAGCACACACCGCTGAGTGCGTACATATACCTGTACACATTCACAGTCTGCTGAATGATGCCCCCTCCCCACTGTCCCTTTGAAGTGTGGACCTGGCAGTAAATTCTTTGGCTCTTTTATGCTCATTCCCATTTCGATTAGTGGGGTTAACATGCCGCTGCAGCTCAGGCTAATGAGACTGTACCACGGAGAGGGGTCATAGGAGGTGGGGTTAAGGATGGATGACTCAGTTCCCTTCCCACTAAGGAGTTAAATGAGCCGGAGGGGAATCCTAAACATGTGCTGCTACAACTGCTGTATCAAGACCTAAATAAACAGAAAATGACAAAATAAAAGACGACAGGACAATTACCTGCTGTCTGTAATGTCAGGTAAATCATTGCCTTATACAGAGGATGAGGTTGCTTTTTCACTGCCACTATTGTTACTTTCAAGTACATCTCCCATGCACAAACACACAGATGAACACACACACAAGTATACTCTTCTCTAACATAGGGGCCCTGTGCGGCCAATCCCGCTGGGGACAGATGGGCAGACAGAGAGGGGGGCCTCATTAAGGCAGGATGTACCAGGATGCAGTAAAACCTCTACTTCTCTTTCCTTTTTTCCCCTTTTTCTCCTCTTTACCAATCACAGTGCACAAATCTTTTGAAGATTACTAACAGATGTAAATGAGATAGAGTCAGACACTTAGTGACAAAGAAGAGACCTCCGCTGTTTCACTTCCACGTTCCATAAAGTACAATCTCTAAATCATCAAAATGAGTAAACAGTATATTAAAGTCAAGACAACAGATATTCTTAACACTTCTCTGAATACGGTCTCTATGTGTTCCTGCAGAGCCAATTATTTTTTATGTGCAATAACACTATTTGTGAACATACTGTACTGTAAAAAACAAGTATGACTCAGCGACAGATGGTAGCTATTTGAAAAATGTAAACAATTAACACCCTGAAATCTTGTAATAAGTCATAACTTAACTGTACAAATAATGTGCAAATGTTTGCTCACACTGACAATCTGTAATGTTTCAAATACCACAAACTACAGACAAAATGATGATGCAGAGATTATTAGATATGTATGACCTATATTGTTTATATATCCATTAAATATACATATTATATTTAACATTGCACTCCTTGAAATCTTCAGTGAAGTTGTCTGTATATCATGTGAACCAGGGCCTTGACCTCAGTATTGAGTAATCCTGTATTATTGAAGCCAGATTTGGATGAATTGACAACAGGCTTGCTTGCCATGATGTGGAGGACTTTTTTTAAACTATGAAAGTTGAATTTGTCACTTTCTGTTACAGTATCTACAGTATAACTGATCTAAATGCTGTATCAGGTTAAATGATGCAATAAAGTTACAAAAACCCTTTCAGGATCTCTTCTCGCTGATTAAAATATGGAAAGTAAAGAAGATTAGTAATTGTACATCATCTACTTTAAGACCATTTGCATTAATCATAATGTTGTCATCAACACTGATCATCATATGTGTATAGGCTTGGACGTTATCTTTGAAAAAAAGAGCCAATGTAATGGAATCTCATGGACTGGCCCCAGGGCTCTTGTTTTACACCTAAATGCTCTGTGGGGGTCAACATGTTAACAGACCAATCTTTGACTCTTGCAAAGCTCTCCCACAGAGGTTAAGTATCATGACCGGCGAGGTCAGGTCACCATTTAACGAATATATCTGCATCCCATCCTATCCAGGTCACATGCTGGCACCGAGATCAGCTGTGATGGCTGGCCAAGTGAGCAGACAAATGAGGGAATGATGAGGAGAAGGGCGTGGGGGGGTGTGTGGAGGCTGTCTTGTCTTGTCTCCAGTAGCATCAGTCCTCCCCTCCCCTGCTGTGTCTGTGGCTGTCTGTGGTGTTGTCCTAATCAGGCCAGTCAGCGCTGACACACAGCATACTGTAGTGCAGCTCTGCATGGCCCACAGTCCACCAGCATCCCAGCTTCTGTCAGTCTAGTAAAGGAGGGCAAGAAAGAAATCTCCCCTGAAGAGCTGACACAGATAAGAAGACATGTTATGATCGAGGGGTCTTTTACTCCTTTGCTTCACATTTTAAGTTCTTTGTAGTTTTTCTTTATCCTGTCATTTCACCATCACTGTCGCTCTCTCCAATGCCAACAAGGACATATAAGTTGCGTGTGAGACAGATGTCCCTTTTAGGTAAAATTTCAGACACAAAGCATTCAGGCCTGTTGCTTAGAGCAATGGAATGAACACTGATCTCTGCAGAGAGAATGTGATAGATGAGGGGAGGAAAAAGGAGGGTGTACCTCCAGGTCATTTGGTATAGCAGTTCCTCCTTAATATCATCAAGCAGCACCATAGGGGGAATGAGGAACGTGAGACGAGGGGGCAGAAACTCTGGAAATCAGAATAATAACAATAATTCAATTAAAAGGTTACTCACCTACTCAGTCACTCAAGGGGTGGGGGTGGATGCTAGAACTGCTTCTTCCAGTCAGCAAGGCCTATCACAGCACAGCCTAATTGAGGCCTATTTTGCTTAGTGTGTGTGTGTAATGATAACAAGAGGACCCTCAAACGCCTGCCAGGGGCTCCTCTCGTAATTGGTTAATTAATCCTTCCAGAGCTCATCTGAAGGGCCAGGGGCACTCAGTATAGAGAGGGAGTTAGCGAGAGGTAAGGACGGAAGACTGGAGGGATGTGGGCGAGTGTGTATGCGATGGGAAGGAGAGCAAGTTTGACAATGACATCAGCAGAGACAGAGCGGATATTATCCCTCAAAGCGCCACATGTTTCTCACTAAGTCTGAAACAATCTCTTACTTATGAGCTCTCTGTTTGAGTCCACGTTTTGACAGAGTTGATTTTTTTTGTTTTTGATCATCGTGACAGAATGTTTTGGTTTTTCACTCTTCAAGTCATCTCCCTTCTTTCTTCTTCTGTGCACACCCCGATCTAGATCCTCTCTTTCTGTTCCTCATCTTTATGTGTTGCAGAGAGGGGTTATAGTGGGCTGGAGGGAAGGGCAGTCATGTATAGTGCTTGTCTGGATGATACTCACTGAAAGAGACAAGTATGTAATTTGCCCTTAGATGCAACATAACACATAATCCACTCTTGCATAATATGCTGGTTACATGGGGTAAAATGAGTATTGTAAAGTATATGTCTCACAGCTACACTCAGGACAAGCGATA
>JAUBNQ010000023.1:18829924-18851418 GCA_032353495.1 Ctenopoma kingsleyae
CATAATATGCTGGTTACATGGGGTAAAATGAGTATTGTAAAGTATATGTCTCACAGCTACACTCAGGACAAGCGATATATATGAAAGTATTTCACTTAACAGCATTTTTGTACAAAAATGTGTTTTTTAAGACAATGAAGTGCTTTTATAACAAGAATAACTATTGTATTAACTCACAGATTTTGTGTTTATTATCATTAAATTATGCACAGCTTTTTCCATTACAAGGACTTCTGAGTTTAGTGAAGCAATAAAATGACTATTGATCACAGTGTTCTTTTTCTACCAGCTGCTGCATGATTTGACTGATTTCTATGATTTCTTTTTAAGTGTGATTAATCTTGGTTGAGTTATAGTATAATGCGAAATCACCCAGTGCTGACTCCTCTATAACAACATAAAGGTGATGTTTGTATTTGCTGCTCAAACCACACAAAATTCCTGTATATCCACAGAGGGAATGTGCTCAACAAACGGACACACATGCTCAGACACAAAGGGAAATCAGCTCCGATTTAGATGTCTTGAGACATATACACACATGTGTGCACTTTGAGGAATGTAGTCTGTACACAACCTTGTGAACAGGTTCAGTGAAAAAAGTTAAAAGGGTTTGATGACTGAGGGAGCCTACACACACTCTCTAATCCTATTCACATTGCTGGTAAAACAAACAACATGTAAAGAGGCATCTGCTGCACACAAAAAGTGGATATACAGCAGTGGCGGATCTAGAAAATTTTACTTGGGGGGGGGGCATAGGAGTGGCAAGAGGTCTAGGCCGGGTAGCAATGCTGGACCTACTTAGTGAAGTATGTGAAAATCCCCTATATGTAAATGGAGTCAACAAAATATCCTCAAATACACTTTAAAACTATTTATTGTATCATTATGTCTTCTGATTCTTCTTCAGGAAGAAGCCTATACAGCAGGGGGGCAGTTGCCCCCCCCTTGCCCCCCCCCCCTTGCCCCCACCCCTGATATACAGTAGATTACTGGGGACAGTACATCATCAGTTTCACAAGTACCACAATGTCTACTCAAGCAGAGGTATAATTGCTTGGATGACTTTTCTGTGTTAATGTGGATGGCTTAGGACATCGTTTAAACAAGATTTTTATGATTGAAAAAACAGACTAAAATGAAATCAAGATATTAGTTAATTGGCCAGTTTTTGAGCAAGTAACCAATAAAATGTTTTTAGGTTATGTATGTAGTATATGTGGTTCAGGAATGATTGACAGGAGCCTGTTCAGAAAGGTAGTCCACGATCCATGCCACCAGGTGTGAACCTACTCCCATCCCCTTCAGCTTGTCCCTGAGGAGCAGAGGTTGGATGGTGCTGAAGGCACTAGAGAAGTCCAGAAACGTAATTCTCACAGCACCACTGCCTCTGTCCAAGTGGGAGAGAGATCGGTGCAGCATATAGATGATGGCATCCTCCACTCCCACCTTCTGATGATATGCGAACTGCAGATGGTCGAGGGCGTGGCGGACCTGTGGCCTCAGGTGGTGAAGCAGCAACCACTCCATGGTCTTAATCACATGTGACGTCAGGGCGACCGACCTGAAGTCATTCAGCTCACCCGGACGTGATATCTTGGGGACTGGGGTGATGCAGGATGTCTTCCAGAGCCTAGGGAACCGTGCTCCAAGCTCAGGTTGAAGATGCGCTGTAGAGGATTCCCCAGCTCCAACGCACAGGCCTTCAGCAGTCGTGGGGATACTCCATCTGGACCTGCTGCATTGCTGGGACGAAGCTTGCCAGCTGAGGAGCTGTTGGAGGTTTCTTCCGTTAAAGGGACTTTTTCCTCTCCACTGTCGCCTAGTGCTTGCTCAAGCGGGACTGTTGGGTTTTCAGTGTAATTCTGTAAGGTCTTAAACTTGTTAAGTGCCTTGAGATGACTTTTGTTGTGATTTTATAAATAAAACTGAATTGAACTGAACTGAATAAAACTCATCAGTACAATACAACAAACTTGTAAATCCAAATTGAAAAAAGTTTAAAAAGTGCATTTAAAATGATATTTTAGACATAATCACCAAACAAACTATTACATATAAAACTCTACTATTTTCAACATTAAGTACCATCAAGTCTTCAAATATTTTGCGCATGGTTACGTGGAAAAAGAGAAAGTCACTTGGGGTGGGACTCAATAGAAAAACACTAAATTACCCGTAAAAACATTCACATCACACAAATCCTCCTCTCCCATCCAGGTTGTGAAGGCAGTATGACACAATAAGCAGCCTGCAGGCCTTGGCATGTTCATCACTGCTGTGGCACCATAAATCAACCATCACTTAACCACCTAGTATGATACTGTTTTAAATTTTACGCTCAGATATAAAGTCTTTGTATGGGGCTACAGTTACATGGAAAAACTGACTTTAGTTGTACACTTTGTTTATTTACTCAGGTCACGGTGAGGATAATGGTTTCTGGGCACAGGCATGTGCATGCATTTTAATACCTCCCCCCACATTTTACAGTAGTACAACAACTTTCACAAGCAAACAGTAATAATTCAAAGTGTAATTTATATACATTTTTTAAAAATATTTTTTTGCTATTTTCAAAAACAAACACAAAATATATTTATTTTCCTGTGGACAAAATGTTAAAAAAAAACCCAACCCTTGTCTGTTGTAGTGGAATCCAAAGAGTTCAGTAAGGATGAGCCATGGTGGTGTACCAAAAAACATGGCCCAAGTCAAATCAAGTGCTTGTCTTAGACGCGTCCACCCTGAGGCAAAGACGAACGCAGCGTTGAGCAGACTGTATGTGACATGACAGAGCTCCAAATGAACCCAAATGGACACACACTGAGGGCCCAGACAAAAAGGTTGTGTGCCTGTGTGTATGTGGTCACAGTGACAATCATCAAGCAGTAAATGATACATACATATGTGCACATATGTCGCATGCGGACGTGTAGATTATAAACAAAGAAAAAATGGAGCAGTGAAGCTGAAGTTGTGCTCCTTGTGTGTGTTCTTTCCCCTGACAGTCATACTCCCTCAGGCCCTTACTAGTTCAGGTCAGTGATGTTAAAGAAAAACACATGTAGAGTAAATAGATACAAGTAAATGAAAACAAACAGAACAACCAACTGTCATGTTCCTTCTTTGAGGGACACTAGAGCATCAAATTTTCCACCGAATTTTCCATCAGAAAACACTGGAGCTGAAATTGAAACATCATGTCAGATGTTCAGATGTTCCGGTTTTCTGTGTGTGTGTGCATGTGTGTGTTTGCAGTATGTATTTGTTCGTATGTGTGTGTTGGGGATGTCAATGTCGGTGTGTCCATTTTGGTACTGTGTAGATGTGTGTGTCATCTTTTCTACTCAGACATCAGCAAACAAGGCGCGGACTGTCAGAAGTCATTTGGCCACGATGGAGCCACACGGCATGCTGCCATTCACTTTGAATCAGCCACACACTGAGAGATCCAGCTCAGCCTGGGGGGCATAGCCACTGCCACACACACACACACACACACACACACACACCTCCATCGTCCTACCTCATTCTGTCTCACAGACACACCAAACACAAGGTCCCTAACACGCCTGATCACCCAGCCCCTGGCCACCCCTCTTGACCTGCCTGGACACACACACACACACATAGAAAAGAAATGCACATAAACACAGACACCTCAAAATTCAGCACACACACCCACTGACACATGAGGAAGTGAAGAAACACACGCATTTAATACACATGCACCAGATAAGTGCTGTCTCTCTCATTTATTGTCCTTTCTTCTTCCACCTTCTAAGAGATTTCTTTCTTTCCCTACTGACTTTGCTATCTCCCTCCTTCCTTCCTCTTTCTCCTTGTCCCCCCCCTCCCTTTTGGAGATTTCAGAGAAAATAGCTGAGGGCCAGTTTAGAGGTTGGCTGCCTCTTTGCGTTACCAGCAAAGATAAATATTCCCAGGATGACTCCCATTGCCTGGAGGATGTTTATGTGTGTACATGCTGCTTGACCCCCCCCAAAAAACACACACACACACACTCGCACACGTATGTGAGTACATGTGCGAATGTAAACACACATACTGTTGTGTTTCTGCTCTGCTCAGTGTGACACAATAGATTGAGCAGAGGGACATCACTAAACATTTGTCTGCCTGTTACCAGCTTTATCTCACCGTTACCTGTTGCCTCAGTGAGGCGCCCTCATCAGTGTGTGAGGCAAGTTTATGTCTGTGTATCAGTCAGGTGATAAATGCCAACAGCTGCTCTGTGATGTCACTGTCACAGGCTGTAGCAAGAATATAGAGATGAGGTTGTGTGTGACCGCATTTGCAAGAATGTTCACATTTATGAGGTTACTGTGAATAAGTTTTTGCCAGAGTAAACCTGCATCAGTATCAACGATTCGCCAATTAGATGCCGACTGATACTTGTTATGATACTTGTAGTTGTTATGTCTGTCCTATTCTTGTGACATCACAGAAACACCTCATGAGAATTTCTTAAAATTTGGCCCAAGCGTCCACTAACACAAGACTGAATGGATTTTGTTTTGATGGTCAAAGGTCAAAGGCTAAGGTCACTGTGACCCCATGTCGATGAGAATACCATTCTGATCACAACCAAAGAGTTAAAGTAAGTAAACTGCTCAATTCAGTTCAATGTCAGTTTATTTATATTGCACCAAATCAAAACAAAAGTAATCTCAAGGCACTTTACAATGGAAAGAAATCCAACTTGAGCAAGCACTAGGTGACAGTGAAGAGGAAAAACTCCCTTTAACAAAAAAAACCTACAGCAAAACCAGGCTCAGGGTGGGCGGCCATCTGCCTTGACTGAAGAGTGAGTGGAAAGAGGAGAGAGAAAAGAAGAACAGGCAACATAAGAACAACAAGAACAAGCAGCAGACAAAACACTGGGCAGGTTGGTGGAAACATACAGCTCTGAGGTCAGGGATAACTGCAAAAAGGCACAGAGAGAGGGAGACAGAGAGGAAGAAGGGAAGACACGTTGGACATCTCAATCAAGGTCAATCAAAGGTAAAAGACAGTATAAAAAGTCTAATAAATAAATGCATTAACAACAAATTAAGCCTCATATATTTTACAGTTGCAGTATGCATGCATATTTATGCATTATATCCATGTCTCAACTTTGTCACTGTGTTTTGGATACTAGCATTTGTGTATTTATTTATTTATTTTATGTGTAGCTATGTACATGTGCATACATGGATAACAGAAGTATTATTATACAAATATATACAGTAATATATATTTGTATAATAATATTTATAATATTAATTTAAAATGTATAATATTTATTATATATAAATTAGGATGGCCAGGTTTTCATTTACAATAATGTTAAATGTACCACATATTCACAGAGATACACTATTGTGTGTCAGTGTTTACAATTATGTAATTGTTTCACTTTATAATCCCAGAAGAAACAGGGTTTGTAGTGTGGGCAAAAAAGCATCACGTTCAAACAAAACACAGAATGACTTTGTGTTTGTAATTTTATCTAAACCACTGTTGTGGATGTGTTTCTTCCAAAAAATGTGGACTACATGACTAGTCTCCTTTGTATTACAACAATATATAACATGTAGCAAGGCTCCTCCTCCCCTTTATCTTTATCTCCCATTTATGTTATTAGTAGATACATGTCAGATGTATGTTTTGTATTTTCCATGAAAGCTATTACTGCAGAATTTTCTTTTTAGCAGACAAAGCACTAAACACACTCACACACACAAGTGTACTACACATGTTTAGACCTATACTCTTACAAACAGTTGTGTAATCATCTCATAGGGGATCCCCTGTAAGGCAATCTAACCTCACAAACCAAGCTGTCCTGAGCCTCGCCCAGGGTGAACCAACATCTTCATCATGGTGTCTTCTAGGACCAATAATTATACAGAAGAGAAAGAGCTGGTAGGGCTCAATCTTGAGCCTATGGGAGAAACAGGGAAGTTGTTAACCACATTTGAGTTTTGAAAATACTGGTGGGGGACAGATTACAGGTCAGCAAGGACACATGTGGCTTCAGAGGCTACAGAATGCAATGCCTTATTGTTTTAAGAGAGTGCAGAGAGTGTGTGCCACAGTCAGGGGAAGTCAGTCTTGCTTTCTTGAGGATGCAGGTCTACTAGATGAAAGCTAAGATCCTCTTTTCCAGAATGTCCTTAAAGACAGTAATACCTATTAACTGCACATATAAGTTATAAACATCATTGTTTCAGTTCAGACTTGACCTGCTTATTTAAAGCATCAGAATAAACAGACAAAAACCGTGGACATGACTTTTTCAAGGACAGAGATTAAGTTCTTTAAGGAGACTGCTTTCAAGGGGACACTTAGAGGAAATTGAAATCAGATGGTGATTAGTCAGTTAAGAATATGTTCCACCTCAGAGGTAAAGTAAGGATAAAGGAAGGGACAGAGGGGGAAGAAGAGGACTGTGCTGTACAGCCTATGGCACCAGTGACCTGTGAACAGAGGAAATGGATTTATGTTGTAATCTCAGCCTCTCTGAAGAACTAATTTACCCATTTCCCTTTAGACATTTATGTTTGTCAGCTATTAATCACTAAGAAGTAACTGTGGATTTGTCTCCTAAGTCTCCTAAGGGACTTTCAAAAAATTAAAGTAACACCTGGTAACAACAGATACTACACTCTGTGCTATTACTTTCAGACATGCATAAACATTTGGTTTCATATTCTCTGATTCAGATTTATCCATTTACCTTATTGTGGGTGTGTTTTAAAAGAAAGCTTTAGCACTGTTCACATACAATGATTAAACAACTGTTTGTACAAGTGTTTACTGTTATAAGAGTATAGGTCTACATATACAGTATATTGGGGTAAGAATATATGTACAATATAATATATCCAATATAAAAAGGTTTGAAGTAAAAACTGCAGCATTAAGAATATATAATGTTTGAAGGAAATAGAAAATTGTATATCTTTTAAGCCTTAATGTGTTTTTTAACCAGCATGTGGTGTGAATTTTCTGCTACTGTCAAGCCGTTCAGAGGACAGCTGTGCTTTAAGGGAGCTGGTTGGTGTGGAGCAGAGAGAAAATGATGAGACGTGTCAGAACAAGACTAATATTTCGAGCTGCACATTTTTCTCCCTGTTGGAGACTTCTGTCTGTCTGTTTGGACAAAGCACTAAACACACTCACACACACAAGTGTACTGCATATGTTTAGACCTATACTCTTAGTTGTGTAATCATACACTCAGTCCCTTATTCACACTCATTCATGCATGCGCAGATGAAGACAAAGACACATGCATACACACAGTAACATTAACACACTTTTATAAGTATCTGTAAGTGTCTGTCTTTTAGTTTGTCTGTTATCCTGCATTTTATTTTTTACAGAGGGAATAAAGAACATATGCTTAATTTGTGTGCTTCACAGAGCACAGCCTATTGCATAAAAATATCAAGACTGGTATCCAAGATGCAACTCAGTTGTTAGATTATTATCATATACTCTATGAAGGTCATGTTAACAGATATCTAGTGTGTCATACCACACTCAAACACATAAACAAGCCCACACCCAAAACAGGTGCTCTCATATCAGTCCTACATTGCGCAGATGGCATTTTAATTCCTGGTATCTCAAAATTTTTATTTCCAACAATTGGACAGGTTCTTGCTTAAATGTGAATGACAAACTTGTCAACAACATTGGGTTTGTCTTTCCCTGCTTTGGCAGAGATACTTCCTGTTAATACAAACAAGAGATATACCTAGAAAAGCTATGACTGAAGGTTACTCAATGGACACCCACAGTGTAGTATTCAGTACTATATGACTATTTCCATCGATATTTTTAATATTAAACGTAACAGTTTGTTAGTTTGAAGGTTTTTAAGTGAGCCCTGACAAGCGTGATACCTCTTTTTCTCACCAAACAATCAGATAGTATACAGCAGCAGTTCTTTCAGTGTAAACATGCTGAGATATGAGCTTTATCGCCCTCATATCACTGACATCTGGGATCTCTCGATGCTTTTCCCTTGTGCTCTTCATGTTTCATTTTTGTTGTGTGTGTTTTTTTGTTGGATTTTTTTTTTTGACATGCCAGTTTATCCAGTGGTGGTTGCATCAGCAGAACCGTTGTCTGTAGTCACGCTAATTTAGCTTCTCATTTTTATATCCTGGATGGGCAGGTGCATGTTGGTGTGCAAAGACACACTTATAATGCTCTCAGTCACTCTCAGTACACACATGTACAAACTCCTATAACACAGGAACATAAAACACTTAACTAATGAAAGTATGTGATTTTTTTTTTTTGGAGCAATTATGTCTGTTGCAACATTAAATTATTTGTGCATCCATCAGTATGTCTGTCTCCTACCTAAAACCACAGCAGAAAATAGCTCAACTGTTTCTGTGTCGCTGTCTCTCTCTTTCAGTTGTTTAAAGAGGAGGTACCCGTCTGACAGTGGACACTGACACCTTTCATCACCACTGTCCCTCTTTATGCAAAAACAGCGTATGGCTAGATGCCATGGGTAGGTACTGTAAACATCGCTCCCTTTCTTTCCCTCTCTCCAACACAATAGCATTCAACATAATTGAGGCATGCAAGTCTGTGGCTGCCATATGCCAAACATGGGCTGGATAAATTACTGGGAAGGAAGGAATAAGCAGAGGAAGGAAAGGAGAAAATGGTTCTATGTCTTTGATTAAATCACTCATGAATGATTCTTTTAAAGTTATAGTATTCATTTGTCTGCGTTTTTTAATTTTGTAAATTAAAGCGCAAATTCTAAAAGAGTAAAATAGTCAAAGAGCTGCCTGTTGGCATCCATCCATGTCTTATCCAGTAGCCATGAGGCTGTCAAACTACTATTTCTATAAGTGTCACTACAAGTTGCTTAAGTATGGCCTTTGCTAGTCTAAGATGAGCGCATCTCTCTCTCCATATACTATCCTGTGCACTGCAAACAAGTCTGGACAGCTTTGTATCTCATCCCTCTTTGGATAAACACAGGCAGGAAATGAATGTGGTTTTACAATGATTCACTCCATACTGGAAGCATTTGCCGTCAAAGAAATCCATTCAAAGCAGCTTTGGCTTCACATGTTTACTATTTTCTCTTTCTTTGGCAGATATGTATCTTTTCATTTAGTTATTTCCTACCTCTAAAACACACCTTACCCAGGACATGTTTTGATTTTTTTGCCCTCTAACCTGAATAGTTGTGTCTGAGTTTTAAAGAATTTTCACATAAGCAGTTTTCAGTTGTTTCTGTTCAGTGGGAATTATACAAAACTTGTCTCTTAACATTTTTGCTTTATCTATTTAGTTTTTATCATGTTTGTAACTTCTGTTTTTCATTCTCTCCCCGTTTCTCTGTAGAGTCTTCTCTTCTGCTCTGCTATCTATATCAGTGGAAACTCAAAGTGCCTGAGGCCAGAGCTTAAACCTTTCAGTACAGCTGGTTAGGGACTGTCGGACGAAGTAATGAGCTTTACCTTTAGCTGAACCATAAAGGCTGGTTCCTGCCTATGGGCAGTCGTGCTCTGAAGTGAGGACAATGCACAAACACATGCACAAGTATACTTGATGCTGCAATCCAGCAGCTTTTAAATATTCTGCCTCATCATGTACTGCTTAAGACAATGCTGAAAAACCATGTGTTCTTGAGTCTTGACAAAGATCATTGTGTGTGATTTCAAAGTTTTCCCTCTCCAGAGATGTTTGAGAAAGCTCAGTCATCAATTAGGATTTTTTTCACTAGCCACTGCCTGTAAGATATAGAATTGGATTTAAGAAGTTTCTCTTTGCTTTCTAATGAACCAACTAACTCACTAACTAACCTTTAATGATCCTAACACACTAACAAAAGCAAGATATATCCATATCAATATATGGAGTTGTTCCAAATGTGGAACCCTCGCTGTAAATGTGAGATTATGGACTTCTACATCTGAATGAAATGTGGAAAGAGGATTATTATCAGTCTCAGTAATTCCCCAGAGTTCTGTGGAGCATCTTACCATATTTTAGCTCATTGTTTTTGGTGTTACAGCCAGACACTAAAATGCTTTGGTTTACCATGACAACTGACATCAACCAAGTGCAGCTCTTTTCAGTGAAAAGGTTCTGATAAACCATTGTGTGCTACCTGCCCAGCATGAGACACCTGATAAGACAATGTAAGCCACTAGCTGGTGAACACAGTGGAACATTTAATAACTGAATAGCAACATATTTCACTCCCAGGTTGGTGGTAACTAAAACAGAATTTAAGGAGGGTGAATTTCAACAGGTGGCCAAAACTCCCAATGAATAGTAACATTCACTCTCCATGACGCATGGTCATACATACATACAGTACATGCATAAAGGAGATGATGCACCACGAGCATGAGCAGAACAGAGGTATGCTGCTTTGGCTTAAACAAAGACCAAAACATTAATACACTTTTACAGACAGCAAAATTTATCTCCAGGAAAAAAACAGCAAGGTTGCTATTTCACACAGCCATTGTCAGATATTTATTGAGTCTGTCTGTTTTTTAAGCTCCCGTCTTATGATGACCTGAACAAGGAGGCTAAAGTTTCCTTTCCTACCTAATTATATGTTGTGAGAACAGCACTATAATGGCAGCAGGTGGTTTTCTGAGAAACTCTTTTAATGCTTCACCAGTGTGATGTGCTGATTACTGTGGCATTAAACTCTTCCTGAGCCGTGCAGTCACAGACTCCGTTCACGAGGCTTGGGAATCAGCCATGTGTGGCCCAACAATAAGATGGAGAGCTGATGAACAGTGAGGCACAGACAGATCAATAACCCTTGTTAATCCATAATCCCATAAACAGTAACAATAATGAGGAACAAATGTTACTTTTTGAGACTTATCCATTTTTGTATTGATCTGCAACATACTTAAATAAATTATTTGTGATAAACCTTCCGAGAAACAAGTACATGAGTAACCAGTGATACCATGTATGGCAATCTTCTGTTCCTAGGCCTCTATTCTCATAATTTCCGATTCTAGTAAACCAGTAAATATCGCTGTGTACAGCACAGTACATTTTGTGTTTACAGGACTGTTTGTTGACCAAACAGCTTGTTCCCATTATTGTACTCAGACCTAGGTGAACAAGACTTGCTTGTATGTTGGTTAGCATGGGGAGACACCAGATGCTTTTCATTAGATAGATGAGCAGCGACAACCATCCTGTGTAATGTATCTGTTTTTGTCAGGGTATGTAAGACGAATGAGGAGTTCTTACTGGTGTTGGAGTGTGTTTGAAAGCAATTTAGGTTGTATGTGTGTTGGAGTGTTTCTAGGCCTCAAAAGCCAATCCTTTTCCAGTTAACTAAGGGCTCTGGGATGTGGCAAGGATGGTATGGATCTTTTTTAGCGGAGGCCTGCAAAGCGACGCATGTTCCCTGAGAAACCAAGACATCTGTTGTCTGTGAGAAGAGGGGACAGGGAGGAGAGCAAGGACTGAGGGGTCTCTCCAGTCCTGTCCACACAGGCAGCGGCTACACTGCTGACTAATTGGTAAGAAGCCTGTGTGTGAGAGAGTGAAGGAGGGGTGCCTGAGTGGTCTCAGGAGCTAGCCAAAGAGGAAGGAAGACAGGCCACCTCATTCCCACAGGATGAGTAAAAAAGAAACGAAAAAAAAATACAACAGCGACCAAAATACAGAAAAGCAAAGCAGTAATAGATGCCCCCCGCCCCACTCTCCTTTCCCTCTGTAACCCTTCCAGACCCAGACTCCAGACTAGCCTCATCCTTGTAATTTAGATTAATTTCTTCCACATTTTCCTCAGGGATTAGGCTGCAACCCGCCCAGCCCCCCCATGCTCCACACACACATGCATGCACGTACACTCATCTCACCCCCTACCAGAGTTTCTTAATGCTCTCATTATTGAACTACATTCTCTTCACAGCTAACCCACCCCACCCCCAAAACATCCACACACACAGCTACAGAGATAAAAAATTTCTGAACCCTGATCGGTCTTAATGATTGCACTAATTACGTGAACAAATCATTTATGTCTTATTTAACATCATTAGAGCAACATTGGTTACATCAGGCTTAATTCTACTTTGAAATATTGTCACCAGATGTATGAAGTATTGAACCAAGCTACTTTTGTAATGGCACCAATTACTGACCTACATACCGTAAGTGGCCTGTTATGGAACAATCGGAAGGAATTTCTATTTAAGTTAGTTTGAACCTCTTTTCCCTCTCTTCCCTTCCTCTGTTCTCTCTAAAAGCTGTAAACAAAAGGTGGTGACTGGCCACTGTGAGGGGAATCACTAAAACAGATAGGGATACATTTTTTTTCGGGATGATACACCCTGGTAGTCCAGACAAAATCTAACTCACTATGTTCTCTCACAGCTCACTGCGGTGTACTCACTACAATTCCAGGTGTGTTGGTTTAATGCAACAGGAGTGAGTCACTACTCAAAGGTTCCTCAAAACATCAAGTAAACACTAGAATCAATATAAATCCAGTAAAGTAAATAAAAAAATGCAGAAAACTACAGTAAATAGATTACCCATTTAAAAACAGAATTAATTTATTTGTGTCTATTATTAACATTTTTCTCTTTTACAATGAAACTGAAACCTGCTGTTGCAGTTGCACTTAGTCACAAATGAACCAGAGTTGATCAATCTTCAGCTCTAACGTCACACTTTTAAAGACTTCATGTAATTTTCAGCACTGTAAGTTTACTTGAACAGGAGCTGTATTAAACCAACTAACAGCGTAATATACTGCAGTATTTGTTCCATGCAGATGATAAAACCTTTACTGGTCTGAACGGACAGAGCTGCTGTCATTTCTTAATTTTTACTGATTAATTCTCTACATAGTTATATCTCTTCATCACTTGATTTGAGACACAAAAACAGCAAATTTAATCATCTGAATATCCTTCCTCTATTTTTCTCTACATATTTTAAATTCAGACGATCATCTGCTTCCTGCATTTAGTATGCTGGGAATGGCTTGACTTCAACTCCTGATTTGCACATGAGAAACTACTGTTGTCGGTATGACTTGTCGCTTGTGACAGGGGATGTTAGGACTACAGTTTAACTCATAAAGTGGTTTCAGTGGTTGGGAACTGCAAGCAAGCGATTAGTCTGACTGCAAATGAGCCTTAATCTATAACAGATTTCAAAAGCAGTTGAAGGGAAGTGGTTGGACTAAATGGAAAGGGGTGAAAGTAAAGTGCTAAGTATCTGGGAACATGTTGGGCAAAATGCTGTAAAATATGTAACAGTGAGTGGTGTGTAAATGTCAGTTCAATGTTCAGGTTATTATAGTATTGAAACTAAAAAAACTTGAACTCTTAAGTGTATGTCTATTTAACAGGATGATAAAAAATAAACAAGCCTTCCTTTTTCGAGGGGGGTATTTTTCCTCTTTCCTGACAGCTTTGTCATGTGACTTGCTGTGACCCACATAGAAAGGTCATTGAGTCAGAACTGACATCTACTACAACTATAGTTCAATGAATCTGGAGTTGACAAGTAGCTCTGGGCTTTCTAATGAGATCAAACTATTACATTAGCATGTCAGAGCTCTGAAAATAATAGACGTAAATGAGTTTTCTGTTTTTTTTTTCTGTAGAAGAATTGGACGTGAAGATAACAAGTAAGCTCAACAAGTCTACGCTTGCTTTCTTTTTCCAGCTTTATTAGGTGTGTCAGAGGTGAATTACTCATACTGTCTCACAGTTGAGAAGAAAATGTTTGACCAGTTACCATGTTGCATGAGCTTTGGAAAACATGATAATAAACATGTTCACTGTGACTGTATAAAAGTTGCTGTGTTTACTGTTACTGTTCTTTAATGTGAAAATTTTTTTTAAAAATCAGGTGAATTAAACTCTTACAGATCAGAAATACTTATGTGACACACTCTGCAGACATGCTCAAAGAAACGTCTCCTCTGCTGATGATGAAGGTGTGGAAAGTGAATGGGAAATGTGTGTTTAATACCTCAAGGACTGCCAAAACAAAGCCCTGCAATGTGACACAGCTAACAGACTGACAACATGAAAACGAGAACTGGGAGAGAGAAGACAGAGAGAATAACCTTATAAAAGCCTCAAGCATGTTCAACTTGTCATCAGAGACACTTACAATACAATTTTGTCTCCCTCCACCAACCTTCAATAATACTTTCATCTCCTTTTCTACCACCACCACTTCTTCCTCCTCCCACTATCTCTCAGGACCAAAAGCTAACATGATTTACTGAAGGCAGTTAAAATCAACCGCTGCAAAGGCAGCGAGCCACTAGGTTGACAGGTCTGGTTAAACAGGTTCTGAGGGGAGAGGCTGATACTTGTTTAACTGCTAGGTATGGCACACTGCTTCTGCTATTGCTGCTGTTGCCTCTTTGACATGTAGCCTGGCCTTTGTGAAATGCTTGTTTCACCTACTAACCTCTAAAATAGAATATGCATTGTGGCCAATGCAACAGATTGAGTGTTGTACTCGTTATACATCCAGATTTGTGTCTGAGTGTACAACACAAGTAAGCACAAGTAACTCACACTAGTTTTGAGTTACTTGTGCTCAGACACTTTGCAATAAGCTCCTGAAACACACAGACTATATGAATCATCCGAGACTGGCTGGGCAAGTGATGATTAAGCAGCGCTGCACTACGTGTATATCCCATTTGCAATTTTGTGACTCTTCTACTACTTTCTCACAGACATCAGAGAAATTGCAATCTGCAGTGTGAAACTCACTGCACTGCCATAGAAGAAATACACCTTGAAACTAAAAGCAGACTGACACTTAACGTGGGAACACAACAGCTCTGAAAACAGGAAATAGAAAGGACATATCAGTGGAAGACAGGCTTTGAGAACAATCTATTTAGTGTGTGTCAATAGTTTAAACATAAACAAGTCATTTGTCTGCTCTCAGTTGTGCATCTTTCTTCATCACATGATGTACTTTTGAGGTCTCTGTCCTCACTGAACCACATAGCCTATTTGTGAAGCTGTGTGAGAGCAGATAATGATGGGTACTGTTCCCATTAGTTTGGAAACTTTTCTTTGCTGTTTATTAATAGGAAAATCTTCCAACACATGACTAAACCAGCATCTGCAAAATACTGCTAAAAAGGAGGCTACATAACAATAGTGCTATCCATTAACAAGAAAATGTGTGCGTTTGTGGGTATGTATGTGTGTGGTTGCTCTCTCTGCAACATCACTGACTCACTGGATCAAACTTGATTTTACTTTTTATTTTTAATTTTCCTGAAACTTTAAAACATTTTTTTTTTTTACATATTTTCAAAAAAAGTAGCTTGTGCCCACTTCCTAACCTCTACTTGATAAAAAAACTAACCCATTTATAAAAGTTTAACACATCATCTTGAAAAGTGAAACCATACACCAGAATGATACCATTATTTACAGAAGCCCATTAAATTACAACATAAATTAGAAAATATTTACATCCAGGACAAGACACTGCATAAAATTCTATGTTTGAAATTTAATGTCTAATTTAAAACATTTTTAAAGAAACGAATATGTACATTTACACGCATTCTCACAACAGACACACAGTCTGGCAGGACTGAACTGGTTCATAGGTGGATGTTAACTTTTTTTAAACTGTTTTTAAATACTAAGGATGATGATGATTACCTAACATGGTCACAAAAATAACGTGTTCTCACTGCCAGAAGTAAAAGTAACAACGGAAGCATTACTATGCCTTTAATCCACATGAACACTGAAGAGGCTTCTATTATACCAATTTTAAAGTCTCTGGTTTCTGGCCGAACCAGACTGACACACCAAAAATTCTTTTCTCATACAAGCCTACATGAGATTTAAATCATCTTTCATGAACAAAACACAATAACACTGGAGCCAGTTTGAAGTGGTTGTACAAATCAAGCACAAAAAGTAAAGAAAATGAAGTGGATCTTCTTCTCTCTCTTTTTCATATAAAAATGTCTTTTGCAAGTCCATTGAGACACAGGAAATCAGTGGATTTGCCTCCAGACAGAGCAGGAGGGGGGAAGCTGAGAGGAATTCACAGCCACAGCAGCTCATCTTGAAATGATGTCCTCTAGGGAGAAAAAAACAGTATGCACTTTGTTCTTTTCCTCTTCTTGTCAACAGAGTTCAGGTCCCATGGTTGCAGCATTGGCACATTGGCGACTGTATAAGATTGTTGTGGATGCTATGATATGGTGTACATTACATCTTAACAGGTTGTGATCCTATTCAGGACCAGTCCACAGGCATCCATCATAGGTACCAACACAAACTGATGTGCAACCAGCTGTGACAAGTTTTTTAAAAATTCTCAACTTCTCAAAAATATGTTATAAATTCAATAGTACACACACACACACACACACACACACACACACACACACACACACACACACACACACACACACTCACATACTAATTCAGCTTTCAAAATGACAATACTAAATATTGATTTTAAAAAAGTCCAAAAAGGGCAGACAGGGCAGCAAGATTAAAGGACTCTGGGGTTCTCAAGTTTATAGGGATTTCCTCTGAGCTCTCATTTCCTGTGCTTGTCCATTTTGTCGGTAGATTTGTTCCCACTGTCTGACGATCCCTGGGTGTCGCTACCAGAGCTCAGGTACATCTTGTCCACTTGTTTGAGTGCCTCATTCAGGTAGTTTTGAAGTGAGGTCATGGCAGCGCAAATGGCCGGAGAGCCAAAACCGTGAGTGATGAGGCTGAAGTGAGTCAGGCAGCCTTGGATTCCAGGCTCTAGTATGGGAGCTGGCCGAGAGTTTCCCAGAGGTGAACGATCCTGAGTGAGCAGGTCAGTAAACTCCTTGCAGATTTGCCTAAATGTAGAAACAGGATGATTTAGCAGGAAGAAGATACTTAAACTGAATGAATAATTGTAATGCAAACATAAATTCTAGGGATGAAACTGTAGTAAATCAATCAGGATCACTGGATTGTGCAGTAAATATTCCTCCAGTGATCAAAGTAACTCATGCATTTGAAAATGGTCTATATGTGGCAACTTGCTACATCCTACTTTGCTAGAGGTGCATATCCATGCAAACCAGAGGCAATCATTCAGAAGCGCCACTTACTTGGCAGCAAGGAGCATGTTCTTGCGAGAGTTAACTTCATTGCGTTCCACGTGCGGCCTGCCCAGGTATTCAGCAATTGCTTTTGCAGGGAACTCTGTTTCACAAACATAACCAAAGTCCCTTGCTAGATGAACAGCTTCACCTAAAAGAAGAGGAATAAACAACAGTGAGAAAAAAAGATCAAAAGTCACCTGCAAACCTAAGTCTACAGTGACAGTGAAGTTCATGACTGGCCACTGAACTCAAACAAAGACTATATGGTAATTAATAAATAAACATCGGCATTAGCAATTTATCAATTTACAGTATTATACGAGAAGCTCTGTTTTGGACCTGATATGCATTCGCATCAAGTGAAGCAGTTGAACTACACAGTAATAAATACTGCTCAGTCTTCTAGCTTCAGGGAGGAAGAGCTAGTGAGATGAATATATTTCTGTCTTGAGGGTGGTTTGACTTGCTTGGTTATAATGAGCTTATGTGGAAAATGCTGGCAGAGAGTGCCCACGGCACCAACAGCACCACTTATTGATAGACACGCACATCACTTGAGAACGTGGCCAGCTATTTAGAAGCGCAAGCTTTAAGGTCAGCTGGCCCTCCTGGCTAGCCGAAGACAAGATAACAAGGCTTAATTCAGCTTTGAAGGTCTCTAAATAACACAAGCCTCCAGTCATTCTGCTGCACAGAATCATCGGTCCATTTATAAAAACTAGGCATGCAGGGAGCAAGAGAGGAAAAAAATATTCTACCATAGCCTGAGGCAGGTAGATGTGATTAAAATGATACCGAGATCACGGTGAAGCTTCACTGTCTGGCTAAGGTATGACTGACTATGCTGTTTGTATAACTCAAGGCCATGACAAGGAAATATCAAGGTGTTATGTTGTGTCATGATTATAACTACATAACGGTCTGATAAAAATGTCAAATAATGTTAAGCTTACAGTAGTGTTTTCAGTGTTTTTATAAGATAGTACAGCTGTAACAGTCATAAAATTGGTTCTGTGATATTGTGTGAGCTGTCCTGTTGCTATATAAACTGAGTTTATGGAGCAACAGGGATTATATGAGGTTTTTGGTCATAGTTAAAACAGAATACAACAAACTTGTATTTAAACATCAGCTCAGTTCCACTTTTTTTGCCAAATGGACAGAATCACTATGTGAACTAAGTGACAACTAACATGCAACTGATTGTTTGTTCAGCAATCAGTTGTTCATTTTCTTTTTCACAAATTCATACTGTTTTCACACAGTATTTCAACAATGAATTATGTTTGGAGAATGTCTTAAGATACCGTGCGGTACTTAAAGCACACATACGATTTTGAAGAGACTGACGTTCCCACATTCTCATACTGTTAGAGCAACATTCCAGCAAAGCAAACAGCAATTACACCTGAGAAGGTGCTATGAACTACTGAGTGACATGTCATACCTTCTACTAGTGATGTAAGTAAGGTGACATTGGCTGCCTTCCTTCTTCCTGCAGGCAGGTTGAGTCCGATTTTATCCAGTTTTTCTCTCAGAGACCGACCTCCATTTTTTGACTTGGCTCTGCAGAATGAAAACAAAAAAATATGTATTAAATATAGATGAATGTAGAAATATGCTCCAAAACATATTTAACATAGAGAGGTCCTGTCAAAAGCTTCTGAATTTAAGTACAGAAACATTCCCGTCTAAACATTTTTGAGCAATTTGACTTTGGTTTGACTTTTGAACTAATCACAGATGGCTAATTATTGGTGGGTTATGTTGACTGGTAAATTTTATAGCATTCTTCTTTATTGTAATTTCATAATGACTAGTATTTGAAGAGCTAGGAAGCGTAGTGGAGCAGAAAAGAGTGAGGGCTTGTGCTTGCTAGCTTGATTCCCAAAAGTTGCACATTGCAGCTTTAGGTTTACACTTGTGTAGTCATTAAGGTTTTTCATTTTCACTCCCATAAACATTTAAAGTTTGCAAACAGTCATTCATGGGGGGTTAGGAAATTAATATGGCATTTACCACTTTCATGATACATTATCATCAGTATTCTCTTTCAAATAGTATGTGTATTTTTCATAAAGATCCAAAATTTGCAGCACATGTCAGAAAAGGCCTCACTTCTGTGTAGTACACAATACTACTGATAACAAACAAATCACAAACAAACAGGCTCTTCTGATCTAAATACTGGCACAATTGATGTTTCCACTTAAAAAGTGCAACAGAGAAATCACTCATACATGCATTTGTAGAAACACTTAAACTCTCCACTTGCCATGGTCAATTCAGTTTTCCGCATGACTGGCGGTCAAAGCTCTCCCACTCCATGGCGGGTGAGAGAGGAAGCATCTTTAGGGAGGCATGTGTGTGTCTTCCCCCACCCCTCCATCCCCTTATCCCCTTATCCCACAGTTGACAACCCCCCTCCTATTGCTATATGACCTACTTAAAAATGCCTGTGATTGCGTATGGATACATGTGTGTATGTGTGTGTACATGTCAGCATTAACACAGACACATGGGAAATAGCAAATGTGCACTCCAAGCACAAAATGCTCCTTTCAGGACATACTGGAACCACACAGGCCCTCAACAGACAGCCACGCTAACATACGTGGCATAAGGTCAACTGCTCTGTTACAGATAATGCGACCCATGTTGAAAACCTTGACAAACACACACACAAATACACCCACAGAGTCTTTAGATCGGTACTAACTGTGCTGATGTAACCCATCCCCAGGAGAAGCAGAGAACCAAAATTGCAGACCACACAAAGAATGTCACAAACGTTACGCAAAAAACTGATGAGCCAGAGCAACTGAGCCAAGCTGTGCTTTTAGAAAACCCTTTCCCATGGGCTGTTGAGCTTTAGTCTACAGATCACTAGAGCTACAGTTCTGCAGTTTAAGTCTGATAAAAATCAGACAACTTTATTAACAGCTTAGCAAAACAGGAAATGAATTAAGCTGGCATTATTTACCTTTTTTATGAATCACTTCTACTGTCTTTCTGTATTGTGTTCTTTTTTACAAACAGCAATTGTCAGTAATGTCCAGCCTTCTGTCATGTTGAATGAGTTTGAGCTCTGACCTGCGTAAAACCCCTCCCAGGAGTGACGCGTTGAGGCACTCTGGGGGTGACAGACGTCTCTGGACCTCAGCCACGGTAACCTTGTACTTGGAAGTGGAACTCAGCAAGGAAAGGCGGCCCGGTACAGAGCAGAACACCTCTGTGGGGTTTGATACCATGCCCAGCAGGGACTCTTTCTGGAAGGGTAGACCCAGCGCGTTGCCTTTGGGGAGAGTGACAGGACCTGGAAGGTGCATAGAGAAATGTGCGTGAGCTGAAAAGTGAATTACAAAAAGGAAAAAAAATAAAGATTCTTGTTGTGCAATAGTATTGATTGGTACACAGTATGCACTTTTCCTGTATACTGTATGTACATAAACATTAACCATCATAATCCTCTCTGTGCAACAGGGAATTTGTGCTTGCTTGTACATAATCATAAAAAAAGACTGTAAATGCAACTCTGTAACTAAGAAAACCAGCGTCTGCTTTTCAGTGCTATAAAAGAAGCAGCTACTGATGAATTTTTAGAAATGGTGTGTATTTCCAGACATTGGATGCCTGATTGTTAAACAGCTAAAACTGTGCTCAACACCATCCACAGACAGGTACACACATACAGACAGCCCCTCATCTAAGCCGCAGATTCTCAAGCATACTCTTTCTTCTCAAGTCACACAAATTATGCTCAAGGTAATGTAAAAAATCATTTTTAGTTAGCCCAAAGGTTTAATTAATTGTAGTTCACAAATTCAAAAATATTTTTTCAAATGCACAGTCATCGGACAAACAAAACAGTACACCACAACTACAAAACATAGCCAACTTCATCCTCACCCGCAAGAATGCCCCCCTGATAATAAGTCCTCTGTAATCGATCAAGGTTCCTGCCACCTCGCAGTCCTAATACTGAGACAGAAATCACAGAGTCACGTGAGTGCTGTAAGGCTCCTCTGGGGCAAATGGTTGGGAATGACATGCCATTGTTTACAAGTGGAAAACCTAGATTGCCCATAGCGTGCCCTTAAGCATGGGAACAATATAATGAGCCATCACTGATTTCTGTGACAAATCTAGACTCCTTAGCTTTCTGTGTTGTGCAAACGGCTTTCCACTTCTAACTACACATCATAACACTGCCACAGCTTTTGTATGTACAGTATACTCTTGAATAAATAACACAGTATTCATGCATCTATCTATCTATCTATCTATCTATCTATCTATCTATCTATCTATCTATCTATCTATCTATCTATCTATCTAGTTC
>JAUBNQ010000023.1:18855354-18866791 GCA_032353495.1 Ctenopoma kingsleyae
TGAAAATGCGTTAATTACACTCAATAAATGTATTATTATTATAATCGAAGAGTATTCTTCTTCTTCTTCTTCTTCTTATTATTATTATTATTATTATTATTAGTAGTAGTAGTAGTAGTAGTAGTAGTAGTAGAATAGAAATGGGTATTGCATAGAGTAATAGCCTATTGCTCTGTTCTTCATGCATGCCACTAAACCTGTATTTTGTTTCATTTTGGAAAATCTGCATGCATTAACATAATGCATTTATCCAAATAGAATGTCTAAATAGAGCAATTGAAATGTTGAAATATACCAATGATATTTAACCTCGGAGTTCAAAGAGGTGTTTAAATGCGTGTTTTAAATCGCACTAAGCCGCATCATTCTCTTAGAAACCTGCAAAGCTCAAAGGGATTTCATCAAATATATCTTTCTTAACTTCTTTTACATTTTTGATGTGCAAAACAAGGCTGCTCTGAAGCTCTGCATATGCATCAAATCTCAAGATGAGCACAAAATAGATTTTGCTATTGATATAGTTTTCATATATACTGTAATGATACTTTAAGGCCGACTTAAGATGTGGCTTTCCACAATAAATCCCTTAGGAATTCTAAACTGGGAGTTATTTAAACTGAATAGCCTCATACAAACACCATATAACCCCGAGGAAAAGTTGCCATGAAATTCAGGTTATATGCAAATACTGTATAATTTGTTACACAAATCTCTTAGGCTATTTGTAGCCAATTCTAGAGTATGTCTGCATTACTGAGTGATGATCATAATGACTGGAATCAATAGAATGTCATTCCCTAATTATATCGCCCTGTTCCCGAAGGACTAGTTTAATTAATTAATTAATTAACAATTTATTTAGGATTTAATAAAAAATAATTAAAAGTAAAAATTAAATAGGAACCTGTAGTTATTTGTGGAAATTAAAAGAAAAATGTAAATAACCAACTATTATAGCTGAAAACCTATGTTCCAAAGGCAGCATCACTGGTTTGTAGTTTCGCAGTTAATCTGAGTATACAGCCTTCGCGTTGTTGGCATTATTCACTGGTTACCCAAAAGCGCACACGGCGCTGCGCTATTACAAACAGGTGAATATGGTGGAAAGCAATAAAACAAGCATAGACTCGGCAGCTAAAGTGATAAACATGAAGCAGGTTGGGTTAAATCAGCCCTAAGCGGAAAAATACAGGCAGGAACTCACCCTCCACTCTATCCTCTCCAGTACAGACATCTGCAAGGTTCCAGTCGCAGCAATCCCACTGAGACAAAGCGAATGAGTGAAACTATGAGAGGTTTACTTTGCCGACTTCACCTGATGTCGTACTGTGCGCATGCGCCATCAACTGTATAACACCTGAGTAGGATCCATCAAAAATAATCTGTAGTTCTTCAATCAAACTTCGCTATTATCCTGTTTTATAGAAAGCATTCAGGCATTTTAAATTAGATTACCTTAGAAAAAGCATTGCACAAATGTAGTAAAAACCATTATATGTATAATGTAAAATAAAATATTGAGTCATGGGATTAGATTTAGGCCTATAATCGGTATAGATTAATAGATTAATAGGTAATCTCATAATTACCTGCTATTGTTGAGTAAAAAAAAGGAAACAATTTATTATAAACAAAAGTTTAAAAAAGGTGAAATAAGACGTGGGGAAATTTTAAGATGAAGTAATTCCACCCCCAAAGCCACATCGCCCCAGGCTGACTGAAAGAATCTGCTTTCAAAAGCCACTGAAGCTTTTTAAGGCCTAAAATGCTTCTTGTTATCTGATCTCCCAAATACTTTAGCTTAAACTAATGAACAGATCAAAGTGACTTCGCTATGCGGTTGAGAATGTAGCTTAGGCTGAGAAAATGACCACGCATTTCTGGTCTGCAGCCCTGACACCTGCCATAAAACAGTCTCATCAAAGAATACAGCTTCACGCCTTGAATATGATGGAAACAACAACGATTTTGTGTGTTACATATAAGTATTGTAACACACAACAAAGAAGGCAGACCTGTGATTTCCAGCTTAATTTGAACAAATATTAATTTTACTGAATTAAAGTTGAACACGAATGTTACCAAATTAACGGACAAAAAATAAAATAAAACCAGATTACGGTTTATTTTTTAAAGATGTTTTTAAACAACTACTTTTGTTTCTGAAGACGTCGCTTTCTCAGTCTTGCAATCTGTGGTAAATGGCCTGTGCAGATCAGAAAATCTTTAGAAAAAAATGTTACTGGTAGACTATATGCTACCATACATCTGTATTTAATGCCTGGCAAAAACAAAGAATCTCTACGATTACTAAATGAGTTTGAAAAAAAAAACTTACACGAGCTTTTGCGGTTCTTATTATTCATGTTTAATTTCTCTGTGAGCCATATAGTAAAAGATCTAAACTAGTGCAGAAACATATCAATCAACAAAAACAGAAAAAACATGTTCTAGACTGCAGCTGGATGAACAATAGAGGACGAACTATTTGTTTAAATGTTTATCCACAGTGATTGGATTATTAGTGTGTAACTTTTCATGTGAAGCAGGCACATTCCCCTTTGCACGCTCGGTTTTTCGACCACAGATTGATTTAAGTATCAGTGAGATAATCACGCCGCTGCTGCCACCTTGTGCCTGAATCTTCACATTACAACAGAACCGCAAATGACGTTAAAAAATAAAGCAAAAAAAAAAAAAAAAAAGATTTCCATTATGGTTGTCTCAAGGGGAAAAGGGAGTTTTTTGTTTAAAAAAAAAACACACATTGTCAAAACATCACTTGTTGCATAATTGTCACATCACTGATCAAACTAAAATTGATAAATAACAAGTGTTATTCTTTGCCATTTTAAGAGTGAGACTAGTTTAATTTGGATAATTCTTCTCTCTACACTGAGTAATTTTAGATTTTAAAGTGTGCCCGATGTAAACAAACTCAGTGAGACAGTTTCAAATCAACCTATATTGGATGGTCTGCAGCCAGTTCTTGTGTTGTACCAAAAGATGGCAGCATAGGCAAAGTAATTACACAGAATTGTTTTGCTTCGCACTATCAAGCAGAGCTGCTTTTCTGGTTAATCATCTTTAATTTTGTCTTTTGATAGATTTTGTAAGTGTTTTTTGTGCCATGACATGTCCTGAGAGATTATTATCTAATAAACATCTGGTTGTTATTTAAAGAATTAACCAGATATACTGTGCTAGAGATGTGAAAGCCATCTACGGTATCTTTTTCCTCCTCAGACCTCCGTTTATTTCGGAGGCTAAACCTTGTGAGACATTATCACAGCAGCAGCATCTACAGAAAGAAAAAAAAAATCACATTAAGAGGCAGATTTTAAATCATTAATATGTAATATAATAATAACAGGCCCAGGAAACTCACCTGGGGAGTTATCAACTACAAACTACAGACAGTCCCATTTGCATCCACCTTTTGAAGTATCTACTTACATATATACATACATATATAATACAGAATCTATTTAATGACTGCATCACTGAAACCAAGCTCTTAATCTGTGTAACACAATGTCATGTTCTACGTCACCAAAGGTCTTTTGGAGGTCAAGCAGGACCATGCCACAAAACTTGTGTCTGCTTCCTTTCTAATGTACTCAAGTTATGTACTTAACAGTCATAGAACAACACATGTACTTACAAATATTATATATATATTAGTTAGTGATTTATGCAGCTTTATATGTTTACTCCTCTACATTTCAGAGAGTAATATTGAACCTTTTATTTGCATATATTTAGCAGTTATAAGTTACGTCAACATATTCAATAAGGTTTTGCAAATGCATATGTCACATGCATATTTTGCAAGAGTCACTTTACAAAACTACTGGGAAAATCTGGGGCTGTTTTGCAGCTTCAGGACCAGGACAACTTGCCATAACCGACGGATCCTGAATTCTGCATTCTACCTGAAAATGAATTTCTGGCCTTTTTTGAGCGGGTTTAATTATTTTAATACTAATTTTGTAATTGTGTTTACTGTGTATGACTAGACCCATCTGATCTGAGGCTGTTTTGACACTGCGCATCAACAGAAAACATTAGAGGATATGCAGGCGAGACCATATGTGTGGCACCAACCCAACAACAGAGTAATGGACTCTATGTTTTAGTAATATTTACAGTTAGATGTTGCCAGCGGGGTGTCCCAAGTCAACAAACCACACACAAACACACCAAATCTCAGAACAGATTTGCTTTTCACACCTCTTACATAGACACGTAATCGGCTTTATGTAATAAGCCTTCATTTGTTTTTTCCCCTGTTTGTTCCCTTGGAGAGCTCCCCTGTTGCTGCTACTGTCACTGCAGGTAATTGTTGTTCCCTTTAGACTTCCTAGTGTTGTGTAACCAAGTATCATTTTACAGGCAAAACATAAAATAAACATGACTTGTGCAATTGCTCATAATGTAGATGCTGGAATATACAGAGTGAAGAAATTACTAATAATTACTAATAAGTTAATGTCTTTAAGTAGCAATTTATTGACATTTGCTCATTACATGCAAAAAGAAGAGGGACAGAAAGGTTGTGTACTGAAAACAAGAACATTTTAAGCTCTTTAAGAAAAATGGTGTGTAGAAAATGTGATACTTTATATCACTACATTTTGCTATCACAAACTAAAAAAACCTCTATTTTGTTACTTTTCACATCACAGGTCTTCCAAAATACCTCTCTTCAAAGCAATAGTTAAGGTTGTTCATCATTCTGTGTGCCTTTATGAGCATCAGTTTCCTTAAAAAAATAGACAAGGGGGTTTATACTGGTTGACCTCCTTTTTTATCCTACATTTCAAGAAAAAACAAACAACTAATTTTATTGGAGAAAAAAAACTGTAAAGCTCTCTGCTAAAATTAAATATGTTATATAAAGAAGAAACGAGCACCAAGCTTATTCTCACAGCACCTATGAGAAAACAACATGAGTGTTCTATGTTATGAGCTAATTTATAGATGATTACTCAGGATGGTTTTAATTCAATAGGATGTTGTGTGGCGCAATTACTTTAACAAATACACTCTGACCACAAGGAGGCAGCAGAGTAACAAAGATGACACTAGGATCAATTCTCTGTTACAGGTAACTGAGAACAGAGAGGTGGAGAGTACATGTGGGAAAAATTAGGTTAGCTTGTGGCACTATAATGTTCACAACATGTAAACACTGAGCTACTGGTGACTTAAGGGACAAGTTGAGAATGAGTCCACACGTTAAATGTCATATGGGTAATGTGTATGTTTGTAGGTGTAGGGTATTGTGGTGTTGGCTCGGCAGAATTGGATTTATCAATAATGGGTCACAAAATTGAGGTGTTTGCTCTGAGTGACAGTTACTAGAAGTGATATGGGGTGTGCGTGACCCAGTTGGATGTCTGCTCTTTGGTGCGCTTGGCAGAGCTGTGCGTGGTGAACAGAGATTTGAAAGCCTCTGACTTCTCCTCCATCTTCTGGATGGACCTCTTGGAGCCGGTGGCTATTGAAGATTTTGTGACTTTGGAGGAGCTTGAGGATCCAGAGGGTCCAGCCACAGCTGGGCCTTAACAGAAAACAAAACAGCAGGATGAAAATAAGAGCAAATAAATAAGACAAAGAAAAAAATATTTCAGAAAAGGACAGTAAGGCAAAAACTGGGATATGATCATTACTAATATTTAAATTTTATTTGTAATTTGTTTTGTTTTTTTGCTTCTGTTCTGATATGTACGGCAGTGTATTGCTGCCACCAAGAAAAAAAATTAAAACTATCTCGTTATAATGTAATACATTTTTCGTTTTTACAAGATAGTTTCACGTTATTACGATACATTTCATGTTATAATGTGATACTCCAGTTTTACGTTATAACGTGATACTGCACTTTTACGTTATAACGTGATGCTGCACTTTTACGTAATAATGAGATTTGTACAGTGAGTGTACAGCTGAGAGAGAACTGAGAAACTGACAATAAGTGGTTTATGCGGTTTTAAATTTTCTTTTAATTCTTGGATTGAGACATGGTGAAATTTTGCAATTACTGCGCACGTTGAATGGTAGAGATTTAAAAACCACAAACTACTCATTGTCAGTGTTAAACGTTATCACTAGATGGCTCTCATGGGCTCTACATTTGTAAAAGTCTACACTGAGTGTGTAAGATGAAGAAATTCCTGTGCCAGTGTTGTTATCCTGTCGGCTGTTTCCATGGCCTGTTGCAGTTCTTTAATGATTTGATCCCATAAATAAAGACAGAACGATGAAATATGTGCACATCTGCGTCTAACAGTCAGTTTCTCTCTCTGCAATCACTGTACAAATATCTTAATAACGTAACACTACAGTATCACGTTACAGCGTAAAACTTCAGTATCACGTAATAACGTAAAACTACAGTATCTCGTAATAACGTAAAAGTACAGTATCACGTTATAACGTAAAACTAGAGTATCATGTTATAACATGAAATGTATCTCGTAATAACGTGAAACTAGCTTGTAAAAACGAGAAATGTATCACGTTATAACGAGATAGAGTTTTAATTTTTTTTGGGTTAGGTGGTGGCAGCAATACGCTGCCGTAGATATGGTTTGATAATTCTATGTTCATATTGTTATATAATAAGTAAATTACCACAGTGGAGTGGCAGTTATGAAATATCTCACGGGAAGACATATGCCTTAAGAAAAACAGATCCCAGTTTGCTGAGATTTTGTGATTGATCTTACACCCAGTCAAAGCTGTACTATGGACTTTAAGGGTTAAGTTAGTGTTTAAGCTGACATTTAAGCTGTGTTTACATTTATTAAAGTAATGTGTGATTAGCTACCTAACTGGCTGGCTTCACCACCATTTTGTACTAAACTCCTTGCTATGTCCACTTGTGGAGATGGTGTGTCTTCTGCAAGAAAAAAAACAAGACTTGGACAATTGACCTTCAGTAAGAAGAAAAGCCATTTAAATTTTTTGACTATTAAGACAACAGTATTTGCATTATTATTATCATTATTTCAACACAGGGTTATTTCTAAATATGTTTTATAAAGTTTTTATTTAAAGCTTAAAGTTTTGCTTTAAGCCATTTTGCTTATGTCATTTCTAACTACAGTGCAGTTCTACAGTACAATGTCTAAACCAGGCTTCACACAAACCTTTTGATTCTGTTGATGTAGACACAGTTTCCGCTGCTTTGCTCTTTTTTGATTTCTAAAACAGGAAGAAAGTGTGTTGATTACGAAATAAAAACGTTTCTAAGAAGAAAGTTGAGAAATTACCCCATAACTAAAATTTGACAAGATGCACCAGTTTACTGGAAATATAGATTTGATTTTTAAAAATCATCTTAGATTTATTCAGTTAAAATAAAAACTCACCTTTGTCTTAGCCTTGGCCCGCCTCTCTTCCATCTTCTCCCTCAGCTTCTCCACTTCCTCCTTAGTGCCATTGAGCACAACGATATCCTCGTCTTTAAAAGGGTCCCCACACTAAAGCATAAACAAGATAGCGAGTGTGACCAAAAGAGAAGTAGAAAACCTCTTCCAACAAAGGTAGGGGCAATTTGTAGTCAGTATTTTTCACAATAAATGCAAGAAAACAGTTCAGCAATCTTCAAAGGCTGTTACTGTGAATAAACACTGATTGATGAAATATCACCTTTTGTATAATCATATAAAACGTAATTAATCATATTGTGCTATTTTAATGTTATCCAAATAATGTAACCAAACTTTAAAGCCACATACTGTGTTTAGGAGTAAGCAGAGCATTTTATTTGATGATATGATTTTTGTACACAATCTTGAAACATACATTTCACAAAGATATTAGTTTGTTAGGCTGTTCTAAAGAAGTACTTCAGAAAAATCATGTAGACATATAAAAGTTAAAGAAATACACTTTTAAAAGGTTCAGATGCACATCAGGTAAGGACATTTGATTTGTAAAGCAATGGTCTGTTTATCTTGAGTTATGGAAAACATTGTCTGTGAGGCATTGGTAGCAGGGATATGTAGTCCTGAAGGTCAAATAGTGAAATAAGTTGTTTTCATATACAACAGTATTTTTCTCCAGCAGAGGAACCTTTTTGGAACACAATTACAAAATCTAAATATTCAAATGATTAAATTATTTCCCTGATACATCATATTGATTTTCATTTTATTTGCATGCAGGTAGGATTTTGTTTACCCGTCACTTCACATTTAAATCTGTTCTTTTCCCAGCACTATGTTGTGTTAGATTTCAACTGGTAGAATTCGCAGATTTGCACATCAATCTCCACTCAGTCATTTTTGCTAATTTATTTATCCATGTATATTCTACAAAATCTAGAATACTTCCGAGTTTGGATCCCCACAGCAGTATGTCTGGGAATGCCTGCTTACTGTAATTTTATAGACTAAGGTCCTAATTTACTAAACAGGATTCATAACAAAAGTTTATGTATACACAAAAGACTGAAAAGGCATGAAAACATGGTGATTAACTAATGTCACAACTAATTTATTCAGAAGGGTTTGTAAACATAACAGAGGGATATAGCTCATCTGAAGAAAAAAAAATCTAATTCAGAATTTTTTACAATGGCAGATACAAATAAACAAACGCTATAAATAAAACCAACATAAGCTGTGTGACTGCTTTAGGGAAAACACACCCTTACGCACACCCACACGCACAAATACAAACGCCAGAATAACTAGCAAGGGATCTATTGTGTCAGGCTCAGTGGATGTGAACTCCAGCCATGTGCTCTGTTCAGCACAAGAGGGATAATCTCAGAAGCTGAGCAAGCAGCAAACAAACTCTGTGGGTGCTGGGTCTGAAGTAGGTTGCTCTGCTGTTGCTATTACCACAAAGGCTCCTGGAGAGATAAAACCTCTTCACGTAAACCACAACACAACTTGACTACAAAAACTGCTACTTCACTGGCAACAAGAAGGTGAATAAGGACAAACAACAAGTGGACAGAGAGTGGATAATTCAACTTGTACACCTCTAAGTTGGGAACTGAAATTAAACATGTGACAGCAAAAGAAAAACAGGAACCTGATGTAAAGCTGTTTGAGGACCAATGATGCAAGCAAAAGGAAAAAAAAGGTTGCAGTGCACCAGTGATTAGAAATTAGGGGGAGGAGAATGGAAAAACCTTAAGCAGAGAGAGAGCATGTGCGGGTTTGTTCCCTTGCTGGTAACCAGGGAGGGATGGAAGTTGTCTCGCGGGGCTGTGGGGGAAGAGCCTTAATCGGCAATGAATATAACTAGAGAAAAAAAACATATGCAAATGACTCTGTCTCACTCTGACACAGACTTAAGCTCTGAGAGCACAGCCTCTCGGGTGACTCGTTGCAAGAAACGACAAAAAACCACCAGGAAACAAAATTCAGTGCATACATATAACAGAAGCTACACTCACCAATGCTGTTCCTGTTGCTGATGGTGGCACCCAAGGAAATAACCTGGACCGTTTGAGTAACAACGGTTGGAACAAACACTGATGTCTAATATTTTACTTCTTCAGAGACTACAGACTGAACAGCCTCGAAGGTAACTGGCTAATTTTACCCTGTTTTTTGGCGTACTTCCTTTACATACTATAGCTCTATATTTTATATATATATATATATATTTCTATTATTTTGTAATGTGGAAATCTGGATATCCTTTGGAGGTCTCAGATGTTTTCTCTGGCAGACACAAAGATAAACATATAAAAATAATCCCAAACTAAAGCAAAAAACAAAACAAAAACTAAATAAGAGGTTTCTGACTCAGAAACAAATCCCCAACTACAACCAGTGAAAGCAATAAAGCAGCCAAGTATTGCTTGTTTGCATGATGGGTATAGCATGGGAATGGAGGCATTTTGACAGGAGATTAGAAACATACATGTCAGCCCCACCCCAGTATTTATCTGTACATTTAGTATTGTTCTCAAAATCAACATGGATTTAACAATAGGGTGTCTCAGGTGAGTAAGCTTCACTGATATGGGATTAAGAGTACTCCTTACACATGCCCAATGTTTCTCTACTCTGAAGAGTGTACAGTGATATAAAATCAATTGTAAGTAGCTTTCTATTCTTTATTCTGGAGTGAACATTAGCCCATTAGCTTAATGGCTCCATTGAAAGCAAGTTTCAAGTTGTATGCAGTTTTAGTTTTTTTTATTTACTTATGTAGTCAATTTGAAATATTTGAGTATTATCATGTCTCAGAAGAGAAGAGTTCAGAAGAGTTCTATAATACTGATGAATTTTATTATGCATGATTATAAAAATCCCACTAAATTAAGATGTCATGCTAAATACTTCAGGAATGACACTATGAAGTGGTGATAGATGAAGATTAGATGTGTTCCCAGTATGTGTTACAGACAATTATAAATAGATTAAAGCTAGTACACTAATCTAAATTTCTGAACTGAAATAAGGCTCCATTAATTAGTGCTAACCTACATATTTAACCCTGTTTAATATTATCCCTCAGGGGTCCATGACCCTTATACAAATAACCGATCTGGATGTCTTTATTGCAGAAGTTGTATTACTTGTGGTGGTGCTGTCTGGATATAGTGAAGCTGGGCTATTATGTGCCAGTTTGAAGGAAAGAAGTGCAGCTTTCTTTTGTGCCTGGGCTTAATGATCTTTTCAGTCATTTACTTGATGACCAGGATATCACCAGAGTCCAAGCTTCTAAAGCCTTCAAGTTGCAGGCAAATCTCCACTGACTGTAAAGCTTTTCTGCCTGGCACTGAAGGAGGAATAGAATGGTACCGCCATGACTGCCAGGTATGCTTACTTTGCATGTACTTTCTCCTATTTGTTATTTCCCATTGTGGAAATTGTATTTACATAACTTAACAAGGCTACCATGCCAAAGCAGTATTAAAATGTTTCATGAAGGCACGTTTTCAGTAGTTCTGTGACATAATTCGGTTAAAAAAATCTAATCCCATCATCAAAAATCAATTCTCATCCTATACACATCCATGGCTCTCAGAAATTAGTCTTTTTAGGGACGGTGGCGTTCCCTGCTTATGCGTCTATGGTAACCACATCCCCTCTGCCGAGAGGCGTTCTAGGAGGCCTCTGCATTACCATAGTTACAGCAGAGAGTTCTTTGAAAAACATGGCTACCAGCAAAACCACAGGGTCACAACTGACTGAATCTTTTACCCATAGTCAGGCCCAGAGCGAGATGAGCCTCTTGGATGAGTCAGCTTCAGCATAATGTTTCTGTAGGGTTAGTTTAATATAAACATACTACTGAAATTCCATATAACATACAGCACTGTGCAAAAGTTTTAGGCCCCTATTGTTGGTCACTAGAGTAATTTTTTAGCAGTGCTGATGTCCATATATGTTTCTTAGTTTTCTTAGTACATTAGAACAACTAGAAACACAAAAAGTGGTTTCTTGGCTGCTATCCT
>JAUBNQ010000023.1:18873808-18886531 GCA_032353495.1 Ctenopoma kingsleyae
AGCTTTATTTTAAGAGGTTTCACTACTTCTGGGCTTAACTATAAATAGAAAATGTCAGTGACTTTATACCTTTATCCCACGGATGTGTGTAACAGCCTCAGCATTCGGTCTTTCAGCAGACTTATCCAAAAGATATTCAATGATGGCATCTTTGTTGTAGAGTCTGATAATATAACAACAACAAGTTCTGACATTTAGTACATAAAGCATTGTGTCTAACAAACATCTGTAGATGAGTTGTCACTCAGTGCCACTTTAGCTTATCAAGCCTTTTTGTCTCCAAAGTTGTAACAAGACAACTGATCGACCATGAAGATAATGTCAGGTCTCACCTTCCCAGTTCACAAGCAACGATGGGGCGTCTGAGTTTCTCCTGGCTCAAGGCACAATACTTCCACTTAGCGGCCAGTTCTGCATTTCTGTCCACCTAGATGCACATTTGAAACGCCATATTTGAAAGCATGTCTCATTCAGACTGTAAAACCAAGATCTCACATTTATATTCCCTGCTTAATATATAATGTCTTGAATCGACTGACGTTATATTAGGAGTAGGCTGCAATACTAGCCATGTCGTAAATGAGATGCTATAAGTAAAGGCGTCCTGGTTACATAGTGAAATAACTAATAATTATATTAATTGGTAATCTTCTTTAGCTTTGTCTTATTGTGCCATTAAATTCTAAGGCTAGTTTTAGCTAAGCTAACTACTTTGCCTGACCCGTACCCGTATCCAACAAGTAAACCGCACAGACACATATGCCACTGATTCACTAGACTCTTTCTGACTACGTCGTGCGCTCAAAAGTAATTATTAAACCTACCTTTTAACAATGTTCTTGATAAAACGCCATTATAATACAGCGCTAGCATGCTAACAGTTAGCAACCTTTTGATAGCTACGACGTCAGCAAAAGCTTAACAGGAAATGGAAGGAAAACAAGAGCAACACACCTTCTCTACTTTTTTGGGTCCTTTCACCAACTCGTGTCTTTTAGGAATCGTACCACCATCACATCCCATCTTGAAAGCTGATTTGTGAAGTTTAATTACGCTCTTAGCTCACTGTGGTAAAAGCTACTCACGGTCAGACAGGAAGTTCCCGAGTTGTAAACAAACAGTGAGAGAAGTGCAAACATCGCGGGATGTGCGACAAGTTAAATGTCGCCCTCTGGTGGCTGAATGAACAAAACTTAAAACGGTATATGTATTTTGTAGCTTCATCCACAGTGTGGAAGCATCACTCCAAATAAAAGTTTATTAGTTTCTGTTCAGCAAGACGCCCAGATAAGACTTTCCAGAAGAAGTCAACACAGGTGAGAAGCTAATAAATTTTTACCATAAAAAATACGACAGTAAAAAATACTAAACATTCTTAACAGAGGTATAATTAGACTACTTACCATGAACTACTGCTTATTTTATAAATATCACGAAATGTCTGGTTTGCAGACATATGCAATAATAAAGTGAAGGATGAGAAAAAGGGGGTTTTCGTATGGTATACAGTTATCACACTATAAACCTATTAGAAAAATTGTCTGGTCTATTGTCCTGAAGATACGATTTTCAAGAATGAAGTTGCTGAAGCAAAACATTGTTTTGAATAACGTTGTGTGGCAAAGTGTCTTACACCACTGTAGCCATGAATGTAAACATGAAAAAACAACTTCATGCTCTTTTACTGTACTGCCCATCCATCTATTAGACATTTTCAGTCAGCCATTAAACGCAGAACTAGTAAGTGACATTAGTCTGGCTTTCAGGCCTGTTGTCAGAGTGGTCTAAAGATGAAAGTTTCCTTGGAAGATAGTTCACTGAGTGCTAATGAGTTCTGTTTCCTGTGCCTTCCAGGCTGCAGATTAGTTTACTATTGATGGCGCTGTCCAAGAGCGACCATTAGTTTGGGGAATACCTCAGTGGAGACATCTCTGGCGGCATGACTGATAATCTGTGTAGGAAAGAAGACTGCATAAAAACACAGTACTGGACTTCATTTTGGCTGAGAAAATAGATTTCAGCCTCTTTAAACACACCTCACACAAGCAGCTGTTATTGTGGTTCCCAAAAGGTAGCAAAATGAATACACATAAACACAAAAACATTTCTCCATATTGCCTGTTGGTTCGATTAGTCCTTCCTGTAATTTATAAATTGTGTTACTTGTCTTATTGAATTTCCCCCCTTTCTCACACAGAGCTAAATGTTTAGTATGGATTTTCATTAGAGGCAATGGAGTGAAAGCTCTGTTAGCAAACTATCTATCTGACAGAGTAGAGCACCCCAGGCTGATAGTGCAAACCAACACCTCAACAGCACACAATGGACAATGGCTAGTGGACAAAAGAAGACTAGAACAATGGTCTACTATCCCTATCATGCATGTTTTGTTGTTTCAGTGCAAAACTGCAGAGTCATCTAGAGGTGTTTTCACTAAATTATTATAGTTTTGTGTATTCACTTAGGTGTATAGCTGTTACACAGAATCATAAAACCACACCGCAGCAAGTAGTAACCAACTTTAATCTCAGTGGAAAGCCATTACTCATTAAATCATTTACTCATCATTTACCTTTACATTTTCAGAATAGTTTCAAGTATAGTTTCATGTAAGAAGTCATAAATATCTACAAGCCCCTTGCTCTAATCTAACATGCAGAAAATAACACAAAAAGCCTGTTTTTCTGTCAGTTGTTTACTGCTTCTAATTGACCCTAACCAGATATTGCAGCTTCAACGTAACAGCGAGGTGCCACAGCAGTATAACAGCAAAAGGAGAATGAGATTGTATGGGTTGAAAAAATGTGAGGATGATTGCACATTGCAGACTACATGTTAATTTTCACCTGAATGAGATAATGATTTATTCAGATAGTCTGACAGGTTCACCGGTTACACAGTACATTTGAAAACATCTTAAAATAGACAAACAGTAACGTGTTATTATACATATCTGAAATGACTGTAATCCAAAACCAGAATATGTCACTGCCAGTATTTATCAGTTCTCACTCACTGTATTGATCACATCCTCTGTACTGTAACAGTTGAAATGGAAAATTTGTACAGCCGAAATGCAGCTTCCTCTTTCTCAGATCTCCCCCTCTGATTGACCTTCCTACCACACATATCTTCCTGGCCTGCTGCGGTGCTATCCAGCACTGCTGACCCAAAGAAAACCCCAACCACCAAGCGCCCATCCAATCTTGTGTTTATACTTCCATGATGAGTCCAACCTGCCCAATCAGACTTGCACTGACTGGCCTTGAACTGAAACTGTATACATCTTAACCATCCCAGTCATCCGAAGCAGCCAGTGGAGACCACGGCTGCATTAATTGCACCGACCAACTCTGGTAGTGCACCGAGTCCAATGCATTTAGCGTTTCTAATTGGGGAAGAATTGCTGTGTTTACACTGGCGCTTGTTGATAGAGCTGGACCCTTAGCCCTCACCCAACTAAGCTAAAACTCCCTGAATGAGAAAAACAAAACTGCCTAGTCCCTGAAATCTTTCTGGCCAGAGCAAGAAGGAAATTTTTGGAACAGAGTAGACTGCTATTTACTCATATTTAACAAGGAGGTGGGAGTGTGTGTGTGTGTGGGTGGGGGGTGCTTTTTTGTGATTGGAAAAATGAGGAAAAACAGTGCAAAAAGGCAGGATCTATCCACAACTGCCACCTTCAGCATCATGTTAGTAAGAGCTTAGTTTAAATCTACTGGGTATGAGTTTGATCATTTGTGCAAACTGGATAATATCATACTTTGAGGAGAAAGGAGTGTTATGCCCCAAAGGGCTGATTTAAAAGGAAAAACGTATGTGTATAATAGTCAAAAACTATAATCATGGGATTACAGCTAATAAATATTTTCAGCATAAATTAATGTAGCATTTTCTATGAACTATGCTTTTTTTATCCATCCATTTTCCTAACCGCTTGTCCTCATAAGGGTCGCAGGGGGTGCTGGAGCCTATCCCAGCTGTCATCAGGGGAGAGGCGGGGTACATGCTGGACAGGTCGCCAGTCTATCAGAGGGCTGACATATACAGACAAACAACCATTCACGCTCACATTCACACCTACAGACAATTTAGAGCCACCAATAAACCTATCACACATGTTTTTGGATGGTGGAAGGGAGCCGGAGTACCCGAAGAGAACCCACGCCGACATGGGGAGAACATGCATGATTAAATGTTTAGCCCATAAAACATGAGAAAAGATTATTAAAAATCTACCACAATATGTGAAAATCTTATAAGACCTGCAGTCAGGTACCAAAAAAACGTTTAAATTGCAGCTGTGTAAAACTGAGGCAAATCCCTCACATTTCACAGTCTGGAAAAGGAACATTTTGGTGTCATTTTTTGATTAGCAATTCATTAATCATCTAATCATTTCATAACAAACAGGTCTCCTGAGCCTGAACGCTCTTAACTTTCTCAACAGTATAGATTTATTTTACTATTACATTGCTAATATTTCCCAAGCCCTGGAGCACAAAACTCCAATGATCCATAAAGTTGTTGTAAAGACCTCTCATAATTTCCTGTAAAATCTACAGTGGATGAACTGATACCATAACATGTGCAAGAAGTTCTACATCACGGATTTAGCAGCAAATTCTACAACATTACCACAACATTTCCCCTCAATAAAATGGCTGCTTTATGAAAGAATTCTTTATTTGTGATTTTAAGTTGAAATAGGAACACTGCTGTACTCAGTCAACTTTAACACCATGCATCAGGCCGTATGCAAGTTCATGTACATAACATATAATGAGAAACCTAAAACCCTGGAAAAAGCACAACATATCCAACATGAAGACTGCAACGGGTTACCGCACACACCATTCGACCACAATTATTTTCTCAGTCCTTTTTCTGTTTATGTTGAAACTCGTATTGCTAAAATTATGTCAGTTGGAAACATTTTCTATAACTAATTTTCTATCCTTTTGCAGTGTGATTAACCTGCCTGAGCTTTTTCCATATACTGATACTGAATGATAGTGTTCACTGCACTGTACCCCATGTAGTCTGTCCTAAATGAACATAAACAGCTAATCTGAAGAGATGTTTTTTATTCTTTTTAGTGTCATTGTTTGTATAATTGGAATAAAGTCACAATTTTAAAGGATTAGGGTTTATTATTTTAGGTGATTGTATTTGGTTTTGAAATGATTGCAGATGAGTCAGGAACACTTCTGTGCTCATTCAAAATCAGCTTCCAGAATATGACTGATCAAGAAAAACATGCCTAATGCTGCCACAATTTCTCCAGCAAATTATCATGGACCAATTTTCCTTGTGGCAACAGTCTGCTATGTGGCAGTTTTAATCCATCAGCTGTGCTGAAGTGTAAAGCTCAACATTTTATTTACCACAAACTTCATGAAGCACTGGAACCTTTTGTGATCACAGCCAAGACGAGACACAGACCCCTGCACGAGAACACACACACAGTCCACCTGGACATACTTTCACCATCAGCCAGTTTATGATTATCTTTTCCACTGTGGCAAACCAGACTGAACACCCACAGACACAAACTCACTAACAGAAAAATGGATACGTACATCCACACATGGCTCAGATGCATGATGTATGTGTAAACATTTGCAGGCTGTAGAAACAGACAACTTTAGGACACACAAACACGTGATCTTTGGGTCATCCTTGATGACCGTGACTGAGGAAGGAAGGTTTCCATACATCAGTGGAGGGTGCATTAATAGAAACAATTGCTTGTGCACTAGCAGCACCGACTCAGTCACATTTCATTAGCTTGACGGGATACCCAAAAAGTTCTGACAGAATATTGGCTTTGATTGGTGCAGCCTGGGGTGATGGGGACATACCTGTGGCTGCTTTGTGTACTCTGTGGGCACATGGTGAAGACCAAGCACACATAGCAGCTGAGGCCTGGCAGCGACAGTGGCTAAGGTTCTGGGTGTAAACGGCAGCCGCCACCTCACCGTGCCCGTCTTCTGCAATAATAAAAGTCACTCTCACTTTCACCATCTCATTCCTCTCTCACACTCTCTTCTGCCCACACACACTTTACATTGTACAGATGTGTTGAGCTCAGTGCTAACTTTGAATGCTAACCAAAACTACTTTTGAGTGGAATTGTTATTATAAGTTTATTTTTCATGAGAGTTCTTATGTAGAGGTACAGTGAAAAATACAAATTTATGTGCTAATCTAAGCTAACCTGTTGAATCCAGCAAAATTTTGTTCATATAGACAGGAGCAGTATAAATCTTCTCATTTTACTATACTCTTCCAAAAAACAAATGATCACAGTTCTCAAAAAGTTGAATTATTGCTTCATTATCTGAAGACTGGGTCTCCTGAGCTCCTTCACATTTAAATTTATTTCTGCACACAAATGTATGTCTGTGTGTCTGGTTTAGGACGACACACGTCTTCAACGATGTGCTGAAAAGGAGCTCTCAGACTGCAGCCTTTTTATTTTGTCCCCGCATAGATGTGTCTCTGAGGGGTCTTTGGAAGAACATACGTTTTTAATAAGAGTCTTTGCGACTGGCCTTGCATAAATGTTTAGCAGCGTTCCTTCTGGGAACTGGGGCCTGTCTTTACAGTGGAGGCTAATCAGCTGTAAATTCTCTTTTAAAAAGGAAAGGGAAGGCATGGAAGGAGTTAATCCCCAAGGCCCATTGCACTCTATGTCTCACCCTTTATTTTCTCTCTGTCTTTCATGCACACATGCGCATACAATACATGCACACTCCTCCTTTCTGAAAGTGAAAGGGGAAGATCACAAAAAAGAGAGAAGAAAAGCTTCAGGCTTTGACAAATGATCTAATAAACGGGTAGGGAGATTACAGGCTAGGTGCCCGCTGGGAGAGGAAGTGGTGCAGTAAATATTTTTAAAAACCTGTCAATAAATTTGCTGTGTTGAGTTGAGAGATCCACGACCAGAATCAAAGAGATTAGGCTCATGTGCTGGATGTGTGCTTGTCTGTGAGAACTGTTGGTTAATAGCCTGTCTTGTGAGTAATTTACGTTCAAAAATATGTTTGAAAAAGCTACTGGTGCATGAGTTACTAGCTACCAGATACCAGACTTGAGAATCACTGTTTGACAAGTTACAATACGGTCAAATAAAAAGCAGCACTGTCATGCTGTCAACATCCTGCTGGACACTGGTCTCAATAACAACAATGGTTAAGCAATAAAATTAACATCATATGCTAGGTCATTTTCTATTGGCTTTGTAAAAAGTAGGATATGCATTAAAATGCACTGAACTGGACAGTTATTTTAATCACTAAGACTATGTACTGTATAGCTAAGAATAAAAAAACTGACACTGTATTATTTTGTTCAGTGGAAAGAGAGAAATTAGTGTGAATTTTTAGGAAGCAGGTTAGAAACTGCTAATGTCTTTTTATGACAAAAGTTATTGTTTGGTTTCTGTCTTTAGGCCAGTTAACAGTGATGATAGGGAGACTATTATCGCTAGCTCTGCCTCCACGCTTGTGGGAAGTCTGCCAGAAACTAATAAAGTTCATGGACATCAACCTCACTTTCCCAAACCTTTCAACCACACTGCTACTCAGCAGCCCAATTAAAGCTGATTTATGGGTTCACCTGTGTGCCTATTGGCAAGTGCTCCCCTCAGGGCAGAGCTTCCTTTTGACTGATGGGTTGATGAGATAATGACAGACAGCCACAGGTCTCACCTGTAGTTGCCTGTTTCAGTGCTCCAACACTGATTAGCTAATTATCTGAATAATGCAGATCTTCCAGAAACCTGCAAAAGAAAAGGTCAATCTGACAGCAAGATCACAGTGAGGAAGGCCGCATCGGTCATTCAAGTTTTCTATATTTTTGTCATCTTAAGCTGCAATAGAAAACAAATAAATGTTTGTTCTTGCATTGCATTATGCTGACATGGTTACCTTTTGACTCGCATTGTTATAATTATCAGTGTTATTATCCTTGACAGGTCTAATTTGCCTCTATTACCATACTAAATGTCAAGCTGTCCTCACATTTGCAGAAGATAATTGCTGGATTTGTAGACAGTTCGATTAAAGTTTAAGACTAAAAACTATGTTGATTGTTCCTTGCAAAGCATAGATGAAGTAATACATCTGGGTGGAACAATAAACAATACCTGTACTGAGAGTCCAGCCAAGAGAGAAATGTTTCTCTGATGCTGGGAAATGTTTTGAAACTTATCTGTTTGACAGCGTTAGGTGCAATCTTTGTTATCAATAGTGACTGAATATGTGTGCTTTCTCTTTTTTACTCACACTCATAAGATCAGACCCAGCCACAAACACAACAGAAAGCCCTTAAGATATATGAATGGGAAGTGGGACACTGATACTTTCTTTAACACCTTTCTTCAACTACCTCCTTAGCTTTGCAAATCCTCTTCAGTTTCTGTTTGGTAAGCACAATGGTCATTTTCCACTCACTACTACTCTCCACTGTGCAGCTGGTTTCCCATCCTGTGGATAATGTTTCACTGATCTCCTGGCTGACTGTGTTGCTGCTATCAAGGTGTGGTGGTCAGAGGTTGAAGACCTCAAAGCCAATTAAACACAGAACTGATAACAAGCTTGTCCACTGCATGAGGTGTTAACATTTCCAGCCTGGGGCTGAGATTGCTAACACCAGGTAGAGTATGCACATGAAAATAGTCAATGCCAAGAAACAAATGATAATTTTTTTAAATTATTATTTTACAAATTACTTGCACTTAGACTCCCTTTCTGTAATATTTTACTTACTTTATACTTTGTTTGATATTTTTGTAAATTAACATACTGGTGTTTTATGAATCAGCTTTTTTGTATGTTAATTTGTGAAGTTAGTAAAAAAAAAAAAAGCATTCTAATCTGCTGCAGCAAGATAATCTGTCAGAAAAACTTATAATAATACACTGGTAAATTTTCAGTTAGTTCAGCTGATGAAATTGGTTTGAAAATTTAATACAGTCCATACTTTGCCAGTAAGATAAATGTTGAGTGAGAATTAACCCATCCCAGCCAGTCCAGCCTGACCTCATGTTACCTGGCTGCCCTTAAGACAGCATCAGCTAATAAATGCCACTCTAAATCACCTTTTAGCCCTTTGCACACTTTAAGTTTGAGTTTGCCCAACTGTGCCATAGACCAAGGTTCAAAACCGTCTGACATTTATTCAGCTGCTCTTGAAGCAGAAGCAGCAGCTACCAAACAGACATCACTTCCAATCATCATCACAACCTCAGAGGTCTTCAAGAACAGGCAGCCTGACTCTGGGTCTCTAGTTTCACTTCTGAAACGTTTTTAAAACCCCACTAGCTTCACCACTCCTGTTCGTTTGGACGTACAGTATCTTCTTCTGAATGAATACATGTCTTCTAACCCAAATGATAAGTGAAAATCAGTAAAATAGTAAAAAAAAATCAGTTTGGGATGATATAATGCTTTTTAAGCCATTATCTCTTTTTTTGATGGGCAATTGACTTTGGGAACAAGGTTTTGTGGTGAGGGAGGGGGTGGTGGAGTTCGTCTGTGCTTGCCAATAAGCACAGGCCTCCTGCCCTGTTCTGCTGTGATGCCTGCGTGCTGAGTTTGACTTGGCTTACGTATCTGCACTTGATGGTTTATTCATATTTAGCGGTGCAGGATGCTGTGCCATGAGGTTCCTCTCACACTCAATACGTCTGCAAGGAAGTGACAGAAAGGCGTTCTGAATCCCACTTCAGCTGTATGAGCCTTTGCTCCCATCTTGAAATTCTAACAACAATCATTTGTAAAGTCAGCCCGCACCAGAGATTTTCACAATTTCTCCCTAGAAATGTAGATGTTTTACTGCTGTCAAACAGGGGCTTTTAGTATCATTCTATTTCATTTTAGTCTATATGTAGACATAATCTTGTTTTTCAGTCTATTTTGTTCTATATTCTTTAGTAATTTCCCATGTCCTTTTCTATTCTTTAAGTTTAATCTATTTCACATCCACTTTAGTTTCTATTCTTCATCGGCATCAATTCCTGTGGTCTCTAAGTCTCATAGATACTGGAAAAAGAAAGAAGTTAACAAATATAGCTCATGTTCATCCAACACTGAAGAAAAGTTTGGCATTTTGAGGAAAAATGTATGCTCCGTGTATATTTCAGCCTCCCACACAGTCACCACCCATTCCCACAACTTGTATAAGCACATGTCCAAACCACACATACTGTAAATGCACAAATAGATAGCACCACTTCTTATCTCTGTCCGCTCATTGTGTCCATGGCATGCATTTATCAGTTAATAGTTACTTCAAAAAAATTTAAAAATAAATAACATCAACTTCACCTGAAAGGTCCAGTCAAAACAAGCAGCAAAGGCTGGCTTGTCCACACTGCCTCTCCTAATCAAAGCCAGATGTCTCAAAAACTATTTCTCTCTTTTCCTCACTGCACCTCTTTCTCCAGTCGCTCATTCCCCTTCTCTTCCCCCCACATTCCCTTTCCTGTCTGAAATTGTGTAGACGGCTGGTCCTCAGCAGTCGTGATTTGGCACTCTTGCCGGCTTTCTGTCTGTCCTTCTGTCTTTTCTCTCTGTCTCAAGCCTACTCTCCCTTTCCCTTTTTCTGTCTCTAGAATCAGCATCTTGTCAAGCAGGCATGGACCTGTGTTGACCCACCGCAGCATTCACAATCATTCAAGGTGAAAAATTAGACCCACATGGCAGATGCCGTTGTAGAAGTTCCTCCTCTAGAGTAGCTTCCAATTGATTTGCCTGCCCATTACATGTGATGGTGATTTTGAAATTCATGCCATAACCTGCCTGTCTAACTAAGAGCTCCAGACTTCTTTCTGTTTACTTTAGCAAGAGCCGTGTCCCTTTAGCTACAGCTCTTTGAAGAGAGAAAACTTGCGGCTGTCAACATACTATCGTCAGTTTATCGTAGCCGGAGCCATGCATAGGATGAATGCTAATTTACTTTTCCACCTCAGTGCCGAGAGAAAACACCTTCTCCCAAAGATGCTAAACAAGACAGACAGTGCTTTTCTGCTAACTGCTCTTTAGGGGGGAAACCTCTGGAGCTTGTCTTCATAGTGCTGCTGCTTTTCAGCAAGCTATCTCGCTCAACCTCTTTAATCTGAGAAGCAAATAGCCCCCAGTGTTGTCCTTAGAGCTCAGGCACAACTCTGGACGGCTCAATGGGTCCTTAGAGAGCAACAACAAAAGCACAGGTCGGTGTGTTTGAAGTGTGCCTCATGATTGGCACTAATTTACTGGCTCTTTACCCCCTTTGTACTTTTGTATTGCATTATGTTGTAATACCTTATAGAATTAGTTGTGTTTTTCTTCAGCTCTGGAAAAACAGGAACTGCTTTGTCAAAAGTGTCAAATGTTTGGAAATCTTATAGTCATTCATTATGGAAACCAGAGGTGGTAAGAAACTACGTACATTTAACTACTGTACTTAAGTACAGTATTTAGGTACTTGTACTTTACTGCAGTACTTCCATTTTACTTTTTGCAGGATTAGATTCTCATATAATCATTGTATTGCTATGGACCTACTTTTGTGTCTTTAATAAAGTGAACTTACTTACTTACTTATTATACATTAATAAAACACTGATGTATTATTTATGGATTAAGCTCCTGTCACGATGTAAGGTGGTTAAAATCAGACCCACCTTTACCAACTGCTGTTTGTGTTCCACAGTATGTAGGCAACAACACACTTTAGTCATAATTTTCGCCTTTGAGAAACTGTCAAACAAATCTGGATTAGACTTCTACATTTATGTTATCACCAGCATCAAGTTCTACGTTGTTTAAAATACACAGGTAGTGGAGCACTTTTGTACTTTAAGTATAATTTAGAGCATGTACTTTTACTTGAATAGATTAAACAGTGCTTCTACTTGTAGTGGAATATTTTTTACTTGAGTATTGACTTTGTGTACTTCATAGACCTCTGATGGAAAGCACAGATAGGATCCAATAAAATTTCCTGCATTTCTCCTTTCTTTATAGTAGCAAATCACAACATTAACTACAAGTACTAATGTAGTTCAGGGCCTAATTTTTAAACATTGTGCAAAAATGTATTGCAATTTGTTGAAACCTTTGTAAAACTAAGCACATTCATAAGCAGGACAGTACCACTGTGTAGTGTTTCACAATTAGCATAATAATTAATAAGAGTTTTATAATAAACAATAGATTCATTATGTATTAATTTAACACTATTAAATAGTAGATCTCCACAGGTCACATTGAGTTATTTTAACTTACCATTAAAATGCACATTGAATACAGTACACTACCAGCGTTGGTCTTGGAAAAGGAAACAGGCTGATGCGGGCCATTTAAAATAAAAGCAGACTGACTTCCTCCAGCCTACTTCTCTATCATTTCCAGACTTTGTTTTTCTCTACATAGCGTAACAACCATAACATTTTCAGTAATATCCGTTCTGTGTAAAACTGTATGAAAACACTGTCAGACACAAGTATTGTAAATTACAACTATGGGTAATATTAATGTTTACATTTTAATTTTGATCATTTGTAATACCTGTAAAAAAATCTTTTTTTAAATATCACCTACTGGTATGTTTTGAGTATGCTGATTAATGTGACTTTCCAGTACACTCATGCCTTACTCTTATCAGGCTGGATACTGTGCCTGACTTGCTGGCTGTGGACACTACTTCCCTCCTACTTCACTACTTCACTTCACT
>JAUBNQ010000023.1:18886631-18912669 GCA_032353495.1 Ctenopoma kingsleyae
ACTTCACTACTTCACTTCACTGAGACTGAGGGGATGGAGGATGGGGCAGATTCTTGAAGGGGACACTTGTGGGAAGGAAAAGGGTCTCATTGCAAGAGATCAGCTTGTGTAAACATTCAGGTTAATGAAGCTCAGTGGGCCTAATCCTCAGCCCTCTTTCTCACTCTCCCTCACCCTTGCCTCAAAACCCGTCACCCCTCCTTGCGACCCCCAATCCGTCTGCCTCACCATTTTCCACCATAATCCCTTGCAGAAGCCAGTACTGTCAATCAAAAGGACCCCAGGGAAAAAAGCCAGGGGAAGACGTGTGTGTGTGTGTGTGTGTGTGTGTGTGTGTATGTGTATGTGTATGTGTATGTATGTGTTTATATTTGCAAACAGCGTGTGTGCATGAGTTAACATTTGGGATGGGAAATGTACTTGTGCGCACAAACCACAAACATCACTTGCCTGTGCACATGCATGTGGGTGCTGCTTGCTGGTGGGAGTTGGTTGAGGGGCTTCAAGCTTCAAACCATATGAGCTGAAAAGGTGGAAATTCTGGATATAGACCTGGACATGAGGGTAATCAGCAACACATGAACCATATTTGAGGAAGGGGAAAAGGGGATGAAGGAGCAAAGAGGGGGAGGACCAGTCCAAGCTCTCCAAACAGAGCTTGAACAACACCACATGAACAAAATACAGTATATTGACCGTGTGAAGAATATGTGTTGAACTGCTGTTGGCTACTCCTTCATGTGAAAATAGCATTTATGCTATAGATTAACAACCTTGATGAACAATAAACTTTGAAGACCCTACTCTGAATGTTACCATGCCATTTTCAGTTGTCATTTCTCCATCAGAAGGAGCAAACCCCATGTAACAATAGGCAGGAAGGTATGTATCATCAAAAATACCACTGCCCCAGTCAGATGAAATACATTTGTAGGTGACATTATATAAAATGTAACATAATACATATAAATGACAAAATGCACAATTGTAGATATTATATTATATTATATTATATATTATATTATACTGTATTTCATGCATGTAACATAAGACATTACTGGAATTTTCCTACTGTGGTAGCGACCATGTTTCTCAGTCACTATGGTTGGGTTACCCCGAGGAACAATAAACAGCATTAACTGTTGACAACTTTTTGCTCTGAAAAAAAACTAAATACTCGATTCCCAGCTGTGGCTTCTGTCACAGTATAGGAGACACAATAGTCAAATCAGAGCTGGTATCAAAACTTCAACGAATTGTTGAAATTGACAAACCATGAAATACAAGACAAGTTCAAATGTAATTGTTGCAGCCAATGTAACTATACTACAAATAATTGTAATCTAATCATCAGATCAATGAGAGGACAATTAAAGATATAAAGTAAAATTACCTGTTCAACTACTAATGTTATCTACAGTACATGACCAAAGCCATTACAGTTGTAGTAGGTAGGTATTGTAGATGATATAGGGTAATTTCAAAAGACCATAGACACCATGACTAATCATGGCAGTATTAGTTTTCTGGCCATATCTGGTCTTTGGTCTTTGTCCTTTTTTTTCTCACAGTTCTCATTTTTCCACCGTCTTTATGGATTTCCCTTTTGCCTCTACCAAAGGTTTGGCCTCTGTTTTATCACGGCGTAGTTATTGTGATGATGATGATTTATGTTCTAATACGCTTCTCTTTCATTTATCCCTTTTCCCTGGGTTCCCGTAAATCAGTGAAGATATGTAGACAAGCTTGGCTCCATGCCACTCATGCCACAGCAAACACTCCTTGAAGGATATGCAAGGGCTAAAAACCATGAAGGCATAAAAGACAATTCAGGCAGTACCTGAATGTCATCAACATCCAGTTCAATTCACTGTTAAATTCAGTGGCAATTACTGATGATCTAAGGCCTTCTGCGCCTTTTCTTCTCTCTTAAATAATGAATAAAAATCTGCTACTATTTATTGCCTGCCTCAAACTTTTTATTGGCAAAGCTGTCACCGAAGTTTTCACAGTAGATTTGGTGGAATAAAATGAGCTCTGTTAACACCACTCAGACCAGTATGACTGAGCTGTCTGGGTGCTCCTGTCAGAGGTCTGTTCACTGAAGCCAGATGGCAGAAAGAGAGAAGGGGCGAGAGAGACAGATGACAGAAATGGCAAAAAAAAGAGGGAGGTAAGAAAAGGACAGGATGAAAAACTGGGTGGTTTGGGGTTCCCCTGGCATTCTGCACTAAGTTGGGAACACAAACATGCACACAAACCACACATACACACAAATATACTCACACACCAATGCTGAATTATTATGCCCAGATTCAGTCTAACTGCTGGCTCTGATTCAACATTAACATGGTACAGTCCATAGCCACGTGTGGCATGATGGAGAAAGACTTGTCCTGCCAACTTTCTTCTTCTGGGGTAAAACTGGTGTGTGGCACTAGGGAATAAATTCAGCAGCATCCCACTGTCCCCTGCCAACGCCTCTACTTTTCTCTTCTTCTCTGGTAGTGGAGCCAGTACAGGGCAGACCTGTATGTTCACAGGGGCAACCTGTGATGCAGTGAGAAACCCTCACTTGACTGAATTATCTCATCGGGGTCCTTTTATTAAGAGGTCAGCAAGCTTATTATTTTTATTATTAACGGCCTGTGTTTTCATCCTCAGGATGCCAGGCTTCAGTGCACACAGCTGTTTCTCCTCAACTCTTATGTTTTCTTAACTTAAGAGGTGCTTTTGCAAAATGCTATTCAGATATTTTTCTTTGGTAGCCCCCCTCTCTATGCTTCTATCTTTTCACTGGTTGGCCTTGTCTTTTTTCCCTCTTCCTTAGGCAGGATTAGGTCAAGTTTAACAACCATGTGTACAGGCTGGAGTGACAGGCTAGTAAACTTATGTTGAGTACAGTGAGCCAGATAATCATTAAAGTATGAAATAATAAATCCATGTTTGCCTGGTGTGTCTCAAGTGAGGCACATGAATGTGCTTCAACATTCAAAGTGACAGTAAGAAAGCACGCCTTTCTCAATAGCCTTTGGTATGAATTCTTGGTGGACTTTGCAGACATCAATTATGTACTGAAGATTAAATATACACCATGAAAAGAAAAATAGTGATCAGCAGAGTGTTAAAGGAGTTATTTGTCATGAACAAGAAAGTATTTGAAATAGACACTCTTTCTTTCTAAATGCTGAAATCCTACTGGGAAGATTTATGTGGTGTGTTTTTTATCATTCATCACACCCCCACTGTCTTTCAAGTCATGAAGTAAATACAGAGACATCAGGCTGCTAGCTAATGACCTGGTAGTGGAAGTCTGATCAATAGCTCAGCTCAGGTTTCTCTGCTACATCACAGTGAGAAAGCCTAGCAGCATCTGTTTAGAGCTCCAATCATGATATGAATGGCAAAACTAACATAAAGTAAAGAGGTCTTCTTTAGTGAGGTTTAACATATGGACATTTTGTTCATGTAGACGATGGTAATTAAGCCCCAGGGATAAACATGCATTCTTCTTACTGAGAATCTTTGGAAAGAGGTGCAAAAAATAGAAATTGCGTTCAATTCAATTGCACAGTTCATTATATAAAACGGCTGGTTCAGTATTTTTGTCTTACAAATCTACATATTAGTCTGCTTCTGAATACTTATCAGACTGCTTCCTAATAGCTCAGACTATTTCCCTTTAGTAAATATAACAAATATAAACTTTTGCCTTTAAAAATGCTAAATAATTTGCTATAGCAGGGCATTTCTGACACAATGAGAGAATTGTGTTTCAGTTGTCTATTCCTCATTTGAACCATTAAGTATGTTAACTTTCGTAAAATAAATCTATTGTTGATTTTGGTCTTTTTACATTAATATTTTAACGTAGAAAAATGTACATCTGAGGAGTAGTACGGTGGTATAGTGGTTAGCATTGTCACCTCGTAGCTAAAATGGCCTGGGTTCAAATCAACCAGTCAGACAGGTGCCTTTCTGTGACCAGTTTGCACTTTCTCCCCATGTCTGCTTGGGTTTTCTCCAGGTACCCCAGCTTCCTCCCACAGTCCAAAGACATGCAGTTATGTTAGGTTGGGGTTAAGGTTGACTGGTCTAAATTGCCCATAAGTGTGAATGTGAGTATAATGGTTGTCCCTATATATTAACCCCCTTCATACACTGGCAACCTGTCCAGGATAATGAATGGATAAAAATCTGTGGGGTGTTTTTGATTTCTAAGTTCAAACACTGATGGAATATGTACTTTTTAAACAAATTAAACTTTGGATGAGCAAATGACACCAAATTGTGATAAAAAAAAAAATTCTAATAAAATATGCTATAAAGAGACACATCATGCAACTTTTTCAATAATTCACACCATTCACTACATGAACTATAGGATCCATCTTTATGAACACCATAACATCTGAATTGTGATAAAGACAGAGACAACCAGAACATTTCTCACAAATTTAAACGTTAAAGCTGACCTCAAGCTGTGTTCAGAAGCAGAAAACGCGATTCACACTTCACACGCAGCCATACAGTCATCAGTTTTATAGATCCCAATAGTCCTGTTATCACAGCTCTTGTTTGAAACAGGCGCATGTTCTCTGAATCTTTGTCACATGGCCCAGTGATTCAGGGTTAACATGGCTATCCAACTACACCAGAAACTGTTCAGACTTGTCAAACATCACTGTGTGGAGAAAGATTTCTCCACCATATCAGTCTAGGAGGGACTGGATCAGCATTCACTGTTGCCAGAATTATATCACAAGAGTGAAAACACAGGATGAAAACTTTTCTGTGGATAATAGATGAAAGGGAGATAAGTAAAGACATATTGGAGCAGTACAACTTAGTGACAGTTTGAGTAAATGATCTGTTGGGAACATGCAGCGCTCCAATATAAAATATGATTTTGTTGGTTGTACTGTCAACTAAAAAAGTTCAGCTGTGTAAACCTACTTTAAAAGTTGAAACTCATGCTGCTGAATTTAGATATCCTGTTGAGAATAACATGACCTTGCCCAGCTCCGTGTGAACTTTGTTGGGCCACCATCTAGGTTAACTTCATGCATGCTGCTGCATGTGAAGAATGATTTTTCCAAATGGAGTAGACCTAACCACTGAGTTATGTTTTACATCTCCGTCACAACAACTTGATGGTGGTAAGTCTAGATATGGTCAGCGGGGGATGGTTAGAATAGATGGTCAGTCACAATGTTAAAAAAAAAACTTGACATTTTTCAGTCATAGTCCCAAGAGAGCTGATGTTCTTTCCATCCTGGTGGTTTATCAATAAAGTGATTACCTTAATAGAAGAACAGTACCTTTTAAAAGCCTCTTTACTTGTCAGATAATTAAATTAGCCAATAGAGAATCTGTTCCTGGTCAGATATGTAAATTATTTATAAGCCAATTGATTCTTTTCAGACTCAAGGGCTATTAATAATTGATATACTCCATCTGGTTAAACATAGCTGTGCATCCATGAGATATGTAGTCTTGTTAATATCCAGTACATTTTCTCTTTTTTCAGTCACCCATCCATGAGGTCATCGTGATCTTGGACATTCAGTTGTCCAGTAGCAGCAAAGTGCAGCGACGTTGTCTGACTTTAATTGCTTTAAACTTTCCTTGGAGTTAATAAAATCAAGCTTTTTGTCCTTCAGTACTGTTTGAGTAATAACAGGGTAATGCAGTAAGTCAAACAGTCTTGTTCTAATTACGTGTGGTTGTGTGCGGCATTCCAGCGCCTGTCGACTGCTCGCAGACATGACCATAAACACACTGGGACTCAACGTTCAGTGGATTCACAGTACGGTCTGTTGAACAGGGATGGATCCAATAAGGTCACTCTCGTGTTTTCTTTCTTAGATAAACAAGGAAAAACACAACAATGACAAAGGGACTGTTCAACCAAAAAATAAATAAAAAGAGTGATCACAGGAGGAATGCAGATGGAAGGGGAGTGTAGGAGTGGTGAAACTGTGATTTTGTTTATAGAAGTTCAAACTCATTTTGTGATTATCTTATCTTTCACTCTAAGGTAACATTTTAGATTGTGTCATAATTTCATCTTGACTTCAAGCTCATAAGAAACAACAATTGTTGTTATAAACACTGGGGGAAAAAGCCTTCACTTTTCTCATCTGCAGGTTATTTAATATATGTACAAAGAATACAGTCATTTTCTGCAACTGGAGCTCAATTATGGCCACTGTGTAGTGTCCTAGCACAATTTGTGGTATGTTACTCACTAGTGTCGTTTTGGGTTTCACGTGGTCTGCAAAATCACAAAGTGAAGCTTTGTACTGACATGATGACAAACTATACTCAGTCAATGTTTGGTTTACAACTATAAAACATTACATGTTACATTCTCATGTTTAAGTGCTTACAGGAGGTATGGGAAGGTCTCTTATAAAACAAAGACATATCAATTATCTCTATAGAAATGGCTTCTCTTTAGAAATCACTGATGTTGATGGACAGTATTTATTTTTCTGTAAAGGTGTCAAACTAGTGTATCCATTGTCAATAGTTTGACAATCAAACTGATAATGGCTATAGAATGGCGTGGTAAAATCCGAAGTGGGTGTGACAATGACTTCAGTTGTTTTTACTCATTGGTAAGTACTCAGGAATATAAAGGAAATTGCTGACACAAAAACTTCTTCGTTCTCTTTCCCTCTGCCTTCAGCTCTTTGTGGGTGGAGTTTTCACACACTTTCCTGTGACAAGACAATGTTCAACAAGGTGAGACCTCAGTGGAAATCCACCGCCTAGAGCCACCAAGCAGACCGGAGAGGAAATGAACACATCGCTCTACCCCGTGCATTCCCACCTCTCTCCTCTTCCTCCCTCCCTTCTCTCACTTAATCACCCGAGGCATCAAACTGATAATCCAAAAGGTCACCTGTGGCTTCTTTCTCTCTTGCCCCTCCCTGTATTTCTCTTTAACAATGAGAAAAGAAAAGAGAAAACAAGTCTGGGGGAGTTTCAATCCTCATCACCCAGGGCAGGTAACTCAGTGAGTGTCGCCTCTTCTCAGCAGTTTTTTTCCCACATCATTTTCTTTTTCATTGAGAACCTTTTCTTTATTCATGGAGGTGAAAAGGTGACATGGATTATTCAAGATTATATAGTGTCTGTTGTCCCACAGTTTTCTAAGATGACAAATACAAATGCACATTGTGTATGGGCATAAATAATTACTTTACTTTACTTTACTTGGCAGACGCTTTTATCCAAAGTGACTTACAAGGAGAAGACACCATCAATTCCCATTCGGTTTCCATAAATTCATAATTCATAATTCATAATATATAATAATTTAAGGACACTGTTTTGTGAGACATTTTGAGACATTAGCAATAGTTATAATATAAAAAACCTTGTGAAAATTAGCTTCTTGTATGAGGTTCAGTGGCTCATGTTAAATCAAACCTGGCTTTGCCATCAAAGTTATTTTCACATGACACATATAAGATGCTACTATGTCGCTTAGAAATAATTTATTTTTGAAAATACTAATTTGTTTAAGCAGTTTTGAAGCAGAATATCCTTCCATAAGTCGAACCAACAAACCATCTAATTAAAAATAAATGTAATCCAGTAGGTAGAAATATATATAAAATTAGTATTACATCATACATTTGATCATTGCAGTGACCTAAATGGACATTTGAAACAATTTAGTGAACTTGATCAGTGGTGTACAACTTTTGACTTTTAGTTGTTCTCACATTGCTGGCACACCATTTATTTTTATTTATTTAATTTACATTGAAATGAAAACATTTTCTTTGGTTTTTGCGCCAAAAGTATTTTAGCACTACAAATCTCTATTTTCATTCATTTGCTTCCTGTCCAACTATCATGTGGCAAATCATTGATTTTCAGCTATCAGTTCCACGGCTTTGTGTAAGCTTTAGGTAACCGGGCTGAAAGGTCAAAGGCAAGAGTATGTCACATCCCACATTTCATTTAGAATAAATCAATATTAACAAAGTCCAAGCAGATGGGTAAACCAGCAACAGCAATTTGTCCTGTTTGGATTTTCTATCAATAATCTATTTAAAGAAATCATATTGAAACTATTGAATATATTCCTCTGTCTATTTTAAGATGCGTGAAAGGACATCACTACCTGTAAACCACAATACTGTATTGGATAACTCTTCTTCTGGCCTTTTTGACTCAGACCTGCCAATTACAGTGTTATTTTTTATTATACCATTTTATGGTTTCATATTTTTCAGTCCAACATACTGTAAAAGTAAAATGTTTGAAACATGACTCCAATAGGCCAAAGTAAAGCAAAACTAAATTAAATATTAGTTTTCAATTTGCTCAGTAACAAGCTGGAGACAATTTGTTTTTACATTAAACCTCAACATGAATAAAAACTTTATTTCACATAGCAGAACTTTTAAAACGTGTAAAGTTAAAGACATTTGAGGGGGTGTTTCATGACCACATACAATATACGAGTCTCTGTAGTGGATTTATTTTTCACCTACAGTTTTTAATTATTCTATTATGTTATGACCCAAGTGCTGTATGATCCAGTGCAGTGAAGAAGCAGTTTCTCTATGACACCTCACTCATTTTCTCTCCCCTTCAAAGGCTAAAATCTGTTTCAGATTGTGAGGCAGCAGGGCTTCTGTAACTCAGGAAGCCATGAAAAACTGTCTAAGATTATCTTTTTCATACAAAAAGACACCCTGCCTCCTTCTGTTCATAATCTTTCACTTTTTTTCTCAACCGTTATATATTCTCTGCTGTCTCTGCTATCTCATTTGTTTGTTTTACTTCTGTTGATTCTGTCAGTGTTTTCTCTAGCACCTAAAGCTGTTTTTGCTTTCAAAGTGAAAATCTATTGGATTTCTTTGCTTTCGTTCAGTCGTTTTTTCTTCTTTTTCTTCTACTCCAGTCTTGTTAATCTGTATTTCCTACAACTCATTTCCTTTGCTGACAGTGATTAAGTCTCTTTCTTGTTTTCCAATAAGAGGGCAAAAAACATAGAGACATGCACATACAGGCCATGTAATTAACTCTTTCTTCCTTCAGCCTTGTAGCCTTGGGAATCAGCACAACATCGGCAGCAATGACATCATACTGTACCCGCACACAACAGCAATAATCCTTTATCATTATAATAACACACACATGCATGCACATAAACACACGCATTTTGTTTTAGCCCAGTGATTAGCAGGTCATGAACTTCTGCAATATATAGGTCTGTTCTATAGCATACTACACATAAGAGTTGTGTTTTCAATTAAAATAACTGCTGACACTCTCTTCGTGTACTGTTTGTCATTGATGCTTTATTGTTTGCTGCATATTAAGCAAGGGAATCCCCTGCTCTGATTGCTTTGTTCAGTTTTGTTGCCACAACAACAATGTAAGACAACCAGTTGGTACTGTTTTTAACAGTGGCCATATTTTCTTTTTCCAAAATAAATACTATATGATTGCCCTTAGCAATACTTTACATGGTGTGTTGAGCACGATGGGATGAGATTAAACGTTTTTTTGTCATGCTCGATGCAGCTGCCATGGGGTAAAAGCAGTCCTGAAACTAAATATTTGTGAGATACATATTTTAAGATATCACTAGGATAAGAACCATGCCTGTGTGACTGAAATTTTGACAAACAGGAATCATCCTTTATTGAAATACCACAGACATTCTTTACTAGATGAAAGTAGATCAATAGTGATCAATTGTAGTGCACTTGATCCTGCAGTACAACTGTACCCAGTTACAGTTAGATAAAGATTGTGGTCAGACCTAATAGAGAAAATCTTCAGTCAGCAGGGGATTTCCTCGCTGTGCATGCAGTCAGTATTTTGTAACAGACAGGGTTGCATGGTCACAATAATAAACATGCATTTAAGGTTATAGAATGTTTAGGTTATAGTCAATAGTCATTGTTCAGGTTAAAATAACCATTTTATATTGTAAGACAAGCAACAATTTGTTGTTTGCAACAAGGTTTTATTGGTTCTAATGAAGGAAACAAACTGTTTTTCTATGTAAAAGTCCTTTTGTCATTCCTCCACTTTGGTCCCAGCTGAAATATCTCAAAAAACTATTGTATATAATGTCATGAAATTTTATACAGGCAATCGTGATCCTGATGAGGATGGGTCACACTGACACACTATTTGACAAGTGTCATGAGATTTGTCACATATAATGTGCATTCATGGTGCCAAGTGGATTCATCTTAATGAAATTGTTGGTCCATGAATTTTCAATGTCAACGTTTTCACTAATCCAGTGAAATATCTCAACACCCACTAGACGGACCAGCACAACATTTTGAAGACAAATTACTTGGAGCACACTTCCATTCCTCTAACACCACCAGGAGGTTTATGTTTGTATTTTCTTACTGAAATGTGTCAAAAACTACTGGATGGATTTGGTTCAGACCAAAGTTCTTCTCTGCCTGAACTGTAAGCTACATTACTTTTTAACCAAGTACTGTCATCAGCTTTATGACCAAATACTGTACCTTCAAACCTAATGGCATTCCCATCAGCTCCAGATAAACACAACCATTTTCCATATTCATTATATCATTTCCGTGACCACAATATCTGTGAATGCTGTGAAGCAGAAAATTAAATAAAGAAATAAAATAATAACATGACACCTGTCTAATTAGTCGTTTTATTTGGTATGGAAAATTAAAAAAAAACACTCTTCAACTTGCATTCTAGGTTAGTGATTGTTTAATGTTTAGCACCAATTAGTCTAATTCTGTCGTGTTTCCTTTTCAAATTGTGGTCAGGGCAAATGATTGACACATGGTGAAAATGCTCCACAAATGGAAACGTGCCATTTGTTCAAAATAATTAGCATTTTGTTGAACCCTAATTTTACATTTGGATTTTATTTTTTATTGATGACAACAAAGGTGTAATTGACTCAAGGCTCTTCCTTTTTAATGTTTTTTGAAAAAAACATTACCTGTAGGAAAACTATTCAGAGTACCATCATTGTCCAGTAATGTCACTTGTCTGTCATTACCAAGAACTCAAAAAATCTGAACGAAAAACCATTAGTTGTTAAGAAAACAATAGGTTGTGTTGTTGTGAAACTATTTCACACCATTCCTCAAGTCACATGGAGAGGACAGAAATACAATACTCTCGGCACGCCTCGTCTTTGTCAAAGAGAGAGTTTAAAAGTCCCCACGCTTTTGAGCATGGATCCTAAAATGTGACGCTTTCTGCTTTGTCGTGGGAACTCGTAACTCTACGTGTGAACGTATCTGCCTCACCTCTGCGCCTATGCGCAGGAAATGGAAGCACTGAAAGTCTGTATTTGTGTGTTGGTTCAGGGTGTGTGGGTGGAAAGTTTCAAAAAGCAAAAGGTTGTGGAATTCTCTCAGGAGATCATCCATCATATGAGAGAGAGGCACTGGCTGAAGTTTTTCTTAATTTTTATTCTTTAGGGAATTAAAAATAACATGAAGTGAGAACCAGAAGCGGCACTCATAAAGTGTCACTTGAAACACATTTGTACTTTAGTTTTCTTAAGGGTTTTCTCTAGACAGACAGGAGTTTATAGCTATTACAGGGTGTTTTTACCTTTTGTATTAAATGGTTTTCTGTATTTCATAGCAACTGTTGTTTTGTTGGTCTAGCACATACTGTATAATAAACAGAGCAGAAATATAGGCTAATATCACACAGGCTGTTGTCTTTGTACGCATGGGAAAACATACAGAAGAGCCAAAGAGAATACCTGCCCTGAGGATGTTGAGTTCCACACATCCGCTGAGACATTTCCTTAAATGTTTAATACTGTGTGGTACAGTTGTTGGGTTTGGTGAGACACTGGATGAAACACTTTTCTCACAGTGCAACAATGAACCCACAGGCAGGCGCAGATGATGATATGACAGTCTTACCTACTGGGTAAATAAACAGAAAATGTAAAAGGTTCAGGGATTGGATGACAGCTACTGTGATACTAGTGTGCATGACTATTAAATAGATATCATATATTTTAGCCTATTCTGATGACAGTAAAAAACAACAAGCATCTGATTAAAAAGAAATTTATTATCAGTTTATTTATTATTGTCAGTTATACTCCTGTCACATTGATCCCATAAAAGTATACATGTTTATGTTGTTTTATGTTTTAAAGGTTTATAAAATGTTAGAAACTGTGTAAAACTATGTCACAATGTCCTAAAGCCCGAAGAAGAATAAAAGAATATATATGATGAGCAGGAACTGTTTTGAAACTGTGTTACAGTGACAAGTTGAATCAATGCCACTGTTAGGTTTGAGAGGTCATATTCTCTGGTGATTGACAGGTTAGACAGAGACAACATACCACAAACACCTTGCAATGAAGTATAATACAATCCAACATAAAATCTTCATGACAATATGGAGTCACAAATAACCAGAGATGAATCATCACCTCGCTCACACAGTGCATGGCTGTTTTAGTGGATTGCATTGTATTGTGTAGGTATGTATGTTGCTGTGTCCACGCTCTGTTGTGTGTTAAAGCATAACAGATGCAAAGTTCAGTATTGTTCAGTATTGTTACATGTGCATTTCTAAAGCTGTTTCTCATACTGTACAAACATTAGTCATTTTATACAGTAGATCAGTCCAGTGGGGCAGCTCCTGCAGGCTGGGGTTTCATCCCTGCTGTGGAACCAACTCTGTCTGAAGCTTATGGCCTGAAACATCTGTTGTAATTTCTGTCAAATTGAACTTTTATTACCTGGTCATTAAAGCGGCAGCAATGGCAAAACCAGATGGGTTCTTGCTGACCTTACAACTGCTTCTTTTTTATGGTGTTGGTGAAAATTGAACCAAAGGAAACCGTGTGCTTTATAAAATTAAGGCAATCATTCCCACATTCCTGAGACATGGGGGGCACTTAAGAGGGTGAAGAGGCGTATGGAGCAGCAGTAAAGGGGAAGTATATAAGCATACTTTGTGTTTATGTATATATTGTACAATATATAATATACATAAATTTATATGGGTATTTCCTGTGCAGAGCTGAAAATGGATTACATGTTTTACAGGTTTACAATAAATTGCTTACATAATAAAAATTCTGTTGTGGCCTGTAAAACACAAATCCATCTCAAATATTATTCATTTGGCCTATTTGAGTGAAAGGAGTCTTACTGACACAAAATAGATGTGTTATTCAACAATGAGTAGTGGCACTGGTTGCATTGCACATTTTCTATGAAAATAGTCTTTTGGATTATCAGCTACTTAATGTTTGGGTTGTTTTATCAGATCAAGATCTGTAATACATTACATCTGGAAGACAACCTTCCCTGCCCCTACACATGTGTGTGTTCTTGAGGGGCCTCTTGGCTGTACAGTTAGAGGCCAGGGTCAGTCAAATAACACACACACAGCATACAGCCAGCTAAGGTGAGTGCTGTCTCACTGAGAGGGAGGGTTGCTCCATCACCTTTCCCAGTTGTGAAGAATGGAGGGATGCTGGGTATGTTTATTAGAGACAGGGAGGGGACAAGTGCAGGAAGCCTAAGGAAATATGCCTTCTGTTCTCTCAACATACAATAAAGCCTGAATTTATATTAAAGTGCCTCACAACCATGCTTTGAGATACTTAAGATACTTGTTTTTGATCATTATCACAGCTCAAATCTATAAAAAGGATAGAAAATCCTGAATAAATGAGTCACAAAAGAATTGCACATGACCTGATGAGTGTCAAACTGATGTGATATTATTCTGTGGATCTCAACTCTACCAAATACTAGGTGATGCATCAGGCAGATGTGTTTATACTTCCTGGTTTTGATAGGTGGACATCTAAATGCAGATGTGGTGGTTATAGGGCTCTTGCTTTGCCCCGCGATGTATAATATTACACCAGTCTCTGCTCATGTTTATATTCTTTCTCCCTCCATTTTCAGAGTTTTGTCAGTGAAACTGACCTTACGTGAAATTCACATCAACGCTTCTGGCGACAATGTTTATCGTCACATCCAGTCACTACCCATGACAGGTTGTTCTCAATAATTAAACATCCAAACAGACAACTTCTCTGTAATTAAAATGTACTTTGACAAAGTCAGAAGCAGCATTTCCCTGTATTATGACAGGAGGAATGCTGGAGAAACCCTGTGTGTCAAGGGGACTGCCAGCTGGCAAGAAGAGCCAACTAATGACATCGGAGGAAGAGAGGTACAATAGCAGCTTTTATTTCTCCACCACACATTCCAGCGGAAGAAAGAAGTCTGCCTGACGTTTGAACCTGAAGGAGACTAGTTCAACGTGTCTGGGTCACAGTTATGTCCAAAGTCGCTGTCACTTTGAACCTTAGTGTTATAATGTCATAATGAAGGTGTTTTTGTTTTTTTTTACTTCCCCTGAAACAACATCATGGCACCATATTTTCCTCTATTATAAAAGAATTATCCAATTAGCTTAAGGGTGTTATTATTGGCAGAGTATCAAGTGGCTGATTTTGGTTGCTGGCTTGTCCCTTGCAACATCCGTGTTGATCATAGATCATGTCTCTGAGTTCATTAAGTCACACTGTTGAAATTAAAAAAACAAACAAATGGCAAATCTAAAGTAATGCAGCTAATGTATCTTATATATGCTTTATTTTATTGTGGCAGATTATTATTACTCTGATATTGAAATGTTACTACAGTGCATTTGTGGTTTTGGCAAAACATAAATATCATGGTTTATGTATTGAATCATAATTGCAAGTTTACAAATCTATGTCAAAGTGCATGATCTAAGTGTTCCTTAAGCACAACTTATGATAACATTGAAAATGCAATAATTCTGTCACCTCACAGATATCTGTCTGCCCAGATAATTAAGATCTTTGGCTAAGCTCCAACCAAATTTTACTCTAAATCCAATATCTCCACTGACTGCACAGGCAGAGCTGCAGTGACAAAATACTTTTGAACATGTAGCCCACTGCTTGATAACATATGGAGAAACTAGAATTGAAAATGACCCTTTCTCAACCTCAACACTATTTTGAACTTCAACACCTCTCTGTTTCTGGTGCTAAACATTAAACAATCACTAACCTAGAATGCAAACTGAAGAGTGTTTTTTTTTATTTTCCATACCAAATAAAAACCAAGAGCTTCTATGAAGATTCATTATTGTCAGACTTTTTCACCGACAGTAAACCACTGCTGTTGCCACTGTGCAGTGAGTGAAGACCATAAATCATTTTCTCATCTAGAAAATGTTCTCTAATTATTGCTGTCACTATCAGTCTTACAGATGACACATGCCAACAGGTTCAGGCACATTTATGGAATATTTGGTAGGAAGTAGGAAATGAATAAAGTAGTAAGTGACATAACAAAATACCAATTGAAAAGCATCTGAGCATAAGATTTTTATGTAATGGATGGATTTTTACTATTTTTTTAGGGTTTCAATCATTTTGAGATCACACATGTTGTTTGTTTTCCATCTTTTGGTATAGGTTAGTTTCACAGTGCATTATGCAACATGTACAATTTCCTAACATGCCTGTGGATAAAAACTGATGTGACAGAAAAAGAATTATCTTACACCTTTGAAAAAAATTTTTAAAAACGCATTTTCACCCCTAACACATGTTGTTGTGCATTTTTTAGGCCACATATGAGGATGTTCTTTTCTTTTATCTGGAAAGGTCAGTGATACCAACACTAGACCAGATGTAAAGTAGACCATGAATCTCCCCCAGGTGCCCTCACATATCCATGTCTGCGGGTGTTGTGATGAAGTCAGCAAGGGCATCCTGTTGTCCCTGCTGAAGAGAACCTGTTTCCTCATGAGTCACGGGTGCCAGCTCTGACACAGTCTTCCTCAAGTTACAAAATACACACAGAGACAATGGCACACAAGTTGGGCACACATAAAACAGACACAGACGCGTCTATTCTCATTATATTAAACAAACAGGCAGACAGAGGACACGTGCATTGAGGCATTTCTGATTCAGGAGATGTTATGGGAAAATTATGACAGTTGCACTCAGGGAGACAAGACAGGTCAAACATTGTTTTTTTTTTTTTTCAGTTCAGCAGGTGTTGTTAAGATTACACGTCTACAAGACCTGTTTTGGTAACCTTGGGAAAACTTTGACTTTTCACATGGACACATCAAGAAACAGGTGATATGCTCTAGGCCTTGGTTTAAAAATGAGCATCTATAAGTGAATGTAAAAATGAGTTTGATCCCAGATCATTCATTTTGGAAATAGACTTCATTAAAACTCTACTTGAAATAGTACTTTACCATATTCCTAACTACTGGAAAAATGTAATAGCGATGAATGTAATTATGTCACTATAGAAAGAGCTCATTAAAAACAGTGAATCAAAATATAATTTTACAGCCATACATCTGGACATGATTACATTTTCCAGATAAACTGATGCTTCTCTTTCTTGGTTTAAATGCGTCACCTGTATCATACAAATATAATCAGCAGTGGGGAGTAATGTAGTTGAGAACTACATTTGTTACAGCTGTACATGTTATTTTGCATATTGATGCTTTACATTTCCAAAATATAGTGGATTAGTACAAATGAATACTTTTAAAATCCAATAATAAAATATAAAGTAGCCTATATAATATACTACTCTATATGGAGACGTTCAACAAGCGCTTTTATTTTTCATCCATGTAATTTTTTGTTACATTTATTTATTGTTATTTGCATATTCAAAAGCAAAAGGAAAATAATGCCTAAATGTTCTTATGAAATAAGGAAGTAAAGCACATTTATTTTTTGTAGACAATAAGCATATGTGTTAGTATTCAGCGCAGCTGTTGTGTAAAAGTAAAATAACGAACTGAAATCAAGACAGTGAGAAGGTTAGACACAGTAAAAGATAAAAACGGTGTTGATGAAACTGTCAGTTGCCTGAGGTTATTTACCACTAACTAACAAATCCTCATATCAGGAGTGCAGACAGAGAGTCAGCCGCGTCAGAGAATAGTTTGTGGGTCGTTGTATAAACAAATGCGGAGAAGATCCCTTGACCAAACAAAGATTTAACACTGAGATAGAGACAAGAAGCTGAGAAGTGAAGAACTTCTGCTGAGTGAATAAATGAAAGGAGTGGTTGAGATAAGGGGGCGCGCACGCACACACACAAACACACGCGCTCACGCTGTGAGCAGCGCGCACTCTGTCCAGGAGGAGGAGGAGGAGGAGGAGGAGGAGGAGGAACCAAAAATCTTCGCTCATTTACTTAACATCACTTCCCCACCGCCGGTAAAGCAAACACGCTCCTGAAGCTGCAGAGGAAGAGACGTGAGATCGATGATTAGTTGAGCGTCCGCTGAAAGCTGTCAGCACCTGGAGACTCTCGACCCGAAAGCTTGAGCTTCTTTTACCGCTTCTCAGGAGCTGCGAGTCGCCAGCAGCGATCACGTTGTCGGTGATTTGCCGGGACACATGAGAGAAGTCTGCGGAGTCCCTTCTGGATATGGAAAGACAACTGCTCTGACTGACTATCGGATTTTTCCTACAAATTCTCCTTACTGAATAATGGTAGGTGTGAAAGAACTTTACTTCTATTTATCAGCTGTTGTTGTTTATTCTGTCAAACTATTAAACGTACTTAATTAAATAGAGTTAGCCGGAGTTAATCCATTAATATTTCTGCTAAAGTGCTTTTCAGCTCTGAAATACTTAAACTTTAAAATAAACATACATCACATAAAAGTTACATACAGATCAGAATGATGAACACTTATGTCCTCCTACTTCTGTATGGAATAAAAAAAAAGTTGTTTTATTTTATTAATTTCATATTAATTTCTCTTCATGTCTCTAATTTTAACTCCAAATCCAAATTTATAGTTATTCTAATGCAGTGGTGCCAATATTAAAAATTATAATAATAATAATATTTGAGTATGTAAGGTGTAAGTGTGTTTAATTATTATGGTAATCGTTGAAGGAAAATTATCTCACACGCTTAATATAAACAGCAAATGTTTACAGAACACACTCGGGATTGATGTGAGACAAATTATATTAAAATGCAGAAGAAAAGGCAGGGTAATGTAAAAGTAAATTAATAAATAGAGTTGTCAGCTCATGATATTATCAGATAATTTTTCTATTTCACAGTTTGAATAAAATATCTGATACTTTTTAGAGTTATCAATAACAACAGAAAATCCTCAAATCTACTTTCAACAAATCAACTATTTGTGTCTCCCTGAGCTCTGATGCGGGGGGAGTGTGTGAGGCACCTTCTCCTTTGGTTGAGCTTCTTTGTTTTTCTTGGTGCTGGTTGAATCCAGGCAACACTTTTTGCTCGGCTAAGTGCAGAAGATTACACACAAATCATGGACACCCCCTGAGCAGCCATGAGCAGACCCTCATTAACTAAATTAGGGGAGCCTTGCTAAGCATTTTTCAAAGGCTGGCATTCATATTTTTTCAAGGACCCCTTCATGGCTGCTAACTAAAAAAAATTGCTCACTGTGTTTCGCCAACCATTTAAATCACCTTTAAACATTTCTATCAGCTGCACAGTCTGACGCAAACACTGATGCAGCCCACTGATCATTTGTCCTTTTTTATTTAATTATAAGATTATGTGAAAGCAATAACCTTTATATTATAATTTAATTCATTAAATTTATTTCTTTTTCAGTTTTTTTTTTCTTCATAGAGCTTTAGGGATTTTTGCAACCATATCGTTGTTGAGGAGCTTGCGAAGTTTAACTACAGAGAAATGTGTTTCCCATAATTCCGTATATGTCACTAATTTCTCCAGTTTATAAAATAATGTGGACATATGTCTGTCCTTGTCAGCATCAATTATCTGAAATAAACCTGCAGGGGTAATAAGCAGCCAGTGGGCAAGTGGGGTTCTTATTTTAGATAGTTGCTGTATCAGATTCAGGTCTGTGGCAGATTGTAAATCTCGTTACATACCTGTATTTTAACCCGCACAAATAATATCCACAGTTCTGATGGAGAAGTATGCTTAGACCACATACCAAAGGTGTGTGCTCGCTTGTGTTTGATTTAACACTGTGGTTCATTTCTTAATAACATTAGGCCCCATTTCTGGACTCCTTTTCCACGGCTGGACCGAGACCCTCTCTCTCAGTCTCTCTCCCTCTCTCTCCTCAGCCTTCATGGCTCTTATTACTAGCTCTAATAAATTGTGAATAAGCAGCAGCCCAAAAGTCCCGAGCTGTGGAGAATTCCCCATCCTGTAGCGCAAGGCACCCCCTCTTAAGAAAACACAAATTAATTCCAAACCCCTCTGTAGCCAAACGTTTGTGGAATGATAAATATTTTCATAGGAAGCTCTGTTCTTCCTGACTTTATCTGCACCAATTTCATTATATTTCTGCACAGCTGAACAGTTTTTGATGTCTTTTAGCTTCTCTCACTTTATTTATCTCCTTCTCTTCATCTCCCTCTCTCTCTCTCTTTATCTGGGAGTCAAACAGCGTTGCTGAGTTGAACTCAAGGTTGTACCAGGGCTGTCATGTTGTAGTTTCATAATATAGTCAAGCCACCCTGTCAGTCTGAAATACAGGTACAATATCAGGAATAAAAGCGAGATTGTTTGATGAAAAGATCCCAAAAGAGTTAATCAGTTAATCAACAGAACGGCTTGTATAACTGTCCTAGTTTCTCTGTTTATAGTTGTATTTGATTGTTCATTGCCATCCTCTTACTTTATTTATTAATTTTATTTACCATGTCTGCCTCCATTGGAGATTATCAAGCAATAAAGAAAAGTCTAAAATAAAAATTTGTGTGTAATGATGAAGAACCATTGTATAGCAAAGAACTACAGCAGAAGAAAAGTGTAATAAAATCACACATTTCTTTCGGTGAGTTTAAGGTTTCAGTGCATAAACAACTCATTTCTGACCATGATACAACTTCTGTGTGTAGCTTCCCCTCTAACCTGTATTACCTCTGTAGCCTCTCCATTATTACCTTTGTGTTTTCTATGGTTACGTTTTGTACGTGACCTTGTAGGTACATGTGCAAAACTGCCCAACTTTGTTGACAGGTTTGGTGAAACCAAAGATTGGGGTTGAAAAAACAGATGTTGGTGACACTAATATGTTGCCTCTCAAACAGTTTGAGGCTCACAAGCTACCACTCTTCCCCCTAAATGTCTTCTCCTCTCCCACACTTTCTTCCCCTTTTTAATTCCCTTAAGCTCCAGAGAGCACCCGGGAAGGCCTCGTGGTAATGTGTGTGTGTGTGTGTGTGTGTGTGTGTCTGTCTGTGTGAGTGTATTAAACTCTGGGCTGTCAGCAGACAACAGCTGTCTCTCTGGCTACCTCCACTGTTCTTATCACATCTTGAGAATGGTGAAGCCACACACATCGCTGTAAATCCCGCAATGACCATATTTTATTTTGTGCTTAGTAATAGTTTGGGTCATTTCCAGTGAAAAGAGAATTTAATAATTCTCTGTGGTGCTTAGAATATTTTTATGTCAGAATTGTGTCTGCATTTAAAGTGTCTTAAATGCAGATTTATATTTGAGAAATCTAATCTAATTTGGCTTGCATTCTTATGTCTCCAAAAAGGCATGAATCACTTGCGTCTCTTCATTCACTTTTTCTGTCTCCCAGACACACATTTACACACAGTAAACCTACTAATATAAGAAGTAATTGGCCCTCAGTTTGTGTGAAGTGCGTGTGAGCTTCAGCTACTAGTAAGCTCTGTCTAGCCAGCTGTTAGCAACTATGGTGGCCACTCGCCATCGTCTGCAGAGGAGACTGATCGAGGGCAAACGTTTTTTGTCTTAATGACTAATAAAGCAGCAACTCTGAGGGTGTGTGTTCATTAGAGAAGGCAGGAGCACTCATGCAGTCAGGCGTGTGTCAGTTTCGAGGGTGCACGCGTGTGTGTGACCACCCTTCCATCAGTAGACCAGATGTTTTTTTACCTGGGAGACAGACCACCATCTGACTGGGGTCAGCCTAGTCCTCCAACTCCACACAGTCCTCGAGGCTGCCGGGAGGTCTGCCAGCTGTCCCTCACTCTGACCCCCGTCCCGGGGCACTGGTGCTGGGGGAAAAATAGTCTGGGATTTAGGGTAGGTGGTCCTTCTCAGATTTGGCAGTATTACTAGGGAAAATTATTAGGGATGTTATTAGAGTGTATGTGCTGGGGGATGGGCAGTGAACTCGAAGGGTGGAGGAACAAAAGAAAGAATTAGGAAGTAGAAAAAGAACGCAGAATGTTTTCAGAAGTAATATAGAAAGGAGTGAAGAGTGTGTGCAGAGGAAATAGGGAAATGAAGACACTGGCATTGTTGAATAAGGAGGGAAGCTCTGAGGGGGAGGGGGGGTTAGCTTCTGGCATTAAAGTAGTCTTGTTGCAGAAGTTAGTGAAGTGGAAAGATAAGGCCACCAAGTTTGTGAGGTAAAGTTACAGAATGCAGACAGAGTCGGCAACAGGTTCACTGCTGCCAGAGATTTATCAGAGCCTTCTGCATATTTTATTTTATGACTAAGGCATTAGCTAGCTGTGGGTGTGGGTGTGTGTGTCTTTTGATCATTTCAAGTAGAGGTTGCAGCGACACCAGTTAGAGTTGAACCTGTCAATAAAAGGATTCATAATTTGCGGATGTCTTAAACTGGTTGCTCAAGTATCCTATTTTTTGGTTGATGATGTAAACATCTTAGCTCACTTAGTATAAGCTTGCTGGCTGCGCGAAACCTCAGTGAGATGGTCACTCTGATAGTAATCTTATGATTTAAATGTGGAAACATCTTACTCCTATGGTTTTGCTTTTGACTATCTCAGCACACTTCAAGCTTGGAATGTAGAGTCAACAAAAACATGATGGTTTACTGTTGTGAGAATATTATTTTTCCCAACGTCAAAGGTAACCCATTGTTGCTCTGTTTTTGTTTTTAGCTGAGGGATGACTCTGTCTATGGGTAAACAGGAATATTCTGTTAATTGATTCATGTCAACAACAGTTTCAGTGTATCAAGTATAAACAGACTAGGGCAAATAGGACCTAAACTATTATGGCAAGTAGACTGTATGCACATTGGTGGAGTCCTACTAACATAGTATCATCACACACACACACACACACGCACACACACACAGAGTTTTTGCCTGCTAATGAATTATCTGGTTGCTGAGGTCATGGTGGCTTGAGGTTATCAATCCTCAACATCTGTTAGCAGACCACCGGCACATGATCAGACACTATTTCTGCACGGATAATATGGAAAGTTCATTTTCCCCTTGGAAAGTATTATTTTCCACTGTTATCTCTCTTAACACTATTTTACACCTCAAACATTTCCCACTGATGTCCTTTTTTGTTTTTTTATTAAAGTCATATTCAATGAACTCAACACTGGTATTTAGGTTCCAATAACTTAAATATCTATGTATTTAAACTGTTTTTTAAATGGTTCAGCTTTTAGTGACGTTGATGATGCCATGAACAGTTCCTACCTGCTTGCTAATTCAATTTATTTATGATTTAAGACTCATATTTAATTGTAATGTGAAACTCAGTATTACTGAAGTAGACGATTTTTAAATGGTTTTGCTTTTTAGTGTTGTCTGCTCTATTGAAATGTCAGCTGTGTGTCAGAGGTGATTAAAAGGGGCAGTAGCTGGCAGATGGCATCGATTTCCACCAAGAAAACCCCGATAGTGTCACACAAACTAGACCCTTGTTCTGTGTCTTTTATCAGTGACTGAGAGAGGTGGTTTGTGTGCAGCAGTGAATCAAGTCCCAACTTCCCCCCCAGGCACTTAGGCAGATTGTCCAAATTGAGGAGTCCAGGTGGGGTCCCATATGGCACAATTACAGACCAGCAAGTCACCTTGTCAGGCTTGATTGAGAACCACAGTGTTTCAATAAAAGGTCTAACCATTGAAGGGTCGCTGCAGTGTGTACGCCACTCTGGCGTGGCGTATTGAGTCTCGGACAAACACTGACACAGCACTTATATTGACACTATAAACACATGACAACCCAGACACACACGTGACACCTGACATAATATTCAAATAATTTTGAGACTAATGTAAATAAGATGAAATGGCACACAGCTTTCATAGGAAATTCAGCAACCTGCGTGTAACTAATTTGCCACTGGTCCCAGTGTCTAGACAAGCACACAGTTAAATAAAGGAGCCAATCAGTTAATATACTGTATGTAGCTACCAAATCCTGCTAATGGTAGATGTTAACTGACCTTTTATTTGACAAGTTGTTAGTGATAGTTAGTTTTATTATATAGACTGGACAGATTCATACATTTCACATATGAAATATAATCCAGCTTTGAGTGAACCTGATGCAGTGTACGCTTTGGTCTTGCATCATATTTATTGTGTGAAAATTGTACACATAGACTAAATCTATCTGCAGTACTTGGCTACATATGATTTGATTTCTTAGCACTTAGTAGAGCTTCTACAGGATCTCTTCTTCTTGAGGTGTCAGTTGCTAAGTATCACTCAACATGGGGATACTATGGAGTTAAGGGCTCAGTTTGCTTAAAACAAAGTGCTCGTTGGACGCTCAGTGAGCTTTGGAAAATCCCCTCCCCTCCCTCGTTTCCGATGTCAGAGTTGGAGGAAGTGCATCTGACAATTTTTGTACCTTTTTGAACCTGACAATCAGAGGTGAAAATGTAATCATGGTTTCAGCTTCTCTCTCAAGCATTGTTTATTGGTTATTTCTTTCTTGACACCTACTGTAAATCAGATCAAACCAAACAGGCTTTTGGAAAAACGTCGTTAGAAAGTTTGCTGTTATCCTGATTTGAACAATTATTGCATCTCCCCCCTCTCCGTAACAGCTAGCTCTTCACCACATCTTTGCATGTAACAACCATAAACACTTTTGCCTTGGGCGACATTGTACAAATTAGTTGGTTTTGAGTATGACACCCTCCTTATAAGTGAAACTAAGTGGGACATATGGATCAGTTTCATGTCTGTAACGGTAGCAGTATGCAGTACATACATTTCTAGACAGAAAAGCTATATTTTCTTCAGTATTGATTGTCGGCTGAATTTTATGTTGTATGTTATGTTGTGTTGCTTTGCACTGTGTCCTCCTGTCTGCACTGTGTCGTTCTATGTTTAGTTTTATGTTCAGTTGTATGTTGTCTGTATGTTGACTTCTTCTGTGTAGCACCAGGGTCCTGGAGGAATGTTGTTTCATTTCACTACATACTGTGTATATTGTTGGAATGACAATAAATCCTACTTGACTTGTCTTGATAAACTCAGTGTATTATTGTATCAAATAACTTTTCAACTTAAAACACAATACACCATCTTGTGATATAATCCATCAGCACAAAAGCTAGAATTTGATATCCGTGAAAGAAGCAGTGGTGCAGCAGAACCCTGGGACCCAGGTGAAGCTGATGGGACTGGCCTTGTGGCCCTATGGCCTCCTGTGGCCCTGCCGGGTTTGTTTTAGCTTTAGTTTCAGCCCTCAGCCCTGCACATCTCTGCTGAGCTGCGCTCATCTTAACTCCGGTCTCCTGCAGTTCCCATGGCCTTGTGCACCCTCCTTCCAGGCCTCACCCTGAACCAGGAAGTGCCTTCACTATCACACACAGATTTTGTGCTTATGTGTAAGCGCATGTGTGTGCGTACAAGACTTTTGCAGTGTTGCAGCTGAAGTCAAGAGGACTCGGAACAGGCGTGACTTTAACTTTTGACCCCTAGGAATATAAAATGCAAAGCACAGAGGCACTTTTCATATTTTTTTCCTTTTTGCTATGGGATGTGTTCTCTCTGAGGTTTCGCAGACTACCTGTGATAAAAGAAAAGTTACATCAGAAAAGCAAATGATGAACAAAAAATGTTTTAATTAAATTGTACAAAATAACACATTTTTTATACAACCTGCATGTCTGTGTTCAGTAACACAGGCCTGATACAGTATGACATTTGTTTTGCTTGTCTGTATCTGTCACAAATTCTAAATAAATGAATGACATTAGAGCAACACAAATTATATTGTAACTCAGCTTGCTAGTGATGCAACTGACAGTCACTCTTCAGAGATCTCCTAACTTTCCGCAAACCCTCATCTCTGTGCTCCTCTAAGACCCTGCTAACCCTATAATTCATGACTGTCATCTGTCTTTGTCGTTGTGTTGTTGGTGAGGTGAGAGGTCAGGCAGTTAGCTGCAACTTTGGCAGATTGGAATGGCCCAGAGGCAAAAGGAGAGAGAGAGAAAGAGAGCGAGAGAGAAATGATATTAATAAAACTGTTCAACCTGTTGAACACAAATAAACAAGTAGTTGTAATACTTCTCTGTAACAAAGACAAGATTTTTTTATGCTTGACACACAGAACTATGACAAAAAATATGATTCTGCACCATCTCACTTCAAAACCATTGATATTTCTGCTATGACACTACCTAAACTCAGATTTTTGAAACTGGCAGCAGTGATTTTGTTACATTCAGGGACCAACATCTGACTGAACATCATGTCGGGTGACTAGACTTGGCTTGAAAATTCTACCCAATCACGGTGGGTGAGGTTTAGGTCATAGCTCAGTAGTCTGCACATTGTATACCGTCACACCAAAATGGGATTACTTTTTTATGGACATGAGTTTGTTGACAGGTTCATTTTCATAAATAAATGAAAAGAGATCTTCCCCAAACTGTTTCCCCTAAGTTTAAATGACACTGTCTAATGTCACTGATTGCTGTATTATTAAGATTTACCTTAATGGAAACTAAGGCGTTTAATGCGTTCTTTTGACCCTGTAGCATAGAGAAAATTTTTACCTTAAGGTTTCTCAGTACAGCTTTAGTCACTGCAGCTTGTTGCATTTGACAGACTGACCTCATTCAGCTTCCTGCTCAGACATTGGCACTGACCTTTTAAACTTCAGCCATCCAAGCTGGAACATTTTCTCTCTCACTCTTTTCTATCAGTTCTGTTAATTGGGTGTTCAACATAATAATAATAATAATAATAATAATAATAATAATAATA
>JAUBNQ010000023.1:18920659-18960003 GCA_032353495.1 Ctenopoma kingsleyae
CACCTCTGGACTCTGATATAGAGGTACACATGTGCTCACACAGTGTTCCTCTACAGTATTTATCTTACTCTGTCTCACACACATAAACGTTCATGAAGTTAATATTACATATCTGTTATTTCACTGCAGCGGGTGTTTATCTGGGACCTGGATGAAACCATCATTATTTTCCATTCACTCCTCACGGGAACCTTCTCCTCACGATTTGGCAAGGTATGCCGATACAGCCCATCCCTTTGTCGTTTACTGTAAGAACTGTGCGTCGTAACTCGTCACACTTTGACAACAGTTAATTATGTGACAGGCAGGTAGAGTTTGGCACTAGATCCTCACAACAGCAAACTAGTGTAAACTTGCTTTAGTCAAATCACTCTTTGTTTTAGTGACCGAGTGCTTATTTGACTAACAGTCAGAGGTTTGGCTGCCATGACCTTTGGGTCTCATCCACCGGCATTTTCACACGCTAGCTGTTTTGCCTTTCTACCCTCTTGTTTCTTTTCATAATGCATCGGGGTTGTTTAGCTACCCCGGCATCCTGTAGTGTGATTGACAGCCAGAGAGACCTTTACATAACAGATAGGCAGCTGACAAGGGTTGGACAGTGGTGCGTTCCTTGTTTTTGGCTGCAGATCTGTGTTTTGAATTCTCATGGTCCCCCTGCGGGTTGACACAAGGCTGATGGGAGTTTGAGAGTAGCATTTCTGATCGGTTCAGCTCCCGGCAGGCCATGCATGCCGTTGTTTCTTTTTCTTTCTATTCTGCAATTGAGAGGGGGGTAAGGAGAGAAAAGCGGGAAGAGCCAGCAAGAGAGAGATGGAGAGTGAGTGAATAGATGTGTTGAAATGTGACTCATGTGCCAAAAATGTCTGATTCCTCCCACTGCTCGAACACCCCGCTGCTGGATCCAGGGAAGCTCAGTTGGACAGACTCTGACATCAAAACTCAGACATGCAGCAGAGGAATTGAATGAGTGACGGCGGAAAACCAGATTAGCAGTACAAAGCTTTAAGACAGCTTACAAGTTAGCAACCTTTCTGTTTTTTTCCATCCTCCCAAATTTACAAGTAACTCAACTTACTTTGACACATAATAAATTTTTTGTGGCATTAATTCTTTCCAGTTATGTCCTGTGTAGTCCTAGCAGTCAGACTCAGTGTATTAAACTCTTATCATAAACAACTGTTTGGACCTATATGCAAAAGCAAGTCTGGGCCTGGTGTGCAGGAAAAAGTAATGGGCATGTTGAAAGACAGTTGTTTTCACCAGCTTGGTGAGCCAGAGATGAACAGAGATCCACATGAGGAGCTGATTCCTTCCCTTGTATCAGCTCTTCCATTATCTCATCTATCATACAGCACCCCACTCTGTCTTCCAGTGTGTGAATTTTCTCCCTTAGCTCTGTCTTTCATAAAGAAAATCCCCTGTGTAAGAGTTAAGGCGGGAACAGAATGCATTGGGTGTTTTTTTTTTTTTTTGTCTTTTATTGTCTTCTTTTTAAATTCTTGTCAGGGATTAACAGAAAGAGGCTTTTATTTGTCCTTCTGTCCTTCAGACCTCACCTTTTGAGTAAGGTGATTACAGATAATTATTTCAATTATTAGAGAAGAAGAACGAACCTCTCTTAAGCCTTTAACACCCCCCTCTTCATCCTTTGCATTCACCTCTTTCTCTTTATCTGGCCAGTGTTTTTCAGTTCTACTCCTCGTCATTTTTTTCTTCTCATCTTACTCCTCCTACTGAACTTTTGCTGCCCTTCGTCCTCAGTTAACTTCTTTTTGCACCCTTTATTTTTTTGGAGAGCAATAATTTATAATTGCCATAATTAACCCTACTTGTGTCATCAAGTCCATTTCTACCATGCCAACCAGGAGACTGTTCTGCTTGTCATTTTAGATGCACTAATATAATGTTGACCTTTGGCTGACACCTTCCTGCTTCTCGTGTCTTGCTGCTAAACACAAGCCAACGCTGGCATCGAGACAATACACCACGCAAATGTACACACACCTGCTTTTGTAGTCTTGAATGACAACACGCCTACAATGACTGTCAGCCTGACTGGCTGTACATTATGATCTATGAGTTTTTTCCGGGTGATGATTTATAACTTGTTTGTTAAGAAACAAAGAGACAGAAAGAGAACAATCTGAAAGAGAGTGAAGAAAATGAAAGATTTGCAAGAACCTGTTTTAATCATTTGCTGTAAATCGCATAAACATGTGTTGTATTATAGATTTCAGTTAGAAATATAAAAAAGTATATGACAATCAAATAGATCCATTGTAGATACATTGTGTAATCTATTGCAGTAATAGTAACAGCATGGCTGTTTGGATGGCAAACTGATGGTTAACTTAGTAAACATTATACCTTATACCATGTGTAGCAATAAAATTTAGCTTTAGAATACATGTAGCGCAAATCTCATTGCAGTCTCACAGCTGCTAGCGTAGTTTTAGTCTTTTTGTTTTATTTCATGTGTTATCTTTGCTTAGTCAACTCATGAAAACTTGCAAAAACATTGATATGACTTCCTGGACGTTGAGTAATGACAACTGGAAGTCAGCTCGCAGATAACCTCATTGTTACCAGCATTTATAAGGCTGCTTGAACCTTTAGATTAATTTAAGTGTCTGAAGTAAATTAAATAGATGTAATTTAATGAGTGTGTACTGAATTTACTGGAATTCATCAGGAAAAAGGCCAGTGGAGAGCAGTGGGAAAAACTGGCAGCTGGATTAAAGAGAGCTATAGCAAACAAAGATAAGAATCAGTAGAGTGTTTGACAGATAAATGTTCACACCTCGAGGCAACTGCGGCTCAGGAGGTAGAGCTGTCGTCTGCCAATCGTGAGATCGGTGGTTCGATTCCCAGCTCCTCCAGTCATATGTTGAAGTGTCCTTGGGCAAGACACTGAACCCAAAGTTGCACCCGGTGTGTCAGGTCAGCTGCATAGCAGTGCAGTGTGTGTGTGTGTGCGAATGGGTGAATGAGAAGCAGTGTGAAGCGCTTTGAGTACCAGTATAGGTAGAAAAGCATTTTATATTGTGCAGACCATTTACCATTTACCACACCTCTCCCTGAAACCTCATTTTTGTATGTCAATCCAGTTGATGAGTTTGCAGAGGAAGTGAAAGGAAGGCAATTCAGAGAGACGCAGGCAGCTGCTACACTGACAAGAATAATGACAAGCATAATCATCCAATTTAGGTGATTATTTTCTAAAAACCAAATCTCTTCACCCTCAGTTTCACCCCTATATCACAATTTTATTATTTATTAAGTATAAGAATAGGTGCGGGCGCTAAAGTGATAGATCTACAAACTAGATAAAACACAGAACTATGGTTTATATTTTATATATTATAGTTTATATTAGTTTTCTTTCATAACTCCAACCTCTCAGGGGGGAACTGAGTTTCTACATTAAATGTGTAGAGATATATATTTAATTTATAGGAAATAAATTGTCTCAGGAATTAATCAGTTGTAGTTTTTGTTGAAGGCACCAAAGACAAAACTTCATTTGGGATTATAGAAATACTGAAGAGTTAACAGCAGCTTTTAGCCTGCGGAGAGGAGGTTCAGTCTGTGTGCTTGGCAGTGTAAAGTGAATGAAACACACAGGATTATTTTTAAAGCATGTTATTAATTTTAGGATATTTGTGTCTGTGTGCATCAGGACTCCTCAAAGGCAGTGTCTCTTGGTTTGTGGATGGAGGAGATGATCTTCAATCTGGCTGATTCAAGACTGTTCTTCAATGACCTGGAGGTGAGTTTTTAAATCTGGGTGATAATTTGTGACTCATTAAGAGTTTGGATTTTTTTTTTTTTTTTTTTAACTGTTTGCTTAAACTGATATTTTGGACATTATACCTTACTTCAGCCAAAATGGCTTAAAGGTTTTTTTTTCTTTTCAATAAACATGAGATTTCTTCCTGTAACCAGGAAAATACCCTCTGGTATAAACTGTATACTGCTGACCAGTAAAACCATCCCTTCAACAGCAACTTTGACATTTGGGTGCTGTTTTCTTACCTGGCAGAAAGAACAGTAGCAGCAATTGTAGAAATTCCCTCACACAACATCTATCCTGTATTAACCCTTATGACAGCATTTTCCAAACAATTTCCCTCCCTGTAATTCGGCAAGAATACTAAATGAAAGGGTTGTTAACTGCTGGCATAACTGTTCAGTTACACCTAAACCACTGCCTAAAAATCCACCAATGCTGTTTATTGATACGACCTCTAAAAGTAATGATTCATCAAAAAAAACGACTCAGAGTGGTCTTTAAAATGCAGTTTTACCCCTGCTTGTGAGTAGACGGTGCGTATTTTTCATCCTGCATTCCTCTGCCTTGTTCTGACAAAGACAAAAGGTAGTGACGGCCAGAGAGAGAGAGAACGAGTACACATTGAACCATAATTACAGGTGTGTGCCTGAGCATCCAAGAGGAAAATTAGTCAAATGGGCGGAGGAACAGTCAAGAGGAGGGAAAGGAGCCAACAAAGCCATTTGCAGACATGATTTCTATCCCTTCTTTTGTTGTCAAGGCTCAGTAAATCCCTAAAACAGTAGGCCAGTGCAGGCTGCTGTTAAGTCTTGTGGTACAATTATTTTGTCTTTCCTGTGTCAGTAGCTACATCAGCAGTTATCGCTGCTGTCATCACATAATTGTAACTGATTAATCAAAGACAAAAAGAGTTTTTGAGATTTAAATAAACTAAAATCAAATTAATGTGGTTGTATTTCACCTCACTTCCAGCTCCTAAATTTAAATAATAATAATATTTAGTGAAATCTCTGTTGCCACTGAGCAGTGGCCCTTTGCGTTTCAGTGTGCATGTGCTGTGGCCATTTGCGCTGTACGGTCAGTAGTTGCAGCTCTGTAGGAGTGGGTGGCACTTGAGTGGGAGGTGGGTTGCAGCTCTTGGGAACTGAGATATGTAGTGGTGGAGGGAAGATGAGGTAGCGTCTCCGTCTTGCTCAAGACGACTGAAAGGTGATAGGAGAGTCTGTCTGTCCAGGGTCACTGCGTGACAACTAGGAGTTATACTAGGAGTCTGTTTTTGCACATATGTGGCTATATGTGTATGTGAGATGTGTGTATGTGTGTGCGGAAGAAAGGCAGTTATGGGAATTAGAGGCTTGAAGCTGAATTCTGGATAAAGGCATAGAGAAATAAGAGAGAGATTTCCCTTTGTTTAAGAGACAGTTACTGTTTCACTTGTGTGTTGTACATTATTTTCTTTTGGCCTACGATTGAGTTATGCTACTTGTTTTTGTCCAACATATTCATTTTTTAATAACTGTTGAAGGTGTGTTTTGGATGTAGTCGCATGATTCAGCCACAGTCTGGCTTTAATCCCTGTGGTCAATTGGTTAATGTCCAAAAGAGATGAACAACATGTCATCCATGCTTCTCAAAGACAATGGGCCATTCTTAAGTTTTTACCAAAGTGTTCTATGTCTGCACTATTAAAAAATGCAGATTTGCTTTACTTTAATTTATTACACAATAGAGTTGCACCATCCTGTGTCTCTGGTGCCTCACTGTTCCATGTCCTGATACCTTATTTCCTCCTTTCTTCTCATTTGTTTTGTACCTTTTCTTTTTTTGCTGCTGTCACTTCTGGAGTCTGTCTTAAAGAAGAGAAACCTGCCCGTGCAGGGTTCCAGTTTGAAATGGATCTCTTGATATATCCTCTTTCCTTTTCATTTCCCAGGAATGTGACCAGGTTCATATTGATGACGTGGCATCAGACGACAACGGACAGGACCTGAGGTAAAGCTTCTACTGTGTTACAGTACTGAGAGATCTGTCGAGAGGCTCTGACAGTTCTATTGAGGCTTGTGAACCAGACTTGCCCTCCAGGCTCTAGTGTGCAGGAGGAAAAAAAAGCTGGGAGATGAGATGAGGAGTGTGTGTGTGTGTGTGTGTGTGTGTGTGTGTGTGTTCATGAATACAAGCATGTGCATGTTTTTTATTTTCAATATTTTCAATACTTCCACAGCCATATAATATGTCACAGGATTATCCAATGCTTTCATTTCTCATCAAAATATTTCTTTATCATTCCCTCTCTCTCCCTCAGTCCAGACGTTTTATTACATAAACTTGTTGAAGCACTTTAGGATGCTTTTAGGAGTGATTTGAGAAAGCGCCAGACTGTACCAAATTATTTTTTTCAAGTATTAATTTTTATTGAACTTGGCCTTTTCATTTTCAAGATGTTTTTTATATTTATCCTGTCCATACTAAATGTATATACTGGATGATTCAATACTGAGAAACATTCATTCACAGTAAAAGCTGAAGCATGTCTTGCCTTGAAAATGTTTGTGGCTTTGTTGGCACAACCCCGTAAATTTGATGAAGGGTTTAAGCGCTGCCTTTTTGTTCATAGCCTGAAGAGTTTTCTTAGGTTTAGAAAAATGTAACCATGAATACAGTTGTACATGCAGTTCTTAAAATGCTGACTAAAACACTGATGATAGTGCTACTGTAAAATACAGTAAATGTTTTTTATGATCTATATCTTGGCTGTTTCCTGTATTGTGATCCTGCAGCACTTACAACTTTGGGTCAGACGGTTTCCAGAGCCCAGCAGGAGCCGGTTCTCTGTGCCTGGGGTCAGGAGTCCATGGAGGGGTGGACTGGATGAGGAAACTGGCTTTCAGATACCGCAGAGTCAAGGAGATCTACAACACATACAAGAATAATGTTGGGGGTAAGCTGTCATTTTATTTGCATGTAGGAATTTGATAGTAAAGCTATTTCTCTCATTTTCAAAGCTATTTAGATTTAGTCTCTGAGGTGTAACTTAGATTCTAGGTGCTAAAAAGAATAACCCAAGTAAGAGCAAGTTAAAATAATGAACTTTCCATCACAAGGACATATATAAATATTTACCTACTGCAGGACCTTGAAAGCTTAAGTTGAACTGAACAAAGTACAGATTCAAACCACAATTCTTTAATTGGGGTTTTAAGTTTGGGATATCAAGTTTTAAAGTCGACCTCCTCGAGAAAAGAGCACGTTGAGTGTATTGGTAAAGGCTGAAGGGAACCAGGCTGGTTTGTTTGTCGTGATAAGTCCGAAGTTGTTGTTCGATATGAACTTTTATGCAGTGGTTGAACATAGGCATTACTGATTACAGCTGTCTGCCTTAACTCTGCTGGAAACCATGTGTCTGAGGTTTTGGCTAGACAATCGTTTGTGTGAATTGTCCACGCAGAGACTGCAGACTGTCCTTTTGTCAAAATAAGGCTTTGCAATGTCTTATAAAATATAGAATTGGTTCAAACGTTCAGCAGAGGTTCGGGTCCTCGCTGTTTTGTCACAAACACTGACCGTGAAACTTGTCTCTCTCTCTGATGGGCAGGTTTGCTGGGCAGCCCCAAGCGAGAGGAGTGGTTACAGCTAAGGAGAGAGATGGAGGTCCTGACTGACCTGTGGCTGACTCACGCACTCAAAGCCCTGGCTCTCATCAACTCCAGGTTAGTTCATGCCGCCATGGTTTGATTTAACCATGATTTAACATAATCTGCTCTCTGTACTGTATGGTGTTTTACCTGTTGTGAGTTGAGTAATTCTCAGTTGCTGCTGTTTCGACTTAAATAACGACTTAAATAAAAGTAAACCTTATAATTACTATTGTTATTGTTGTTGTTTTTTCCTTATTTATCAAAAGTATTAATTGTGGAGAAAATAATATCCTCAGTAAGAGTTATCATATGTTTGGTTATGTTATTGATGTGTACAATTCTATAGATTAAAGCAAAAATACTCAAGAACCTCAAAATTATACCTGCAGTGTAGTATGTGAGTAAATGTACTTAGCTGTGCACAACTAGTCATGACTTAACCACAGAGCAAATGTATCTGTCTTGCTCCAGGCCTAACTGTGTGAATGTGTTGGTGACCACCACCCAGCTCATCCCAGCCCTTTCCAAGGTGTTACTGTACGGTCTGGGCTCAGCCTTCCCAATAGAGAACATATACAGTGCCACAAAAACAGGTGTGAAAAATCTTAAATACTATATAATAATAATTCTAAAAATACAATTAATCTCTTTCTGTTTATTCAGAGCTGCTTTTTAAACCTTTTAACCTCTGATTTTCTTATTTTCAAAGGCAAAGAAAGCTGTTTTGAGCGTATTTCTCAGAGGTTTGGTCGAAGAGCAGTGTATGTGGTGATAGGAGATGGAGCTGAAGAAGAGACTGTGGCCAAGAAGGTATAACTCACTGCTTTTTTTATGATTCTGAGTGCTGAGAAATGGGCCACAACTAATCAGTTATTCTTAGGAGACACTGGATTTCTGTGCTTCTGTCTGAGTTTGTTTTGTTGGGCTTTGGAATCTTGTCAAAATGTCAGAATTATTTCAGGATTTTACAGTTGAGCAAATCTTTTGCACTTTATGTTTTTGTGCAACACAGGCCAACATGTTCTACATGATCTACATGTAGTTGGTCACATACTACAGTCCCCCTCACAACCACAGTCCATATTTCACATCTGCACTGCCTCTGCAGGAGCACTGACAGTGTTAAATGTGCATGTTTTATATTACACCTGTAGTAAATTAAATTTTTATTTTTGTTTTCTCAGAAGAATATGCCGTTCTGGAGGGTGTCCTGTCGGGCCGATCTGGAGGCTCTGAGCCATGCACTGGAGCTGGACTACCTCTAGAGTGCGCCAGCTGTCACATTCTGCTTTCCACCTGAATCATGAGAAGCTCTGACTCTCGAGTGCAGCTAATGGGTGTAGGTGCCCCTAGAGACTGATGCAAAGTCAGTGTTGCATTTCGAATGAGTACCCAAGCAGACACATCAAAGCCGAAGGAACTGTGAGGATTCTGAAGCGAGACTCCAGTATATCTCTGACACATACCCTAAACATGAAGCCAAATGTGCTGGACCAAAGTAAAAAAGGGACCAATAAATAACTCCCCGACATCAGTAGTTAATACTGCATATACATTAAAAAAAAAAACTTTTCCCTTTTGTAACATTTGGTTCATCTCAACTTTTCAAATATTTGACTTTTGTACATGAAAACTGTTATACTGATTACAAAGTCTTATAGTCTCTTTAATGAACACAGTGAGTATGTCTGCATGGATGAAAAATTCAGATTGTTTCTACTGTGTCTTTTTATATTTGCTGTGAGACTTAACTCATTTTCCTCTGGCCAATACAATTTTAAAGGTGAGAAATAAGTAAGTTGTTCTGCCACATGGGATTGATTTCCTCTTTCTAGACAGTTATTTTATGATTGTTTTATTCATATATTGGATAGATAAATGTCAAATAGCATTCTCCTCATAGTTAGAGGCTATTAAAAATAGTCTGTATTTTATGATTCAAATGTGAGCTATTTATTAACAGTTCAAGTCTACAACAGAATGAGGTATATAGAGTTTGGAAAAAAAAAATCTCCCTCAAAGGCCAAAAATAATGCTCTTGTAAAAATGTTTTGATAAGTTGTCTTGAAGATGCTGTATAATAGGCTGGTGCTCAAAATTATTCAGTCCTTACTTTTGATTCTGGGTTGTATATGTTTTCATTCTTCTTCTTTTCTGTCCTCGGCAAATTTCCTAATTACCCATTTGTAATATAGATGAACTGGTATGGTTGTGCATGTGCTGATTACACTGCCTGTCAGCTTAGCTATGATTTGTATATAATGCTTTATTGTCTATTTGTTTTGACAGACAGTTAAAATAGATTAATAAATATAAATTAATTGCATCGTGGGGAAAGATGAGTTTCATTTAATTAAATTTCTCTGGGTTTCTCAACCCAGCTGTACATGAAACACAAGAATTCATGATGAATGATTATTGTGTAAATTACAAATAATTATCAACAGGTGTGAGAAGACTGAACCAAAGTTTTTTTTTTTTGGTCTTTTTTGAGGAACGGTCTCCCTCTTCAGGGCAGAAAAAGAACTGCAATCACAAATTCACAATCACACACTGTATCTGTCAGAAGAAACAAAACTTACATAGATTTAGGCACACATTTTTTTTATTTAAAATATAATAGCAAAAAGCACAATAATACAATAAAAATTATTTGTTGCAGTTTTCAGTTTAAGGAAAATTGCGATGTCTCAAGTAGCAAGGCTGTTCTTTTCAAGGCTAAAAAATAAATATCTAAATAAATAAATATAATTTACATTCACATCATTCACAACAATAGAAAAACATGAGTATGGCTGTGTATTTGGGCAGCAGTTAAATGTTAATGTTAAATGACACATGTTATACAAAAAATATTAAATAAGACTTTAAGCTTTGTTAACCAAGACCATTTTGAAGCCTCTGATTGTGGAGCTGATGTTTGCCAGCGACAAGCTGGCCTGCAGCATCTTTGTTCCCATCATGCTGGGGATGAAAGTGACGCGCTGCTCCACTTTTTGTCCGGGATACAGTGGGAGCATTCTGCAGGAAGACACAGAAGATATACAAGAGTTAACAAAATGTGGAAGTAGTTTCACACCTAAACTTTGCACACTGTAGTGTCAGGTTATATTTTGTTTATGCATTACCAATCAGACTTGAAATGAAATAGCTTTAAGTAATTATTTGATGCTTGCAAATAACAGTTGGCTCCAATCAGCACATAGCAGAAAAACAGCTCACAGAAATGGCTGCCTGAACACTAAACGCTAGCCTTATAGAAAAAACATGCATAGAAAATAAAAACAAGCAGTCATCAGCCTTACCTGAAGTGAACCTTTCCTTGGATCAGCCCAGCACCGGCCACAATCAGTACTCCACTCACTGGGTGAGAATATGGGTTGGTGAAGGACACTGTGGCAGCCTGCTCCTTGTTAGGCACAATGGAGTCTTCATCTGCAAACTGAAGTAGAAAACATTTCAGTGAACTCTATTCCTTTAAACCGCGCCTCCGTTACTATGTAAGAGGGAAAAAATTAGATGAATTGTGAATATTTTTCCCATATTGCTTTGAAAACTTTCAAAATAAATTTAGCTAGTTTGCTACTGCATTATCACACCAGGTAATGTAATGTTTATACCTTATTCCTTTGGTTAGCATTACATATCCAAAGTTGAGACTTTTGTTGATGCATTTTCTTACGCGAATGACTAATGAACCTTACAATGACACACTTAATTTAAAACATATTATTTTCTTAAATCCTCAACAGAAGCTAATTTTCCATATAAACTAATAGTGAGTTGTATACAGATATGCTTAAAGTACCTTTATGGTGAGCTGTGGGCTGGCAATATTGAACTCCTCTGAGGCCAAGGCATGCTCTTGACTGGCCATGTCCTGCAGGACAACTGCAAGGTTGATCATGTTGTCTCCCACCACATCCCTGTACTGGGCTGGAAGGATCTGCTGCTTCAGCACCTTAACTGGAAAGAGAGACGAGAAAAGAGAATCACGTGAATTAAGTTCATCATCACATCCAAATGAAAACCCCCAAAGTCCCTCAGAAGTGAAACACTGAGTCTGTAGATGAGTGAAGAGTAAATTTACCTTCTGTGGGTGCCAGTTGTATGACACCGCGGGTTTCCCAGAAGGTCTTTAGGCCCTCAGTGGGTCTGTGGTTGTATTCTTTGGCCTGGGCATTGAGGTTTACTTTGATCATCTTGGCCACCCTCTGCTTGTTTATGACTTTAACTGTGAAGGAGATGGGCTCCCCAGCAACAGGAGCTTTGTCCAGGTTCAGGAAGACCAGCACTCCCTCAGATGGTCCTGCTGAATAACAATGGCAGCCAGTGAATGAGATGACATGTGTTTAAAGATAATAAGTCTGATTCATGTTATAGAATTTCAAAACCCAAAATTACCTCTTCTTATTGTTGAGTCCTCTGATATTGTGGAACTTCTTGATTTAAGTGTTGAACTTGGACCTGCATTGTAAAGAAGAAAAATGTGAGCAAACCAGATAGTTATGACTTTCAGTGAACACCATGCCACTCCCTGGGCTAGTGAGATAAATAAAATAATAATTTGTATTTTTAATATTAGACTCTTACTTTTGATGTATTTGTAGTCTCCTGTAATGTTGTGGACTCTGGGGAAGCCAATAGCTTTGGTGCAGATAAGAGATCCAACTCTCTCTGTGTCTTTACTGACATTGAGAACCCGACCCTGGCTCACTACAATTGTGTGGACGGCAGCGTTCACCTCAGCGTAGACAAAGGGGACATCATAAAGCAGGTCAATACGCCGATCTTTGACTGCTTTGACAGGAGCTGGGCCACAGCAGAAGACTCCTAAGATGTAGGAAGGAAGGAAAGAAGGTTCATTTTAAGTAATCATAAATGATCAAAAATGAGCAGAAAAGTAAGAAACTTAATGTAGCGAGGTTAGCAATGTTTCCCTACACACCTCCACTCCTCTCCTGTGGGGTCTGGTCCAGAACCTGCCAGCCATCCATTCCAGATCCCAAGTCCCGACGAGTCATCCAGCACTCCACCCAAATATGGAAGTTCCTGTAAAGAAGGGCCAAAATAAGATATCACTAAGTATGAATTGGCCTTTTTGTTTCACAAAACTACATCAGAAATAAATGCCATCAAAGTTGTTTAGAATTTATTTCATAAGCCAGAGATATATACAGAATAATATTTTTCATATATTTGACACATACATTATTTACATCAGTACTCACCATATGCTGTCTTTGCTGTTGTTCAGCTTCTGTCCTGTTTCGCTGTAGTATTCCTCAATCACCAGGTTGTTGTTGGTGTCGTGGGCAGAGTTGAAGTTTGTGACGACACGACAAGGAATCCCAAGAACTCGCATGACTAAAACACAAACATACATACTTAAAAAAGTATCTGAACATTCTGTCATGGAAAAAATAATCCACTTTATAAATAACACTGATAAGACCGTGACCAAAATGGCATATTTTAAAGGTTTAGTCATATTAGTCAGACCAATAGCCGTATACTAGAATAGAGCACTTGACTGATGTGTCATAAATTATTTTGTTTCAAAAGTTTTTAATTATCATGATGTACTCACCTGTGCACATGACAGCTGCAAACACCCAGCACTGCCCATACTTGACTGGGCTGTAACCAGTCTGGGCCCACTGTCTCAAAATTTCTCCACTCCCAGTCCACATGGAGGGAAGGACTCCTTGTTTGACGTCGCCTGACCAGTTCCCTTTCAGCACTCCACGGTCATCTTCACAGTTGATCTGTGAACATGTAAGAGAATTGTCTTGTTTTGTTCTTTGCACCTTAAATTCCTTGCTGATATGATTTTGACTGGTTGACATTGACAGTTTAATGACAGTTTAATGACAGTTATACTGCGTAATTACAGGGTTCCTGCATGTGACAGTGTTCAGAGTTTTGAACCTGTAGAACACCGTGTCCCAGTTCAAGCTAGAACTTGTTTAGCCAGAACAGTGACATGCACGTTGTCATACGAGGTAAATAAGGACATCAGTGAAAGTTTGTTCAAGTTTTTATTCAGAGTCTATTCATGCTCACCATGGCAGACACAACCCGGCTGATGTAGACAGGGTTGTTTCGGTTCAGGTAGTCCATCCTTCTGTTGTTTTGGTGCTGGGGGCTGATTTGGAGCAGATTCAGACATGTCTCCAAAACACCAGGCTCATACTTAACAGGAAATGAGAAACAAATGAGACAATTAAATGAAATTTGATTCTGAAGTGATTTATGTTATTTGAGTTCAAGTTTAGGAATTATTCCTTATATTTATAGTTAATATTTCTGAATTCATCAATTGTTGTTTTACAGAAAAGTTTATTCAGACAAAAAAGATATACCACAAAAGCAACACTAGTGCTGTGACATGCAATCCTAAAAAATCTGTTTGTGACATTACTAAAGAGTTTTGTCAGAATCTCTTTCCCACTAAGAGCAAATTGGTGTGTATGCAAAATAAATAAATAAACTAAATAACATTTTCATACCAGATCAAAGGACCACGGTCTTGACACAAGGTTGATAGATGTCCCCATAAATATCAACCCAGAGTCATTCTGGACATATTCCTCTCTCTGGTCCTCAAAGGGAATATACACCGCATCCTCTGCAAGCAATAAATATGATGTTTAGTAAAACCTACAGTAGTTAATTAACTTTTTAAATGACATTGCTGTACAATATTAATAGTCTAAGCTCTAATAGTCTCTCTTTTTTTTCTATTTTGTGAATTTGGAGCCAGACAAGTGTCATGATAAATCCTTTTCTCTCGTGTATGTTTCACTCATACAAAACAAAGTATATTTCTGGTTTGGTTAGCTCCCTGCTGCTACAATGTTACCTTCCCCCAAACTTTGCATTTTGCATTAACTTGATATTATTACATTAAACTAAATTATATTATTCCACCTGCTTGATTTATCCTTTTTTATGTTTTTACTCACCGTGACACCAGGGATTGCAGAGCAGGATGAATTTGCCAAAGCTGCACTTCTGCTGGTTGTCATGAGTGAACACACAGAGCTGAAACTTGTAGCAGCCCACCGAGGCAGAGGCAGGAGAGGAGATGAAGATGGAGGGGTTCTTCAGGTTCAGGCCCTCTGGGTCAATGTAGGCTTTCCAGTGGGAGGAAGAAACTTTCTGCTGGGTGAAAGTGACTGGCATTATCACATTGAGGCGGCCTGGAAAAACAAGAAAGATAATTAAGCAAAGACATTTTGAAAAGTGGTTCAAACAAACTTATGCTCCCAAACAACTGTTTAACCAAAAAAAAATAGACTAAATCAAGATTACCAAGCATCACTTTGATCCTCATAGTGTCCGTCTGGGGGTTGAAGGGTCGGCCCTTCAGCTGCAGACTGATTTTGAAGGGGGCTCCCCTTCGCACCACCAGGGAATTGGAGCTACTGAAGCCCTCTGTCCTGTGACTTCTCAGGTTTTCCGATTTTTCCAGGTTGACATATTGAATACTCAGGTCTGCAAATGGAGACAAAGAAATAAAGAAATTATTAGAGAAAAAAATCCACTCTATGGTCAAATCGCAGTAGTTTAAAATTAACTTCATAAGCGATCAATTTTGCAGGAAGACTTGTTATAAAACAGCAAGAGGGGTAAGACTCTCAGTTTCTCTAAACAAGTCCTACCTTCCATTTGTCTGTGCCTCTGCTTCACGATAATGTTACAGGCTATGTTCACACAGTCACGTTCTACTGCTATATAAACATTTGCCCCACCCTCTGAAAGCATTTGTGACATGGTAGAAAGAAAGTTGACTGCTTTTGTGTCAGATGTTACTAAGGCCCTGAAGTCATTTGTAACAAAACATACGCCACGATATGGCGACAGGGACACGCCTCCTACAGAAGTACAGTTTCATTCATACTCACAGAGTACAAGAGACAAATACATCTTTTTTTTTTTGGGTGTGAACTCATTCAACGTGCTGCAAAGTACGGCAACACAGACATGTGACCAACACACCTACAGTATTACTGGAGTATTCCTGCAGGAATTATAAAATCATATAAAATCAAAATAACATCACATAATTTCAAACGTAAACTTCACCTCAGTGGGCTTTAAAACGTGCACCACTGCGACAAGCTCAGCGGTTAGATGATAGAAAAATGCATGGACCAATGTGTGAGCTAAATGTCTGTTTTGAACTGTTGCAAAGTTTTGTTTGAAAGTACGAAGTGATTCTGTTTTTTGTCATTCTGTAAGTGCTTATCAAGAAGCACAGGATCTTATATTTTAACTCACTTGTATGACAATGACATATTTCTATATCGCTCTAAATTGAATCACAGTCATTTATAATCATTCATTTTATGAAGCATACAAGAAATGTTTATGGTGACAAAAATGATCCAGTGTGATTCATATATACTGTGGTGTATCTTTACAATATGCTTGTAAATGTTTTTAATGAACCAATGAACCAAATGTTATTTTACAACTCGAGTGATAAATATGAGAAGTACATGCTTTTTTGTATATAAATATTTAATAATTTTGTAACGCAAATGAAAGGATCAGGATGAACAAGATTGTTGCCATTGCTCTTATTAGTGAGACCAATGAAGCCAACTTTTTACCAAGGTACATATTATGGTATACTAGTCTATACTACACTGAGAATCTTCACAGATTTTCCTGAAAGTACACCCAGTAATAACTGATGATCAGCTGAAGACTCCAGAGAATAATGCCCATTATATTGCATAATATAAAAAATATATATAAAAGTTGGCCAAAGCTTTAAAAATGTGCACATTCATGCACAGCCAGCATACACACCCTTTGATTTGATAAACCACCTTCTGCTTCAGACAGGTTTGCCGCAGAACGGAAGCGTAGGAGTTTGATTATTGCGCAAATCATGTCTAAATGTTAGAACACTCATCTGTTTATTATCTCAGATACAGTACATTGTGTGGGATGCATTTTTGACGAATGAATATTGACTTGAAGTCATGAAAGAGGTATCTCCATATTACAGTCAGATGTAATATTTAATGACAAAATTGTAAGAAATGCTTTATGATTATAATAAATGTTTATAAGTCAAGTCAGACAAACAAGACCTCAGCCTCTCAGTAATTTTTAGTTTGTCTCCTGAAGTTGCTAGTGTTCCTGCAAATACATTTCAGTTTGTTTTATTTGTATATATGTTATTTTATTACCACCATTAGCAGAGGTACACTTTCATTTGTTTTAGACACTGCAGATCTGTTAACTTAAATTTTTATTAGCTCACTGTATTTTTTTTTTATATGAAGAGTCAATAACTTCTAAGTTAGTAGTTAATAACCAATATTCCCCTAACACTAAGTAAAAACTGTACTTCAGTACAGAACTTCAGCTTAAATTACAAAGTCACATATGTCGCTATAATATGTTTCAACGTGTTTGTTTACACATCGAAACAGATGATAATGACACATTTTTAGGTTTTATTTTCATTAAGAATTGATAATGGAGTCTAATAGGCAAAAGAATAATTTGTCCATGCGACAATGTGTTGCAGCTCCATAATTATAGATAGGTGTTAAAATTACCCAAAAGTGAAACACTGGAAACAGGTTTGACTAAAACTGATTCACTAATCCCCCATTAAATATTGTGTAATAATGTTGCACCTTCTTCGTTTTAACAAACGTTAGTAAATAAACAGATATTTGTCCAAGTACACCCAGTATTTATTATGGAGGAGCTGCAGGGAGGAGCACTCTGAGGGAATCACAAAGTGTGAGTCAGTGCTTGATCATGACACCAGCACTGAAAAAGCTATATTTCCGGTGGTGGTTACCTGCATACTGCGTCATAGACGCTCAGTGCTAATATGTAGAAGAATGCTATGTATGTTATTGTTGATAATTTTACCATAGGTTCACAAGAGATAATGACATTTAAGTCTCTTTTGCAGTTACATTTACTGGCATAGGCCTGATCACTTGACAATTAAAATAAATCCATCATACAATCAGCCAAAATGTCAGCAGAAAAACAATTCCAATAGATCAATACAGAAGTTGCTTTTTAAAGCAGATTTTGTGAAAAGAACAAACAAAAGAAACACAAAAAATAAACAGTATGCAGACATATGCTCAATTTGGAAATCTGGTGTGGGTTGACACAAGAAAGAAAATACATACATACAGTCAATCAAACATTAATAAAAACTCTAAAGTATAAATTATAATAATTCATAAAACAAGGCAACATTCAATAACATTGGATTATTAATAATTATAAAAATTTAAAATGCAATTATTTTACTGTATACATCTGGATAAAACTAAAGCTTCATATCTAAGCAGCAGTCCTTGGCTTGTTATAAACAAGGAAGTCAGAGATGTCATGCCACACATTGCTGTCGTGGTAGAGGTAGTTCATGGAGGACTGCAGAGAGGGCTGGAGGGTGTGTGGGTAATACTCAAACAGCCACAAGACGATGCCCCACACCAAGGTGGCAAAGAGTGGAAAAGGGTCATGTTTAGGCTGGGGGATAAATCCTTTCTCTACAGCCAGCCGAGACAAGGCAAAAAGGATTCTGGACAGCAAGTACATGTTGATCTACAGTAAAATTTAAAAAAAGAGTAAAAGTTTTAATATATAGAACATGTTTACTTTTTCCATTTATAGTCTTAAGTTTATACAGCGTGTCTGTTAAACAAATGTAATCAAGGAAAGCACAAAAATGATAACAGGGAGATGGAGACCTTAAGACCTGTCATACCTGGCTATTAATGTTGTTATTATCACCGAACACTAACCATCCTCCAACACAGGCAGCTAGAAAGGAGTGTGACTGTAAACTCTTTCCTTGCATCTTCTGCTGCAAAGCTTGCAGTCCTTTGTATGTGAAAACAAAGCATGCCAGATTGCGGGAGTGGGTATAAGTTGCCTTTAAAATAGCCTTCAGCTTGTCTTTCAAACTATCAAAGAGGAGAAAAACATGTTCAGACTTCAGATGTATTATAATAGCAGTGTGCCGTTAATTAGAAATCAACTGCAGTTAAAATTCTTACCTGCCATTTCTGAATAGAAATGTCATGACGAGAGCATGAGGTGCTCTGATTTTTGCCCCATATCTGAGAAATAACAAAAATTGTAATGTCACAGCTTACAATTAAACAAGGTTCATGTGCCACATCGCTTATTCCTATTAATATAACCAAAAAACACTCAAATATACGAACAAGCAACAGACTACCGCACAATGCAAAGTTAAGGTGACTCCAGGAAGTTACTAGTGCAATAGTAGAGCTGATTAGCTAAAGACCGGTTAGCGAACAGCTAGCTAGTAACGTGTTCACTCACACGGCGCCGTTTCTGAATCCTTTTAAAACTGCCAACGCCGCTTTGTATTTCTCCTGCTGCAGCAGATTGTTGACGGTATAGAGAAGTGTTTTTATCAGATCTGGACCTGCCATTGCGTTCAGTAGAGCCGAGGGGACAGAAATACCTGTTGCACACTCATTCCACAATGACGTGCCACAGCGAATGTTCGCCGTGTTGCAGCGCTGCATGAAGGGTTCCTACCTGTGTATTTATTGCAGTTTAGCAGACTGTTTATGATAGCAATTTTAAATAAATACATATAAATATCTTAACTTAAAGGCATTTCATAATGTTAATGTATAATAGTGTAAGTTTGATGTACCTGCAAAACAGATTTTGCTGTAGTTTTAATTTCATAGAAATGATGTATAAATATGTAATACATAAATATGTATATTTAAATACATAATATAATATAGAAATATGTACAAAACATTTTAACTAAATAACACAGTATCAAAATATGTATATGTACATCTCTTGATACAGACTGGGTGAAGAAAGAAGGAAAATAATAAAGGGATTCTTAGACTGACACATGGAAAAGCCACAGAATACCAACATCTTGCAAAGAAAACAGGCATGAGGTGATAGGTCTTAATGAGCATGCTGACACAAGACACTTCACAAGTTGGATGCCAGTGTTTTAATCATTTTTTGTTTTTTTCTCAACATGTTTAGTCCATTGATACATGAAACCCATTTGTCAAATAAATAGTATTAAACCACTGACTTCCACTTATCAAAAAATGTTAGAACTCCTAAAAACATTACACTATCAACATGATTTACATTGTAATTGGGACAACTAAAACAGTTTGCATATTTATATATATTTAACTGCCCAGTGACCTGGGACACAGCAGTGATTTAACAGTGAAATGGTAAATTTGAGTGTCAAGCTGCTATCATTACTTGTAATCTAAAATGTTCAACAGTTAACATTGTAATCACATCACCTTTTCTTTCAAGGTTTATTTATTTATTTAACAATAATAATCTCTTCACAGGTCTGTATACCAGTAACAACAAACTCAACTTGATAGATGAAGGTATGTGCTGAATTCCTGCCATTAAGGGAATAAAATGTGAAATATAATAGCTTAGGTCAGTGAGAACAACCAGCATTTTTCCTGAATAGTACCAGCAATATATAATGCGATACAGTCATGTGGTTCATACATTCCTTTTACACCATATTGGGAACTGCGATCCTGCTGAAATTTAAACTGCAATTACAAATGTTCAGATATACATACTGAATTATATCATGTAATGATACCACACTCCACCTATGCACACACTACAAAGCCTGATGCTTGGACAGTTATTGGTCATTAAAAATATCATATCACAATTTATTAATTTGTCTCTGCTGACATTAAGCAACAAGTCCTGATACATAAACACAGTAAGAACACTTACTGTATAAATAAAAAAGAAATTGTATAAGATTATTAAAGAGCAATTTCAAATCCACAGTGACATTTGAGCACAGATGAGAGTAGGCTTCTCTAATACTGTTTTTGTTTTTAACAAGATCATTTAAATTCTCCTTAAATTCTATGTTTAAAGGTGACAGTTAACTTTGTGCTGATATTGACAATGTAAAATGTTTAAACATTTAGGGGATGGCTCAAATGGTTTACAAAAATAATTCAATAAAATCCTTTGGTAGAATCCTCCGCCTTACAACGAAACATTCACTTTACAAATATGTATACCTAACACCCTATAAAACTAGGGCCAATTTGTATGACATCAACTCAAATCTTAATTTTAACTCAAAGGGGTAAACCGTTTGGGGAATTATATGTATTATTCAAAACATTTTATAGTGTATTTACATAAATTGCATTAGACACTACACACACTAAAGTATGATTCACTATCGTCATTAGTGATTTAGAATAATACTTGATTTAGGATATCTACCAGAGAACTGGCTACCATTCAGTGGGAATAGGGCATTAGTCAACAAATCATTTTCTTTTACATAATACACCTTGCTGCTCCCACATCATCAGTAACAGTTCAAAATGACCAGGAAAAGACATTTTCAGTACAAGTGACCATCCTTAGTCAAATAGACTAACATAATATTTTGGGAAGGCAAAGTTTGTCAAAACAAATCACAACCCAACCAGTTTCACAGAAAGCACTTGTTCTCTACTTCGTATTGCGGATTTAAATCAACAGTAAATGCTGAAACTTACCAGAGTGTTAAAAAAATAATCAAACAAATCACTGGCCCTATCACTGGCAAAAACATTTTCTAGAAAACTATTGCACATACAAACACAACCTCTCTCAAGAATCACAGTCATCTCACTGCTCACGTAACTATGTGCAAACTAGTTCAAAGTTTGATCTCAGTATCAAGTTAAGAAAGCAACCTGTCAAAATATGAGAAATTATCAAAACTAAGATAGGTTACAGGTGTCAGTCAAAACAGTCAGCTACTGAAAAAAGTTCATCCATCCAGTCATCTATCCTTTCAACAAATTAAAAAAGTACTAAAAGCATATATGGGCATTTTATGTAAAAATGCAGAAATATGATTCTCATGTCTAAAATGATTCATTCTAGTGCATAGACCCAACAAGGGGGCTCTTAAGAAATTACTACTGCACAGATTCACAGATACGTGTAGAAACTCCATTTGCGCAACACACAGCGAGTGCAGACATGACAGGGTGAGAAAGGCGTCTGTTCTGGCTCCATCGCCTAATAGTGGGCTGAGCAGGGATTACTGAGGAACTCATCACATGCGTGAGAAGTAAAACAGGTTGAGGAGGATTCACAGGTCTCTCATGAAACAAATGCATTAATTTATTAATAGAAATAGCTCAAACTACAGTTGCTGCATATGATAATGTGTCAGAAAATAAAAAAGCTGTATGTCCATCTACCAGTTTATAAGCAGCTCCTGGCTGCAAGCGGAAAGTGTTCCTGTCTGAAATGGATATGGATCCCCGAGTCCCACTGCTCCTCCATCCTATTGTGCAGCTCCTGCTCCTGTTGAATTACTCCTGCCCAAAGCCTTCTGTCTCTTCTATGGCGAACATGAGCTTTTCCTTCAGCTGCTCATAGCTCTTGTAAGGAGGGAGGTCCAGACGATTAAAGCTACATGGAGAAATAGGACAGAAGCTCTTGACTGAAATGGATTCATTGTGTAACCTCTTAGAAAGATAGGTTAAAGAATCAATCCCAGTGGGAAAATGCATCAAAATGATCACAAAACAAAGAATTATACAAGAGCCAATAAGAAAATAAATTAAATAACTACAATTTTAACTAGAAACTGTACTTAAACTAAAATGCATGACAAAAATAGGACAAAAATATACTATAATAAACAATACTCCCTGGTAAAAGTCTGCACATGTTTAGTGTTGCATATTCAAGTGGAAAAGTGCTTAGTTGCTTTTAAATTATTATTATACATTTAAACATAATAACAGCGGATTACGTATTTCTCCTGTAGCTCAGTGTCTTGTTACGCAACCTGCTGATGACACCAATTCATCGATGTGCTAATTTCACATGACACAGCTTAAGAGCATCTGCTAAATAAACACTTTCTAAAGAGTTGACTTAAGCGATAATGCACTTTCACAGTTTTAAATAATATCTAACGCTAAATCAAAGACTAACAAAGGAAGGCTTGTAAATGGATGAGTATGAAATTACTAAAAGGGTTTGGTCATGAAAGTTTAATCCTGTGTCAATTCAGACAAGACATATGGCCAAATACCTGAAATAGAAGGATAATTATATTGGACGTAGAAGTGGAAGTAGAATAAGTGGCTTATTACCATGTGTGGCTTCGTGGAAGCCAGTTCTCTTTGCCCACTTTCTCAATGCAGAACTTCTGGGGGCCATTGCTTCCTACATTGATCAGTTAGCATAAAGCAAGTTAAAGCAAGAAACCAATTATGATGTGACATATTGTACAGTATATGAGTGTGTGTGTGTTTCCATTTTGCATACCCATCAGATCAGCAAAGCCACCCACAGGAAGACGACAGGTTCCTGTGACAAACTGCAGCAGTCTCATCCTCTTCTCATTGTCCATCTCCTTCACAAACTGTCAACAGATCATTCTGTTAATATTGTTTAACAGAACCATTATGGCACAGGCTTTTTAATATTAATATGATATTCAAAATCTCCACTTGTAGTGTACAATTGCATTACAATTGCTGAGGAGCTTTGTGTATGCACGTCAATACAAACCTGCCAAAACCAGAGAATCTGCTTGCTACTTCGAGCATAATGTCTATATATTGTGTTTCTCTGCCAGTCCACCAGGTCTATCTCCTGCATCCCGCACAGCATCACCTACAGAGAAGAAGGAAGCGAAGAATTATCCAATGGATCTACAATGTCTCAAACATCAAACTTCATGAAACACCAAACTCCCTGCTTTAGTGATAGTCGTAGAGACAGAAATATAAATACCTCTAATTCCTTAGCATCAAAGTACTGAAGGTATTGCTGAGGCAGAACTTCATTGAAGCCTTCGAAGAATGCTTGAGTCTGCTCCTCCACACCTCTAGAAAGTCTCCACTCTGCCACCAACCTGTGCACAAAGATATGAGCTAGCAACATCATAACACCAGGTGAAAAATCACCTGTATGTGAGCAGAGTACTGTTGAACTACTTGGTTCAATGTATTATACATTATTGTTGGAATTCCTGCAAACAGGCCTGGCTACCACCCAGTCAGCAAATTTGATGAATATAAAAATGAATGAAGACAGAAGATGAGTGAAAAGCAGTTCATGTGCATTATGCAGCAGTACCTGATGTATTCTTCCTTGTTTTTCTCAGTTACTTGGATGTTCCCTCCATCTGGTTTCAGCTCATGAGTGGTGACCTCGCCCAGGATCTCCTTGTCAACTGAGAAGAACATCTCCAGACCACACTCCTCTATGTTATTATCCCTGCAGACCAGAGTCGTCATTGTTAATGACAAAACTGGAACGCACTCACACAGGTCATAACACGGGAGGCTACAAAGTAAATCCTACATGAATATCACGTCGGGTACGCACAGAACCATCCAAACCCTCCCCATTACGCACATATCCATCAGCTAGAGATCCACCAAGACACACATTAAGGTTTTTATCCCCAGACCTACTTGATCCAGATGAGTGAGTTGTAAAACTCTGGGTCTATGGACTCTAGGTCTTTGAGAGCCAGAGGTTTATTCAAGATTCGCTTGTAGAAAGGCAACGAGAAACCAGTGTCTATGAATTTGCCATGGAACAAGGCCTAGAACAGAAATACAGTGCTGTCAGATTAAATGAACCTTCATATGGGTCAAAGTAATCATGTCATCTTGTGTTAAAACCTTAATAGTACAGTTAGTGAGTTGACAAATAAACAGTACAGGTACCATGGCAATGAAGCGTCCTATGAACTTGAAGTACTTGAGATGATCAGGATTGATGTAAGAGGCAGGGTTTATCTGCAGACAATAGTTGTCCTTGCCAGCATACTCAAACAAACAGTACATAGGGTTTAGTACTTCATGAGACAGCAGGAAAAACCATTCCCTGAAAACGTAATCACAGGACAAAATGTAGTTAAGTTGAAGTGATCACACTGGTTGAGTGAGGTTTGTAGAATCTCACAGATCGGGATATTAAAGCGAAACCACAATGTTCAACATGTTATACTGTAATTATTACAACAGGTTATGTGGGGCAAGTTTTAAAAAAAGGACTCACAAGTCATATATTAACAAACAAAAAATCAGTTGGACCTACCTGGCCACACCTCCATAATCCAATCCCTCCTCTCCAGGGAAAATGATCCACAGTCTCCGCCTCAGATCTTGAGGGTGAAAGCTCATGATCTTTGAATGCAGACAAAGAATTAAAACAGCTCCACACCTCAAGTATTCACAAAACAATACTGTTAAACAGAATAAGAAGACAGTGTAACCAGAGGGTCACCTGTTGGAATGAATCCTCAAACAAGGTTTTCCGGGACACGGTAATCTTAATGTGCTGAGGCATTGACAGTTGCTAAAGGGTTAAAAAATAAAAACATGAAATATGCTTTATTTTGGACAAACTGAACACTCTGTATAAAAACATTTTTATTTATATAGGTTGAGTACTGAGATTAAAATAACACATACCTGACACCAGAACCTGAAGTACTGCACTTTGGCTTTAAAGTCCCTGACATAGGTTATCTGTGGCCCATTCTCACTGTAGAAAAGACGAGATGAAAAATCACCAGTGTCAAATAAACACATAAACCAGTACAGTTCAGGTGATGTAAGTATGTGACAAATATGCCTTTCTTTAATAATATACATGATTTGAAAAATGCTATTATGAAAAGTATAATGAGCCAGCATAATTCTCTGATTAGACTTTTTAGGGTGGCATTGATCCCTAACTGTCATCTTTTGGATTATCTGACATTACACAGATCACTCACTGAAACCTATACTGTATTAGCATTGGCCATGGCTGAGATTTGGAAAGGGCACAAGTCTCGTGTTTTCATGTGACAGGTACATTTCAACAACTTACAGTGAAGATTTCCCTGTGCGAGGGTCAATGTAAGTCGTGGTTCGCCTGTTGTGGTCTACAAAGTAGGGGATACCGTCCACAGTGAACCTCATCTCCCAACCTTCTGGCAGGGGTTTATCATTCAGCAACCTGAACAGTACAAATGCATGTGAATATACACAAAACCAACAACACTGACATTACAAGGGGAATTAAATTACAATCAAAACACACTGAATATACACTGTAGCATAAATTACTTATGTCCACATCCAAAATATAATTTAAATTTTCACAATACATCTGAATTTGAAAATAATGGCATTGGAATGACAAAGGTATAACAGCATCAGTATACACATATCATGTACTAATGGAGGTCTACACTTACCCTTGTGTCCTGGGATCCTCCCACTGTGTCGTCCGAGTCGGATGATGAACAAAGTACACTCTGCCGTTGGTGTCTGTTCTCTTCTCTGACATAAAAAAAGCCATATTTTTTTCAGTATTAATTCACATGTACATGCGCTACCAACACACTTATAGGACAAAAAAATCATCATGACTATTATTTTTACATTTCAGTAACTACAACTAAACAAAATGTTTCAGTTCAGTTATATTTACCCCAACCATGTGGCAGAGGTCCCAGCGGGTCAAACTCTTTACTAGCTGTTGCTGCAAACTGATCTTGTAGCTGAGCAGAAAGGAGAATTTGACACGTTAAGTATAAAAACTCTTTACTGAGTGAATAAAATACAAAGGTTGCATTTTTGTAACACCTATAAGGCAACATTTTTTAATATAAGACTTTCTAAAATTACACCAAAATTATTTCTTTAAAAAAAATTACAAAAATAATTGTGTGTGCTGTCAGTTATAGGTCTTAGAAAGATAGGAAATCAGAATCGGCAGGTCAGATTATTATTATTTTATTTTTTTTAATAAGTATCAGCCAAGAAAATTGCGATGGGTGCATTTCCAGTCCAGGGTGTACCCTGCCTCTACAATTACAGCTCAGATTAGCTACAGCACCCTCGCCACCCTTAACAGAAAAAGCAGTTAATGGATAAATAGAAAATGAAAGGGCAGAAATGAAAACTGACATTTTGAGAGCTGCTTTTAAAAATGTCAAAAAGGAGACCACTACTTACAAAAATAGCATAAGAGCAACAGTTCTCAAACTATTACAAAGTGTAATTAAAAGAAAAGGTGAGGTAACACGTGCCTTGTCCTAAGGTATCAAACTCTAAATTTGCTTATATTTACAAAATATATTAAGCTGGCCAGCAAAATCACTGAAAATCTTTTCTCTGGATTTTTGTCAGATCAATAAAGGTTCAAGTCAATTAACAAATCAGTTCAAATTAAAAATAGCTTTTCTAGAAATGGGGTTTGTATGCTAATTTTGTCCTGAATTAATGCACTACTCTCCCCTTTCTCTGAGTCAGTCTCTCTCTCTGCATCTCTCTCTCACCTCCGTGATAGAGAAATGTACAAACATCGTGTGGATTTACATTTGCTAATGTAATATATGACTGACACATTTATCTGTGCAGTAATTTCTGTTATGGGTTTTACTCCTGCGGGGGTTAGAAAACCAACAGTGGTTTTATTATATCCTGTAATATGACAGCTTTAGTTTAATATTTGTAGGTTCACAATGATATGTAAAAAATGCATTTAGGGATCAATGTGTATTGTATAATCTTAGTACTAGACCCTGGATATAAGTGCTTTAAATACTTCCATAAATATATATTTTAGTGATACAGTATGCCTGCATGTTTTCATATTACTCAAAATATCTACTTCAGTTTTCCAAACAAGCACATGCTTGTACCAAATCTTTAAAAACTGTTTTATGAATGAATAAATGACAAGTCTGACTGTTCTCACCCCATAAATGAACCTCTGGTTAAACTGTTGCATCGCTCCCTGTAGCTGGCTGCGCTGGTGCTGCCACTCCTCATAGTTACGTACTGACTCCTGCGTGGGGCGTTGCCATGTAGTAGTTCGAGTTATGTGATCAACATAGTACACTCGACCCATTGGGTCCACCCTGCGCTCCCACCTACAGAAAAAGGAGAGTAAAAAGGCAGCCATGAAAATGTAGGCCAAATGGCAGAAGTGCCTAAGGGCTCCAACAAACATCAATATTAAAAGCAGAAAGCAGTTATTTGAATCTATTCCACAACTGTCTATCACTGACATTAAATGTAAAAGCATTTAATGTAGTCAGCACTACAGTAATGGTATGGTAAAAGGCATAAAATAAGGTATGTCTGCAGCAGTACACAATCAATTTATGATATTATCAATGCACAGCCCAACAGAATACAGCAAGAACAATGTTAATACTAAAGGAATACAAGATGAGATAAAGTATCTGGGTACCCTGTAGGAAGAGACTCAGGCCTGTCCCAGGTTGTCCTTTTCTCGATGTGATCCACATAATACACGCGTCCATTCTGGTCCACTCTTTGCTCCCACCTGCAGACACAATGCAACTGAGTGAGTAAAGACAAAGCAAAGAAAATAGGAGGTGGAGAGCTACAGAACTGCAAAGTATCATGTTACTGAATATCTAATGTTGTATAAAATGCCTCAAATTTTGCCACCCACACACACACACACCATTCTCAGACAGCAACATCACTCCTTTTCAGATCTCCCTTGAAAAAAAAGAGGAAATAAAGAGTGTGTGGAGGGGGGGGGGTGGATGTGTAGTCCATTGGTCATTTACCCTGGAGGCAAAGGACCATTGCTCAAAGGTGTTATTCTTGGAGCTGCTGTAAACGAAGCTGCTGAGGCAGAGGTCGCTGGTTTGGGGCAACTTGCTGTCTGTGAGGAACTTGCTGTGACTGCACCAGATTCATCCTGCTGATCCGAACACCCACTGGCAGAAGCCTGAGAGGTGCCATCAGAAGCTGGACCTTCACTCAGCTCACTAGGAGAGGAACTGCTAGAAGAAGCTGTGTGAGGACAAGAGTAGAGGTAAAATTAGGGCTGTCTGGTGTTATCGGCCTACCGATATTATCGGCCAATATCAGCATTAAAATGTAATATCGGAAATTATCTGTATCAGTTTTTACTTTTAATGACGCATATATTATACATCAAACTCTTCAGCTACTTCTCCTCTTTCTCAAAATGTCAAAATATGACATATAGTCATATGATAGTTTTTGAGATATTTTTGTTTGTTTGGCACACCTTGCAATAATGTTTAAAGTTTAAGTATGCATGATAGGAGACATGTGATGTTAGTTACCTAAAATTATTTAGTTTTTCTATTTTTTTATGAGGGGAGACCCCGCATATATTGGTATCGGTTTATATCGGTATCGGAAATTAAGAGTTAGACAATATCAGTATATTAGATATCTGTAAAAAAGTCAATATCGAACATCCCTAGTAAGAATCAATCTGGTAATTAATTAGTATTTGCTTTAACTGCAGTCACAGACATGCATATATTTACACAAACCGTACAGTGTCTACAGTTTAAATAAAATGAATGATACGGGTAAATATGAAATGACATGCATGTCAGCTTTTGTTATGTTGTAAAGTCTCTGATGTCACATTGCTATCTCATGATTTTCTTACTTGGTGAAGCAGCAGGTCTGCAGGGTGTTGGAGGAGGAGGCCGGGCAGGTCTGGGAGGACGTGAGGCAGCAGAGCCCCCAGGAGAATGGGAAGGAGAAGCTGAACCGTTGATGGCATGACCATAAGGTACAATGACCCACTCCTCTGAGTCGCTTGAAGGAGATGTGTCTCTGCTTGACCTGGGGATCAAATTAAGACTTAAGTCACTCTACGTAAACAGTATCTTTTCTCAAAAGAATATATATTAAATTTGTGAATTATATGCTTTTGTCTTGCCAACCCCTTATACCAACAAACATCAAAAACCTTTATAGGTCTATAATAAAAGGTTTACTAGACCTGTTTCCAGTGCCTTCACTTTGTCTCTTATTTCCACTTGGAACCGCAGCTAAAATAAGAAAACAGGAAAGAAACTTAGTTCTTATAAAGTAAACAGCTGGACAGATGAAAAACATCTTTTAGTGCTCTCTAGTGGGGAAAGTTTATAATAGCACCACTGTTTATGAAGTACAAGCAGACATATGCACCAATTATGAGTTGTCTGTGGCATGCTAAAAATCAGTTGATATTAGCCATGCCAATGTAATGATCACACTGGTCAACATCATCCTGTTCATTAGGTTTATCAGTCCGTGTGGTTCCTTACCATGTTCTCTTTCTGCAATAGCAAAGGTTTCCGGGTCCACTTGCATGCCATCCAAACAGACTGACAGGTCACCTACAACATCCTGGGGGTCTTTGTCAGAGCAAAGCTGCAGTGTTTGCACCACCTCACACACTGGGGGAAAAGACATAAGCATGAAATGTATGATATGATTGTAATTTGCAGGACTTAACAACCCTAAAGGGAATTCACTGTGCAGTAACCCAAATTAACCTATCACGACAGAATGAAAAGACACACTAATGTTGCACCAAGGTAATAAAAAATTACCCATATGCACTAGTCTTATCTGAGATTAAACCTAAACACTGATAAACATTTTCAATATGAGGGCTCCAACCACTGGTTCTTCATTATCATCTAATTTTCAACTATTCTTTTGTACTCTTTTTAGCCTTGTTAGTGACAGTATGGGACTTTTAACATGGCAGTGTGACTGAACTCAAAGAACTGAAATCACATGACATGTAACAAGCAACATGGCCTCAAGGGGTTGCCAGCGGGGCTTTCAGAATCCTTTTAGAAATTAAAAGCAAGCAGCTGTAACACACAATATGGACCAGATTTTAGTGTCACATGGTGTGCGCATGTTGACAAGATCTGAGGGGAGCTATTGTGCTGAGTTATAAACATACTCTGAGCACACAGAAGGTCATGAGCGTAAGTGAACTCTGTCTCAGAGAAAAGCTAACGTAATACATAGTGTGCAAGTTGCTTGTTAAGCTTCTCAAAGCCTGGTGAAACATTCCCATAAGAAACATAAGCAGTCTTGTATAACAAATGTGTAAAATGTGTGCAACATCTACCAAATATAATATACCACAGACAGACAAAATGAACACTGAAAATGAGACTACAAGGGATACAACTTATCACTGGGCTAGAATAAATAAGCCATGCAGTGGGAGCTTTCCCCTGACTATCCCATAATATTCTGTGGGAATACAACCCCCTGAGCCTGGAATTATTAATACCATATGAAAATGTGAGTGGGAGGTTTGGAATACTTTTGGCAGACTTATAGGAAAAAATCTGAACACAAAGATTATCCAATAGGAGTTGTAAAATAATACAAACTCACATTTCAGGTCATTAGCTTTGAGGGTCTCAGAGATTTCCAGTGTGGCCATCCCAAGCAGGATGTCTGCCTTCAGTGTCTGATGGCTCCAAACACGAAAAATCAGTTTGCTAACCGGAGTCACAATACTGTAGAAAAATCAGGAAATTATAAGATACTGTATGGGCAAACAGTGGAGAAAAAGTTCATAGAATTTATAGTCTTGCTCATTTTCATGCATACCACAGATTCAAAATTAGAATACTTCTTTTATCTTCTAGTATATTATCAAACAATGAAGTCACTATTTCTTTTGTGTTATTGTCTCTCAAACAAAATGTTTTTTACGTACACTGTTAGAGCCTGCTTCCATTTGGGACTGTGTGTGTTGTTGCACTTCTCAGTCCTCTTCGACTGGCCGTCCACAGCCACCTCAACATACGGACTGGGACCAAACCAGTTCTTTTTGTTTTCCTTCAGCTTTGCTGAAATAACTAGTCAGTTGTAAAAGAACAAACACCACAGCGACATTACAGAACCTGTAGCGTCCCATAACCAACTACTACTACACACAAACTTTATTAATTTGTCACAACTGTTTTCTGATTTTTGTTAATAACTTACCAGTAACTTGTAATTGGGCCTTCATGGTTCAGCCATAACAAAATCTTCTTTCACAGCACTGAAAAGGTCTGTAAGAACTGCAACCAGTGACATCATATGTAAACATGGACACCCTATGAAGGTAACCTATTTAGAGAGTGACTAGGCTATTAGGTTGCTCCAGTTAGTGAAAACTATAGTTTGGATTTACATAGAGTGGGTAAGTATGTATTGAGGTTTGTATGGCAGCTTCAGGTACCTGAAGTTGTTCATTTATACGTGCTGTTTCAAAATATTAACTGTCCTTTAGATGACTGCACAGAATGCAAAAGACAGTTGAACAACCTAAACTGTGCTTTACTGACTGTTAAATCTATAACGTTTTTGAGACCTCTGATGCCTTTTCTGTTAAAATGAGATGTAAAATCTATTTAATTGTAAAGCTCTGACATACACTTCAACACGTATGTTACTCAATACCGGTTTAATCTTAGCGATTACAAGATACCACTGAGTACCTTCTATAACAGAAAATCCCATCCTTAAAATAGTCAAGTCTTACTGAATATAGCTTGCTAATTTTGTCAATGGCCCTTTCCTTTGACAAATTCAGACAGTTTAAATACTAGCTATAGGGGGTTACGTAAAACAGCTCAATAGAATGACACATAAAATACAATAATTACAGAGGCGACGTGCCTATTGCTATCTTCAGCATGAAGGCAGTAGAACTTAATAGCTAGCTTAATAGCTTTATTTGCCAGGTTAGCAGAGGGTTAGCCAGCTGGAGATTTGTTGTCAAGACAACTTAAAAACAACAGCCTTGTTTTTACACTAATTGTTTTGAAGGTGACATTGTCATGGCTTGTTATTGGTTTGGATATAACATACACGGCTTTGCGAATTAGCGCTACCACTGAAAAATTAGAAGTTTCACCACCTAAAGCAACTTTGCTCGCCGACCTCCGTTTTAGCTAACCATGCATCAACTGTTTACGGTAATGCTAACACCACCCGGCTCCCCGAGAGGCTTTAATCGTTCAGGGAAATAACACATCCTTCATTCACTGAAACAAATTAATATCCATACCCCTCAGACGCAGACGATACGTGACCACGCAGACTTTAGCATCAGCTATGTCTAGATTGTTGACAGATAGCTGACTGCCATCACCAGCATCATGATGAGCACAGACACGGGTTCCGCTAGCTACCGTTTCCGGTGACACCCTTTCATAAAAAAACTGAATCTTTGATACACATTATGGTTAAGATTCTGCTTTTCCAATCACACACTGGAGTAAATTTTGGGTTTAGTAATATTTTCGCTACTTTCTAATGTTTTACAGATCAAACAACAAATTTATTAATGAAATATACAATCAGCAGATTATTTATTAATCTTAACTCAAAAAAGGTTTGTCAGTAGCAACTGGACTTGTTTTCATGTCGTCAAGGAACTAAAACAAGTCCAGTTGCTATTGAAAAACCTTTTTTGAGATAACCATGACCTGGATGACTGAGAACCTTCACAGATATTAATCTTAAACTAATTTAAATGACTGTTATTTGTAGCCCTTTTTCTGAACATTCATAACACCATATTAACACAGTATTTTGCAACTTGTTGGTTACTTGTTAGATCTTTTTTTTTTTTGTTTAAACATAACTGCTTGTCCTATGTGACTCTTCAATAAACCATTCTGTTAGGAATATTATTAGTACTAGTAGTAGGAGACGTAGCAGTGGCGGTAGGTTTAAGTGTTGTAGCAATAGTGGTGATGGAGCCAGTAATTATTCTTACTTTTATTTTGAAGGCTAAAACTATATGACGTTAAACGGATATCGTCGTTACCATGCAACACTTTTTCTAAATTAAATGCCAAAATGAACAACTGTTTTCAGCCCTTTAAGTCTGGGTTAGTGTGTTATTACGCAGAATATAGGCTGTAATTAATGCTACATAAATGCGTTAATTATAACACAATCATAACATTACAGTAACAGATTGATGGTGCCATTTTCGGACACGCCCACGTGTGACATCCTCGAGCTTGGTCTCGTGATAGCAGGTAGCGTCGTTATTAAGCTAGCTAACTAATTTACAAATGACAACTCAGTCAGCTAAATTAATAGTTGCGAAATAATCACAACGAACAGTTGACACGATGCTGTCTCGTCTACTGAAGGAGCACCAGGCGAAGCAAAATGAGCGGAAGGATTTACAGGGTGAGTGATGGTAGTGAGCGCTTTGCGGGCTAGCATTGACGCTAGCTAGTGCTAAAAACAAAGATGTGCCACTAACGAGGTCCCCGCTTTCCATGTATCTAGTTTTGATTTGTCTGTGTTGATTTGGCCACAGAGAGACGCAGGCGTGAAGCCATTGCTGCAGCCACCTGTCTGACAGAAGCCCTCGTAGACCACCTCAACGTCGGGTATGAAAGTGCTGCTGATTATTTTGTGACGTTACATTTCGCAGTTGTCCAGTCGTAGTAGAAAGTTAGTGTAAGGTTTCTATATGGATGTGCTATTTCTGGGTGTTGTTGAACCCTTGGTATATTTTAATTCTACTTCTGCTGCTTCTTCAGCTGTTTGCAAACAGCAGTCAACACATCATTTAGCTTGAACTATAGAAAAGAGTCACTTGCAATATAGAGGTAGAATTTTGACTTGACTAAACTTGATCAATAGTTGATGTTGCTACTGAATAGCAGCTTTATAGATGATTACATGTGACTACTGTCATAACCTTGTTAATTGAAGTCGCTGCTCAACAGTGTCCACTACGCTAGTGACTGTTCCTAACAGATTTCACTCAAACAGAGCTTTTTCAGAGCCAATTAAATAAACCAGTCCATTGCTAGAAGGATAATTCCCCGTACTGGGTTGGTTGACATTTTGAAGGTTGTGACGAAACCAAGACAATCAGCTTATGAGCATGAGTGATGCAAAGACCATTGTTGTGCTGTTCCTTCATGAAAAAGATTATGACTAAAATCCACTAGTGACTTGGTGAGATTTTGGCTGGTACAGTATGTTTTCAGTAAAATTAAATGGACAAGTGGCTTTATAATACATAATGCTCTGTATTTGTGTACTAACAAAACTGTACTGCTTCTTATTATTCTGTCCTATGTTACTGTAGAGTTGCACAGGCTTATGTAAACCAACGTAAGCTTGACCACGAGGTGAAGACTCTCCAAGTGCAGGCGAGCCAGTTCTCCAAACAAACTGCTCAGTGGATCAGTATGGTGGAGGGATTCAATCAGGCTCTAAAGGTATGATACTCTTAATCAGGCAGAGAGGTCATACACATTCACTGAGCATAGTTAAAGATGGTGTTGTGCTGCACTATATTACATTCAGAGGTATTCCTGATATTCTGAACTCATCATGTATGTAAATAAGGACAGTAAATAGAGACATCTGAATATAGCGCAATTCAGTACACCACCACCTTTAACTATGACCCCAATAATAAAAATATGATAAGTATATAAAACAATTTCTGTATACATATCTAAACTTCAGAGTTCTTCTTACATTTTATAAGCATGTACATTTACCTGTCAAATAGTCCCTTGAGATGCTTCTGTTTCAAAATAGATTTGGATTTTAATAAGGTTATCTGGTCGTAAATATCATATATCAATAGCAGTACTTGCAGAAAGTGTTTTTTAGTTGGATATTAGATGTATACATAGTGGGGAGGGATCAGCCTTGCATTTCCCTGAGTTGCACAGTATTATTCAGTGTTAATATAAAAGGATGCTGTGGAATGCCCATCTAAACATTTCATCTGTTTTTCCAATGCTGCACCTTTTTCAAATAGTATTGACACAAATTCCTTGATCTGTGCAGCTTTCACAGTTAGAGCAATTCATAAGTAAGCTTTAGATTCCTATCTAGTTGTCCAGCTTATACCAACTTATCTATATTTACACTTTACTGAGTCAGTCAGGTTGAAATAATGCTTGGAAATGTTTAAAACATGTTTGTTGCTTCTTCCAATGATTGGTTACACTGGTAGATGTACAAGGTCACAACCACTAATCTGTTTTGTACTTTTGGACAGGAAATTGGTGATGTGGAGAACTGGGCCCGCAGTATCGAGATGGACATGAGGACCATCGCCACAGCTCTGGAATACGTTCAGAAGGGTCAACTTCAGTCTGCTTCCTCCTAAACGTCATGAAGAGACATGTTGGACAGTTTAACTTGAAATTAAATCAACTGGAATGAAACAGAAATCTGGTTCACTCATGTCATCTAGGATGCAAGCAGCAGTGACTTTGTCTGTGCCCACCTGAGTGGGCTAATGATAGTTACTTTGTTTCAGAGAAATGTTGAATGTCTGGTGCATTTGACAGTTAACTGAACACCTACATAACTGCTTAAGTCATTGTTTGAGCAACAGTATAAGCAATATAAAGCAGAGAAAGCAATGATGCAAGACTTATTTAAAGATCAAGCCTGAGTAGTGACGTCATTAACAAATACATCTGTAGTTAAATAATTGGTAAACAAGGCTATATCAGTTTGGATTTTTGAAGGTGTTTAATGTGAAGACAACTCACGTATCTGTAGTAGCTTTAAGGAGCCATAGACAAATTGCCAGGTGTCCCAGTGTTTTACGAGAAGGTCTTTTTTAGCACTGACAACTGAATTATGTACGTATGTTTATTTACAGTGCTGTGAAAAAGTCCTTGCTGCCGTCCTTCTTTTTTTTTGCATATTTGTCGCACTCAAATGATTCTGATCATCAAACTAATTTTAATATTGCACGAAGATAACCAAAGTAAATTTAAAATGCAGTTCGGGTTATCTTTGTGTAATATTAAAACTTGTTTGAGGATCTGAATTATTTGTGACAAATATGCAAAAAAAGAAGGGGCAAATACTTTTTTACAGCACTGTATTGTATGCCTCCAGTCATGACTACTGCTTCTGTCCAACAGTGGAACTTTAAATTTTGTTATTGTTTGGTGATGGAATATTATTTTTAATAAAGTTTAAAATGCACTTGTGTATCATTAAACTAATTTAAGCACAAAGAAACATTTACATGAAGTTACATACTGTATAAAGAGGTTCTCTTGTCCTGATTTTCATGTCCACAGTAGGTGTCAGTATTTAACCCTCATGCCCTCCTCGGGCATTTTTGTACATTTGTCTCAACTTTTTTATTTCAATTGGTGATTATTTTGGCTGTGTTGCATCTTTTCGGAATGAAATTTTGGAAAAACTCTTCTTTTTAGTCAAATTTTTGAAATCCAGTGTCTTTTTTTCTTATGTGTCTTTTATACTTTGTTGATGCATTTTGCACCCTTTCATCACCTTCGTGGCCAAAAGTGTACACACACAAAAACAGCTATAAAATGATCATACATTAATATTTTTTTCTGCTTTTTTTTTCATAAATCAGTTAAACAACTTCCACCCTGCTCAAAACTACCAAACATTCAATTATTTTCAGGATTTTAACCCTTTAAATGCCAGGTTAATTATTTGGAGTATTTCATTATTTATCAAAAAACCACAAAAAATGAAATATTTTTCATATAATAAATACCAGGGGAATGGGGCTTTGGTAGTTTTTAGAGTCTTGGATATGTCAAAGTTTAGCAGCAAAATTGATTTGATTGCATTAATATTTTTTACGTAGTGTCAAATACTCCCTCTGGACACCTTCGTGGCCAAAAATGCCTCATAGACTTTCATTGAAACCACATTTTTTAATCTCACTGCCATGCCACTGTAAAAGTATGCATTCTGTAATGTCAGCATTTCATTCTGAAGAAGACTAGTGATATTTGACATTTTTACTGTATTTGACCAGATTCAACCATTTTCCCAGTGTGGGCAGATGCATGAATTTCTTGTATTTTTCTCATTGAAATGAATGGAGCCATGTGACCACCAGAGCCCGCAAGAGTTTTTTTTGTGTGTGTGTGTGTGTGTGTGTGTGTCATTGGGTGTATGTATGTGTGTGTAAGTGTGTGGGCGTGTGTGCGTGCATGTGTGTGTGTCTCAGAGTGTATGTGAATCTGTAAGCATGCACTGATGATTTCAGAGGTGAAAAGGGGCGTATTATATTTTGAGGGATTTGTTTCATGTGTCTTTGAAGAGGTGCTTGAGTAAAAACATGGCCTCCTGCCTTTGCTGTACTCAAAAACAAAAAGAGAAACAACTGTTAGTGTATGTATATGCACCTGGCTGCTTTCACAGGCAAAGATAAACATGCAGCTTGTCTGAGGGGTCATTTCATTATTGAGCAAAGAAGGAGCACAAATGAAGAGGCATTTCAGTGCAGAAGCAGCTTTTTTAAAATGGGCATGCAACTTTATCTGCCAGCTAACTGAAGGACTCATTTGAAGAAGACACAAGGTTAGAGGATGAGTCTGACGCAGAATACTACTGACGTCCTCCACTTCTGTGAGTGCTGCTCACCCTTCCTCTAAAAGTGGAGAGGACACTGAGGATCCTGCCCATCCTAAGCTAATTATGGGGAAGTCTGGCCTCCATCTCATGCTGAGATGTTGCACTACATTCATGCACCCCCCGGCATGATGCCAGGGCCCACAAGACAGGCCCTATCAAGATTACAATGTGGCATTCTCATCATCCTCTTATGATCTTTTCTTCACTCCTGACATGATCCAGCTGATTTTCTAAAAGACAAACGTACACAGGAGAGGGAGAGGTGTGTGCTAGTTATACACAGGCCTAACAGAGAGGTCTTCTACCACCTGCACCAAATGTAACAGGTGCATTTATAGAGAGTACCAGGTCACATGCTGCAGAACCTGCTGGTCTACTGCTGGAAACAAACTACACTAAATGCGCACACACACACACACATGCACGCACACATGCACGCACACATGCGCACACACTTACACACACATACAAGCAACCAATGACACACATGCACACACCTATATATACACACACACACACATACACACACAAAAACTCTTGCAGGCCCTGGTAGTCACATGGCTCCATTCATTTCAATGGGAGAAATACAGGAATTTCATGCATCTGCCCACACTGGGAAAATGGTTGAATCTGGTCAAATACAGTAAAAATGTCAAATATCACTAGTCTTCTTCAGAATGAAATGCTGACATTACAGAATGCATGGTTTTATACTGGCATGGCAGTGAGATTAAAAAATGTGGTTTCAATGGAAATCTATGAGGCATTTTTGGCCACGAAGGTGCCCAGAGGGAGTATTTGACACTATGTAAAAAAATATTAATGCAATCAAATCAATTTTGCTGCTAAACTTTGACATATCCAAGACTCTAAAAACTACCAAAGCCCCATCTCCCTACTATTTGTTATGTGTAAAATAATTAATCTTTTGCAGGGTTTTTTTTAATAAATCATGAATATGTCAAATTATGACCCTGGCATTTAAAGGGTTAAAATCCTGAAAATAATTGAATGTTTGGTAGTTTTGAGCAGGGTGCAAGTTGTTTAAGTGGTTTATGAAAAAAAAGCAGAAAAAAATATTAATGTATGATGATTTTATAGCTGTTTTTGTGCAAGTACACTTTTAGCCACGAAGGTGTCCAGGGGAAGTATTTGACACTACGTAAAAAATAATAATGCAATCATATCAATTTTGCTGCTAAACTTTGACATATCCAAGACTGGCCACGAAGGTGTCCAAAGTCATTTTTTTCGAGGAGGGCATGAGTGTTAACAAGTCCAGAAGAAATGTGAGATTTCAGACTGTGACATGAACAGTTGAATAAGGCATGTGAGGGAAGTTTTAGTTGCAAAAGTAGAGGTGAGTTCGGGGTCAGTTTCACCTGAGCTAGATACACACCCACTCTTGCGTTGTTGTGGAACTGGTTTAGTTAGTGGTGCTTTAGGTGACCGGTTAAAAGCAGATCCCTGCTCCAGTGACTCTCAGACACACACGGTAATCATTCTCGTGTGGTTCTCTGTAGAGAATTAACTTTGACTCTGTCTTGGGTTAGCTTGTATAGATAGTAAGAGTGCTTGTGTTTTGTTGTCGTGACTAGGATCGCTAAGTTACTGTATTAGTTTCGC
>JAUBNQ010000023.1:18960103-18983847 GCA_032353495.1 Ctenopoma kingsleyae
CCACCTTTAAGAAACATTTGAAAACTCACTTGTTTAAAAAGTATTTCAAATGAGTCTAACACACACACACACACACAAAAACCTATAGCACTTAACAATCCCTAGCATGTTCTTTTCTTGACAAGTTAGGCCTTATCAGGGCACTTAGTTTTGTAACTCAGAATTTATGGAAACCGAATGGGAATTGCTGGTCCTTGTAAGTGGCTTTGGATAAAAGCGACTGCCAAGTAAAGTAAAGTAAAGTAAAAGACTTCAAGGATTTGTTTCAGCTGATAGTTTAATTATAGCTGTTATAAAAGTGGAAAGCAAAAGCTTAGGTGACAAACTAATAACATAAGGCATTTAAGGTCTTAAAACAGGACAAAGTTTTGCAATGAAAATATGTTCAAATCACTAAATACTATGTCTGGATAAATATTTGCCTAAGGAATGTGTGACGTGAAGAAGATTTATGTCTTGGCGTACTTTGCTGTAGATTTCACTCATGTAATCACAGATATGTTTAATAATTAATTACACGTTCAATTCACTGCAAGCATAGAAAACAGGTAATAGACCCGAACTTTTAGTTTGCGCATCACATGGTATAGAAAGAAGGTTGGTTCACTTTCATAGTTTTGGTGTAAAAGTATACTGTATCTTTATCAACATTTTGACGGAGATTTCCTTAGGGCAAGTTTGAAATTTTAGGCCGCATGCAAGTCATAGAAAATACTTGTCCTTTTTGTTTTGTTGGGTTTTGTTGAAACGTACATTCATAAGCCAAAATAAAAAGTTACAGGCCACTGTTTACTGTCATTGCTATTATACAGCCAGCTATTTCCAAAGTGACCTGCATGAACCAGCGTGATTATACACACTAATGAAACATACGGCTTTACATTTTCGCAGATTAAGTTCAGGGCCTGTATGGGAGCCAGCAAGTTCTAAAAAAAGGAAGGGCAAGATGTTGGAAGAAACTGGAATATGTTTAAGAATGTGGTTCAAAATCCAAGTGCATATATTACACAGAAAGTTCTTTGTTTTCAGTATTTCATACCAACTTTTTTTTTTTTACGGATTGCGGATTACCAGTTGCGGACTTGTCTTAAGGGATCAGCCACATGGATAAAACCCCTCTTTGACCAGCCTCTCCGAGTTAAGACAGAAGAATAACCAGAAAGGGAAAAGAAAGAGGACGGATAACTTGTGCAGATCCATCACTTCTCAGGAAAAGGTAGGATAATACAATATACAATATAAGACATTCTTTCATCATTGAATCATAGCCAAATATCTTTCTTGCACGCTATGGGTCTGAGTTGTTGAGTTTGTAAAATTGGTAATGATCACACTATTCTGTTGAATATATCTAATTAAGAAATAAGTAGCCTAAATGTGTAATGGAAATGTACAACAATTAGTAATGGAGGGTTGAAGACTCCTTAGTAATATTTGATCATCTTATATCAAGTTTCTATCCATTTATGAGGTATTTCTTATTATTTCTATATACTTACTAGTGTTGAGTGTTGTGAAACTAAACTAAACACTTCTTAAACACTATTATTTTGGAGGATCATATATGTTTTGAGTCATGCGTACAGCAATTATAATGGTACCATATTTAATTATGAATGCTGATGACACACATAACATAACCCATTGATTTCTTTTTATGTTTTCTCACCAATAAGCCTGAAAACAAATTGGTTGTCAGCAATGAGCAGCCTAAGCAGCTCTGTCACGGGTATTAAATTTATGCTTCAAAACAATGTACCCCCCTCTTTGTGTCTCCCTCCCTCACAAATGCTTTTTTTTCTTTCTTCCATAAGAGTATTAACCAGAGATTTCTCATGTGCCCAGAGCATTTCTTCAATACTAGCAACTCTCCTACTAAGGCCCTGCATGAACAAAATCATTGTGTCCCATACTTATCAAAGTGTTTCAGTAAACCAGCGCAATGCTCCAACAAAACCCCATATTATCATGAAATCATGTAGGGATTTGGTTGCGGGTCAGTGGATTTCCATTTTCATTTCTAGTCCCCCAGTCAGTACTTACAAATTTTTTCTTAACATGTTTTTCAACTCCTGCAGGTAACCAAAAAAAGCATACTTCTAATCCAGGAAGCACCATGGACACACAGTTTGTCTACAGCCTTTTAGGGTAAGAATACTAGTGTTGAAGTATAGTACATTTTGATCAATAATTTGGCAGCTGTAGCGTAACCTACACATCTAGAAATTTAAAAAATTTCCTTAGAGTCATATGCTTACATTCTTTTTGTCTTCACATCCCTTTATGCTCTTGCAGGGAAAATGCTTGGGTGTACATCACTGCTACCTTTGTGGTGCTGTGGATTGTTGTGTGGCTGTACAGAGACAGCTTGGAGATTGAGCACATCACCGATAAGTATGTTTTTGTCACCGGCTGCGACTCCGGGTTTGGAAACCTGCTGTGCAAGAAGCTCGATCGTAAAGGTTTCCGTGTGCTGGCTGGCTGTCTCACAGAAAAAGGAGCTGATGATCTGAAGAGAGTGGCGGGCCCTTATTTGAAGACAGTCGTGCTGGATGTGACCAATCAGGACAGCATCCAGAAAGCCATGGAGTGGACCAAGAGGGAGGTTGGAGATAAGGGTAAGAAATTATTTGCACTATTTAGATGTAAGATTCAGTTAATTTTCACAAAACATTTTTCTAAAAAAATATTTTCTTCTCTCTTTTGTCTTTTTGTCTGTCCTTTGTCCATGTAGGACTCTGGGGTCTTGTCAACAATGCTGGGCGCTCATTACCCATGGGTCCTTCAGAGTGGATGAAAGTGGAGGATTTCCACAGCACACTGAAAGTCAACATTAATGGGGTGATCGGCATGACGATGACCTTCCTGCCCCTGGTCAAAAAGGCTCGTGGTCGAATTGTAAATGTATCGTCAGTGTTGGGAAGAGTGGCTGCCAATGGTGGGGGATACTGCATCTCAAAGTTTGCAGTGGAGTGTTTTTCTGACTGCCTCAGGTACAACCTCATTACCGTTAGATAGGAACATACTATAACAACCCCCAAACTACTGTGCTCTGTATAAAAAGGAAAGTACTGGGGGTTTGTTATTTCCTGTCATCTAAAAAAGCCTATATTCTGATTGTTAATACAGTTGTTATTGTCCCATAAGGGAAATTTGGTGAGCAGCTTTTTATTACTGAACATTTTCAGTAATATAAAAGACAAAATTAAACATTACACATTTAGAGAAATAAAGTACTTAATATCCAACGAATTGCAGCAATACATAGAAGTCATAACCTCAGAATATGCCAGACAGCTATATTATCTGATGAGACCAGATGGAGAATGATTCTGGTCTTTTCCACTGTTTTTTAATTTTTTTATACCTACCACCTAAAATACCTAATTGTGTTTTCATTACTACATTAATTGACAATACAAACAGTTTACACCAAAGATTATAGTATTACTTTATAATAAGTAGACCTAATGCTTAGCCCTTTTATTTATGAGGAAGAAAGTGAAAATGTTGCAAGAATTTATTTGTTGATTGCTAATATTTATACCTGCATTTTTGCTAAATATAATTTTTCACAAACTGATAACCTAAACATTATTGTCTCATAACTTATCTTTGAAGAACTGGTGAATGATTCATTAGCCATTAATTAGGACATTAGTTAGAACTAAAGCATGATTTTTAGGAAGTCGGCAAACTTATTTAGAGCTTTGGTGTTAATATGAATGATGAACAGGCGTATGGTTCTTGCCTACATGATGTTCTCTGTATCCAGGAGAGATATAAACTACTTTGGAATCAAGGTGTGTATCATTGAGCCGGGGTTTTTTAAGACTGCAGTGACAAACCTCGACCCCATCGAGAGGGAGCTACATCGCCTTTGGAACCAGCTCAATCCAGAGGTACAAGCCAGCTATGGGGACAAATACCTCGATAAGTGTAAGTACAACGGACTGCTGATTGTCATTTCAGAGGACTGTGAAATGTATCACAAAATCTACTGTAGCTAAATTAATTCTTTACTGAAATATGTCCATTATAGGGAGATAATCCCATTACATTAATTTAATATTTTCCTTTCCAGACATAAAGATCCAGCGTTTGATCATGAATGCTGTCTGTGACTCTGACCTCACTAAAGTTACTGGCTGCATGGAGCATGCTCTGACTGCTGCCCACCCTCGTACCAGATACAGTGCCGGCTGGGACGCCAAGCTGATCTGGATCCCGCTCTCTTACATGCCTTCCTGGGTAGTTGATGTTGGGCTTAAGCTGGTGCTGCCCCGTCCTTCAAAGAGTGTGTAACTAGTGAGGACTTTGAAGAAATGTCTACAAAGTTATCAACCTTTTTTATGTCATTTTGATGCAGTACTGAGGCCAACTTCAAAAACATATTTTACCTTCCAAAGCACCCATATTCCTTATCTACATTGGCCATGCAATAATCTGACGTTGCAGTTACTATTAAATGTGCATTATCTGCCATATCAGTGTTTTTCCCATGCAATGTAATGTCTGCTTGACACTTTTAAACAAAAAAGAAAAAGAAACTGTACAGTAAAATTTAGTGTATACATAATATTTTGTTTGTTGAAACTGTGCTGTACCTTTTTGACACTATTATTTATGTATACACATGGATGCTATTAACCATCACATTCTAAATAAACAGGATTTTACCAAGAAAATCTTATGTTTTCCAGGAACAAATGATCAGCTTATTGTGGATTAGTTGAAGTTTTGCTTCAGTACACAGTGAGTCAAATTCCATATATGTGTATTATAAAAACCCATGCTAACACCTGCATAATTTCACAGTTGTATAACTAACAAAACATTTTCAAAGATTTTGAAAATTAAAATAATTTTTGGCCAAGAGTTTCACATACTGTGTTACATTACAAAACATTAATTGTATGCTTTGTCAGTTTATATTGTCCAATAATAAAATCCAGTGACTGGAAATTTCATAAGGTGTTTCTAAAAATCACATAAGGCACATTGTGTAATGTACCAGTGTGTCACACATTTAATCAAATTGTTTTATCAAAATGCATAAATATCTATACTACATGTGTAACAGTTATATACTTGCATGGGAGTTATGGAATAAAATGTAAATGCCTAATTTAATTATTACATTATTTAAATTGCTGAATATTACTTCTTTTTTTTGTTGGCTTACATATTCGAAAAAACAAGATCACTCGGATATTTTCCCCACCCTGTTTTTGTGAAGTGCTCCCTGAACTCTACCTGAACTCTGGCTCATGATCACTGCCTGTCTTTCCTCTTGCTGTACCAGTTGATAATAGGATGCGAAATAATGCAATCAGTGATACATTCATGTATTGTTTCACACTGTAATTAGTTGTGCTGAAGGACGAAAAATGTTTCGCCCTGTACAAACGTAATTTTTAGAACGTACTTTTTGTTGCGTTCCTATATTATGGAGTTTGTGAAAAAGATTGCGGAATCCTAAATATTCTTGACCTGCCATGTCAGAGCGCACTGTCAAATTATTTAGATTTTTGATTATTTATCTTAATTTAACACACTGAAGTTCCAAGACAATGTTAGGCAGATAGCTTGTCCACTGTCCTATTGCATTACTGAGATTTTCAGTGTGAAATCTCTCTGATATTCAGCTTGGTGGAGACAGTGATGACTGTCTTTATATCTTTATGTCCTGTAAGGAGGCATTTGCATTTGCATTTGCATTTGAACAACATTAACATTTAACTGTTAATCCATTATAATCATAATCCATCATACTGGTACTTGTGTATTGATTACCCAAAGTGTAAAACCAGTGCTAAAACATGTATTGTAGTTCTATTTCTGAGAAAAAATCATTTTGCTTTTGATTATATTTTAATGTCTCAAATGTATTGAGAACTGAGCCTTTATTTATTCCCCTCACATTTGCTCTGCCATCCATCCATATGGATCTGAAAGTCAAAGATTCTTGAAGGATGAGCTCCAAACTTCTCCTGATCCTGATAGTTCATTTAATGGATAAGAAATGTTCTAAATCAGTTCCACAGACAAACTGTAAACAGTCTGGTAACAAATCTGTATGAGTAGAGGGCAAAACAATATTCTACTACATGCACCTCTGACTGTAAGGCTCAATGGAAGCATTAAACATCTGAAAAATAAGAACTCCAGTAAAATGTAACTAAAAATACAATTAAGAATAATATATTTCATATTACATCATAAAGAGCGCACAATGATTAGATTTGATTAGACTACTTGTGGACTGTGTAGGCAGGTACAGTTGGGTCCATAAATAATGGATTAATACTTTTGTTTGGCATTTGGCTTCTGTACACCGCCACGCTGAATTTGAAATTAAACACTCAAGATGTGAGCGAAGACTTTCAGTTTTAATTCAAGGGGTCTGACAAAGTGAGAAAAGCTACACTTCTGTCATCCTTATTATTGATCTTATATAATCATGAATTATTGTTTCAGCACATCTTCATCCAACTCCACTCTGAGCTAGTCTAATAATCGGAAAACAGGAAGACACCAGTGTACAGTACTTTACTGTTTCAGAACTAGGTCGTATAGCCACATAAAAAAATCAAGTGTTTGTTCCTGATTAGAAAAGCTACAGTGGAAGGCAAAGTCATGAAAATGTGGAGACTTAATAACAAGTACACATCTGGATAACTGCACGTTGTCAGACAGTATTTCAAGAAAAAGACTGTTATTGTTGTTGTCTGTGAAGATTCTCAGTCATCCAGGTCATGGTTATGCGAAAAAAGGTTATTCAGTGGCAACTGGACTTGAAGACTTTTCACCCTCCATTCCAGAGGGCTTTCTCAATTCCACAGGGTTTATAAACCTGATACTCCAGTCAGTCAGAATTGAGAAAGCCCTCTGGAATGGAGGGTGAAACGTCTTCAAGTCCAGTTGCCACTGAATAACGTTTTTGGGATTGTTATTGTTGCACTTGTTTGCTCAAGTGAAAACCTACAGATAGTCATGTAGGTACTGAACAAAGTCACTCACTGATAAGAGAAATTCTCAGTTTCTTGTTCTCTGGGGGGTGGGGGGCTGTAACTGTTCAGCCATTTAACAAGCAGAGTATCTTATTTATTTGACAGTTTTCCAAAAGGCACTGTTGTCTAGGAAAATAATTCAAATGAAAAATGAGACAACAGAAATCTGTCACTACAGGCTTTATAGTAAATAAATGCTTTATATGGTTCCAAAATGACAAATGTGATAGTTACATGTTTTATCTTTTACATTGAGGAGGACAAGTTGAAATAGGGTAGCAACCCAAGAGCACCTTTATCACACAGGTTTCTATTAAAGTGAGATCAACAGGATGTGCATAACAATTTACTGAATGATCAGACGATTTAATATTAAACCCTGACCATTTATACAGCTTCAGAACACACAGAACGGTAACTGGTCAGCTGTGCATGGGATAAAAGAAAGTGATAGATTAAATTTAGTAGGAATCCTCAAAAGATCTTTCTTAACATTTTTATGTGCGCTGTACAAAATAACATATTCTAGTCACTGTCCAGCCTGTGAATCATGCAGTCACTAGTTGTGTAAAAAGCGTGTAAAAAAAACCCCATATTTATCTGTGACCGACAGAAAATTACTTCAGTTATTAATTTGTTTTGACACCCACAGCTGTAATTAATGCTAAATTTCATTTAATTTGTTTTCATGATTAACTATAGATGTTCAGTAACTCTGGCTCACATTACACAAAACCAGCAATAAGCCAAAGCACACAAACAGCACCATATGGGTGATATTTGTCTGCTGTTGCAGTTTTAAGTTATTTCAGAGCAGATTTAATGCTCCACTGCACTGTCCTAAACAGTAACATTTTTCAAGAAAATGTAAGCTGTAAGTTATTAGTTTGCAAGAAAAATGAGAGTAATAATCTTCCAAATAAAAAAAAAGCCGGTGTTCCACTCTTAAATATGATTACAAGTTGAATTGTGAGTCAAGGAAATAATCACTCAGTTTCTTCATGTTTTTTATTTTTAGCAGTTTGATGTGTCTGTCAGAAGTATTTTCCTCATGCTTCTAATTTCTCATGCTGATAAACGTGTAAATAATGAATAACTTGCCATATTTAGGTGGTGTTTTAGTGATTAAGTTGCTGATAAATTTATTAAGATGTTTTCTGAATTTTAAGACAAAGATTGTCTCTAATTATCAGTGATATATATTTTCTTTTTTTTCCCGGTAACATAGACGTCAATAGGTTTCTTACTGAAACCTGGAAAATTAATCCATTCATAGATGACATTGTTGACCCCATTCATCTGCTGAGAATGTGATTTCCAATCTTAGTAGTAGTACCTTATTTTTTAAAATGATTGAATGAAAGTGAAAAATCTCCTCAACATGACCTTTAGTCATTGCTGTGCAGGTGGAGCAACATACCGGTCGATGATGCTATGCAGTTCGAACACGAGCCAGCAAAGCTGCAGGCGGCAAGAAATGTTTTGATATGTTTAAATATGACATGCTCAAATTAAACTATAATTAAACAGCTTCTTTTAATCTATTTTCTCTCTTCCTTATGTAAAATTGATGAGATATGACAGATTGTCGCTTTACTGACCTGGTTCATGCTGCTCATACAGCCTTTGACTCAACCACAGATTACATGTACTTCAGGGTTTGTTTCCAGTCCACCAGATGGCACTGTGCTTCCATCAGAAAATGTCAGTAAGTCAACTGGAGAACCCACAGCATCCGTTGTGCTGACCACCAGTGGTCTCTGCAGGAAAGCAACATTACTAAGCAGAAAAGAGCTTATATAAGTCTGAGCTGACATCCAGAGAGACTGCTGCTACCTGTTCAGACAGTGATGTTCCTGGCAGATCCTCTACATGCCCCCACTGCAACAATGCAGGCAGCCTTCACCTAATAAGAAGCAATACAATAATGCTTAAATATAAAAATATATTTACTACACCAAATAATAAAATGACCATTATATGTTGAAACATTGGCTTTTCAAACAGCAGTGCTGCAGCCTCTGAAGTGCTAATACTACTGCTTCAAATACAGCCGGCTATACTAACATGAGTCATAACTGCTTGGGAAGGGGTATGTAGTTTGCTGGACTATGAGCAGTATGGCATAAAAATTAGGACATTATGATTAGAGAAAATAAACACTATCCATTGCCTCATTATAAGCCCACTGAGAGAACACATTAGTATTTTCTATTTCATTTTCATGAAATAAATTTGACCAGTCATTCTTAATCACCACCTTGTGAAAGCCCGGTTCATGCAGTTTCCTGTCTCCAAACAGTAAGAATGACAGTCTTGTGTTCATTCTGAAGAAAATACACTGGGCATCTATCACCATTACAGACAAGTTTATATTTGTGTAGGATAAGAACATGTAAGCATTCAGTAGGTTTAATGAAGCCCCTCTATACATCTACTTACATGACTAACATATATAATTACATTTTGATAATAGGATAATATGGTACTGTGTATGAACTAACTCTGCATAAACAGAGGTTTAATGCATTTTATTGATTTGGTTTAGTCTTGGTTGAGATTTTTTTTTTTTTTTTAATTTTATGTACCCGTAGCTCTAGCGATGTTACGTTTAAAGCAAACTACTGGATACAGTATTGACTTTTCAAAGCAGAAGTATCATTATCACACAAATATAAAATCACGTGACAGTCCCCATTTTCTTTTCACTTGGAACATTGTACAGCTTGTAAACCACTGGCATGCTGTTTTATTTTAATCACGGTCTCAGATTTGTTTCACCCATCAGTTATTTGAGTAGCACATGTCACCATTTTGTTTCCAGTACATCCAAACAACCATTTTAAACACAGTCATTTCATATGAAATCAGTGCTCCAGGAAGCTTTGGTTTTTCCACCACTACTACTATGCTAATGTGATTAAAAGAAAAATATATGTGCAGATATTTTTTTTTTTACCATGCTGATTGATGTGCAGCTAGCTTACCTGTGCTGATTTAGCTCCCACATGGGTTTGAACACTATTTAAGGGTTCCAGGAGGGAGTTTAATTAGTGAGGGAGTGAAGAATTTATTAAGATTTAAACTTACAATAATCGATTTAATTGTGATATATTAATTGGCTTTAACTAACATTATCAAATCATCATGGCTCATGATACATGGAGACCATGCTGTTGTTTCTGTGGTTCAGTCACTCCATCACTGAAATGTTTTGGTTATTTGATGAAAACACAACATTTCAACTGAAATTCATGGTCCAATAACAGACCCTAACGTTTTGTGCTTTTGTGTCTAAATGGATTGGTATTGGTTTTTGTACACATATTTATGTGAAACTAATTTCCATCTTAAAGATTTCTACCTAAGATGATGAACACGGTAAACGTCGTATCTGCATCAGCATACTAATGTCATTGTGATCATGTTGACTTGCTGAGAGTTGCTAGGATGGTGGTAGTGTTATACAGCTGATGCTTCATGCTGGTAATGATATTGACTTTTTTCACGTGGAATTTTTACTTTTACTTTCCAATTATGGCATGTAATCAACCAGGAAATTTTCCAACACACAGCCAAAAAGCTATTAGTTTGTATTACTTCCCCACTCTGACACGTGTAATGATTCAATCAGCTACATTGGTGTGTGTACAGTGAATTAGCAGGAGGTTACTGGGGGCAGAATCTGCCCAGAAAATTGGCCCATGTGGAGGACAGGGTGTCCTTAGTGGACAAACCAGAGAAAACTGAAAACATTAGGCTTTGTATTCAGTGTGTTTAAATTGAGAGATGAACATTTTTCACCATAAGAATATGATTAATCAAGCAGAACAAAATGATGGATTGTAATTAGTCCTACAAGTGAACAGTTTCTCATTAAAGCAGCGAACAAAGATATTACAGATACATTGACCTTTTGATTTAGTTCCGCCAGCTGAGAAAATGGTAAAAACAAATGATGTTGGCCATTAATTTTGTGTTGATTAATTCATGTAATCAGTCATTTGTTTTACAATCTTGACTGGATATCTCAAAATGATGTGCTAAGATTATTAAATATTCAAAAAGCTATTGTTTTTATGAAATTGAGGATTTATGGAACATTTGTTACATCTTCTTTATAAAAAATACATCACATCAAAAAGTGCCTTACCATATACCAAGTACTCAAAAATGCACTACTGCTTTCTACTTTAAAATTACTACTTTAAATTGTCATGTTAATATATGATAACATCCAGTAATGTTATGAGGCTCAACCTAAACATATTTGACATTTGAGTTGTTCACAGTCCCTCCCAGCATCAAATAATATAAGTTTGAATGTTCCTCTGCAATTTCAATAGACATGCAATTTCACTTATCTTGAATTTACATCTGCTCCCTGTGTACCAGCAGAGGAATATGACAGGCATTTACTGGAATATGTGAAGCAATAATCACCACCATATGGCCACAAGGCTGCAGAGACTACAGAAGAGGTTCTGCAGACTCTAGAAAAAATTAGACAATATGACATTACAAGCTGACCAATGTGGTGTACTAGAACTGGGCAAGGTGTACTATGGTAGACACCACAGCAGAGCAAAATATGCCACTTGCCCTCATAAGAAATCCTCTCCATCCCCTTATAGATGATTTTTTGACAGACGTACTGTATTGTGTGAAAGTTCTAGGCACTAGATCAGGAGCAGCCAATCCTGGTCCTTGAGGGCCACTGTTCTGCTTGTCTTTTTCCACTACTCTCTGCTGGTTACCTGGTTCAGATGTATTTGGCCAACCAGAAGCTGTAAGTGTGGGGATGGTTGGGGAAAATAAGCACAACAGTTGCCCTCAAGGATCAGGATTGGCCACCCTTGCACTAGATTGTTCATCACAAAACCAAAGATGCATATGATTGGTCCCAGATTAATTCTGCAACACGAAAACCTCACAGCTATAGAACTATCTTTAATAGATAGATGAGAAGATATGAACTTGCAGCAGATGGTATAATCCTGCAGAACTGTGATCTCAGCAACGTGAGTCACTCTGATATTACATGAAAATACAGAAGACAACCTACCTGCCAACTACCTAGAACAACTCTGCACAAGTGTAGCCGGGAGAATCAGTGCTGTTTTAAAGAGTGTCATCACACCAAATATAGACCAAATATAGATTTTTTAGCATTTCACTGAAGTTAATGGCTTTCAAAGCATGCTCAATTTACGTTTTGATACTAAAACAAATCAGACTTAGCTACTAAAGCTAGGACTGAAGGACAGTATAATTAGTTGTTTTTGAGGACATGTGCTGACAATATGACAATAAATGACAGCAGGAGTTTTCCTTCCATCTCTTAGATATACAGTATCTGTGGCCCTGGCAGAGTAAGTCAGGAAGAATAATATTAGCTCACTTCCTCAAAACTGGCAGAACTGTCTACATTAATAGACTGACAAGTGCATGTCAGGACTCACTGCCTTTTCTCATATATTCAGTAATCATGCTTCACAGTATGGAAGTGTTAGACCTCAGCTGTATGTGATGTACTGTATGCACCGCGGTAACTGGTTGTTCTTTCCCCTATAACCCAGATGTTTTCAATCTCCCACAGTTAAGACCAGTATTAGACTGTGACAGGCTGTTTTTCCTGCCTCTTGTGCTTTTGATATTTAGTTTGTTTTTCCTCCAATAGCAAGTTCATCTTTATTGACAGCCACGTTCTCCCTATGTGACTGGTGTAGGTACTTCAGATGTGTTTTGATTCTAACTAAAAATCACTTCAAGTCCCCAAATGGATTTTCTGTGGTGCAACTTTTCATTTGGAGCAGATTTTTCCAAACATTTGAAACATTCTAGTGTATGTTTTCTCATGAATCCATCCATCTTAAAAGTGGCACAGTGTAGCTTTGAATACTTCCAAGAGGGTGGAATTATTTCTACTAGTAAATATGTAAATGTAAATTATCAACTGTCTAAATATGTAAATAGCTAAACTGTAAATATTTCTGTTTCTAGTAAATTAACTCAAATACATGAATTTACACAAATTCTCATATAAACCTTACAGTGCTTTGTGGCAGAATATGACGCCATGGGAATGAGAACAGGTTGCGTTACACAACCATGTTTTCTTTGGGTTTCCTGCGGGCACTGTGACCTCTTTTCATAGTGTTATAGAATATTAGATTTTGGCATGTCTGAAACATTAATGTCACCTACAGATGTGCACACATTTCTAATTTACACTTAATTCACATTAGTGTAACTTGATGCTACTTGAAGTTATTAGTTTGTTTTTGTCTATAAATATGCAGTTATGAATTAATATGCATCTGACACTGTAAATTCAATACATTTTAGAGCACTGAGATTAATATGTAAGATTTTTTCTAACATGGCATCAACTTTATCAATTTAAATCTGTTATAGGACTGTATTTTATGGTAACTTTGTTTGTTAATGTTCTACATTGTAAAACTAATTATTAAACAAGCTAATATACTGCACTTTACTCTTTTAGACCGTGATATTATGGCTTGAAGAAACAATTTTCATGATCAAATCATACTTGTGTTGAACTTGAAAATAACTCTTATAGTCCACTGCTTAATTGCCACAATGAAAGTGTTCAGTTTTTGAAAAAAATAGCCAAAGGTTGTCTCACAAAAGGTATTTGCCATCTGAATAGATCTGCAGTAGTTTAATTTTTTGCAGAACCACTCTTGTTACATCCTCGGTTAGGTTACTTTGGCTTTTAGAAATCCTAAGACAATTAACACCGGTGGTCTCCCACACAAAAATGAAGTGAGGCAAATGCACATTATAGGACATTTTATTTTGATTTAGATGTTCAGAAACTGACGTGAATCCAGAGTTATTTCTCGTCTCCATGGTGATTATTCTTCTCAGCCCATGATCTGGCAAAGCAAGGATAAACGAATCATTATGTGATTATCCTGTAGAATTTGCACAAAATACTGCACAAATACATGTATTTGAATGAAAAAAAACTGATTATGAAATCCTGTATAGACTAAATTATAAAAGCATCTTATGTAACTCAAATAATGAAAAAGCTCCACTGAACTGTGTCATTTTTGAATTTTTTCTATACATATAATACTTTTTGCTTCATATGGGTATAGTGTTAAATACTGACGCTGTTCATCCAGCTGATGTAGGCAGAGACACGAGTGAAGACGGTGGGCTTCCTGTAAGCGTTGCAGCCAGAGGAAGACACAAAGCTGGTCACACCATGGACAACCCACTGGCCATTGACCTGGCAGTTCAGGGGGCCACCAGAGTCACCCTGCATTCAGAGATAACACATCAGACTAATCCTTGAGCTACAACTCCATAACTGATGACTATTTTTGCACATTTGAGCACAGTTGGTAGTGACTACCCCATTTTGCAATACAGTTACAGTAGCCTGCTCCTCATGTCCCCAAATAACTTTGTGCAGAACATGAGTTTGCAACACTTTGACACTTTGTGCAGCTTAAGCACTCGCCCGGATCATTGTAACTGACTTATGCCCCTGCTGATGCAGCAAGTAACCCCTCATGTGCCTTCCAAAATATCTTCCTTGACAAGAAGGGGTCAGACCTCAGCTCAGTGGGAGACATTCAATTTTACTTTGTCATGCTGGAGTGGGGCTGACTTCTGACAAGTTCTTTTCAGTGTTTCTTTACTCTGCTTGTACCCAAATACCATTCCTGTCATCTTAATCACAGAAGGACCCCATGTTTTGGGAGACAGCTTGAGAAAATGGGCTGAACATCTTAGCTGGGAGGAATCTAGCCTGCTGAAATAGATACTACTTTCAAATAACAGCCTGAAACCTTACTAGTTATAATAAAAAGACATTTTGGGTTAACTGTACTCACAAAATTGTAGTGACTTGTTTAAGAATAAGCTATTGTTTGCTGCAATCGTATATAAGTTAACATACATATATAACTAATGGTTTATTCATGTTGGCATACATGTAAAAGTTTCATAAACCAGTATGTAATGCTTTATAAATCAGTTATAAGCAATGATTGCGTGAATGAATGCTTTCTAAGATGCCATTGGCTCACCTGGCAGCCAGACTCGCTGCCGCCACCAGCACAGACCATGGTGTTCTTCACAGTGCTGCCCCACCATCCAGAGCTGGAGCAGGTGCTGTAGTCAACAACAGGCAGGTAGGCCTGCTTCAGCTGAGCAGACAGCTGACCTCCAGCTGGGGACATTAGCAAAAACAGTTTAAAGGTTCTGACAGCAGGGTCAAAACTACTGTGTTATTTGAATGCAGCTTTATTAATGTATGGGAAAATTAACTGAATGATGGATCTAATATGCAAACTGATTATGTCAGTCTTACTCTGGGTGCGTCCCCATCCAGTGATGTAGCAGTTGTTGTTGTGGGGCAAGACCTGACCAGAGGGGGGCAGGGCACCAAGCTGGACATAGGAGTTGAGTGTCGCATCAGTGGACAGACGCAGGAGAGCAATGTCATAGCTGAGGGTAGAATAACATGGCCTCAATTCAGTGACTTAAAAATCTTATAAATCCCTCCACTCATAAAAGCTCATTTTAATGACCTTGAGCTATGTTCCCTAGCTCTGTCTGACCCTGGTTCAAATTTTAAAAATATGAACTGACAATTTTGGTCTGTTGAGTAGTTATTGCAGCTTTAATTATATTGTACTGTGTCATTCAATTTGTTTTCATGATATGTGTTTAGAGTGATAAGTCATAAGATTTGTTTGGTTTTTTTTTCGAATTTTGTAAACAAAGATTGAGATATGTATTTTTCCTTTCAAATGAAATTTCCACATAAAGTTGATTTTATATCAAACATATTTCAAAACATGCCCTGTTACAGTTTTCATTATATTTATGATATGTGTGTGCGTGCGTGTGCATCAGTATTTTGATGTTTTTTTCAAACCGTGCCCAGTAACCACTAACCCTGCAGCAACATTGTTGGTGTTCCAGTTAGGGTGGATGTAGACACGGCTCACGCTCATGTACTGCTCTCTGCCCTCCTGGGTGTTGATGTTGTGATCTCCAAGTACAACACGCCAAGTCCTGGAGCTGTGGATGTACAAAAAAATGTTTCTTTCTTCCACTCTTCTCACACTTATTTTGTCTAGCAGTTAGCAAACTCTAGTAACTCTGGTATCTGCTGAAAATCCATGCTACATAGAAAATGTGGGTTGTGGGAACAGTTACTTTACTTTACTTTACACTTCCTATTTTCTTAACAGAAACAGACAACTTCCAGCCATCCATTACTGTAAATGCATGTCAGTGTTGCAGAAGTGCTGGAGCCTATCCCAGCTGTCACTGGGCAAGAGGCAGGGTATGATGCCTTAGCTATGCAGGGAGTATTTGTGTAATTAATGTGGGACACTGCCAAATGTGGGAAACCTAAGTTCAAATACTGTTGTCAAATTAAACTTGGCAGTTATTTGATTGTAATTTTATGACTTCACACCTGTGATGGGATAGATTGGAATGTGACTATTTTCTAAAAGGTAGAATCTGATGTGGAGTTCAGTTGAAGGTCAGCGATGAAAAATTTAGAGTAACTGGATGCCTTTTACATTTGCCATGATCACTCCATTTTCTTTTCTGATACAATTAGAAAGCACCTTGGGGATTTCAGGGTGGCATTGTGTGCTGATTATGATGTATTTGGTTCATCTTTAAACATATTGTTCAGATGTCATTTGAAAAAAGTGTCCCACATTATACTACTTTACTCCACTTAAACCACTGGGAAAAATACATTTATATAGTTATGGTTTTTTTTTATTATGCATTTCAGAATACCTACAGTACCTTTCTACTTTATCTATATCTCTGTTAATTTTAGGCTGCTATTCTGTGATGCATGAAACACCCACCTGTCCACACAGTGAGCAGCAGTCATGACCCATCCTCTCTTGATCAGGGTTCCTCCACAGGTGTGGTAGAAGCTGCTGCCAGATTGGTATTGGAGAGAGATCTAATGAAATGACAGTGGAGATCATTACAAGTATTCAATTCAGTTCAGTTCGGTTTAATTCATATAGTGCCAAATCACAACAAAAGTCATCTCGAGGCACTACAGAATAATGTGGAAAAGCCAACAGGCCCACTTGAGTAGTAAAAAGTAGAAAATTATGCACAACGATTCACCAAAATACCAAAACAGCACAGCTCAGGAAGTATTTTTAGCATGTTTCAGTACTTCTAATGGCACTGCAGTAGAGTCAGACAAAGTGTACTATACCTGCCAGGGCCAGGAGTTGGGACTGGCCACCTGGCCTCCCACAACTCTTTCCTCAGTACTGTCAACCTCCAGGTACCTGGGCTGGGGCTCCAGCTCAGCCAGCACTTATCAAAACAGAAACACAGGAAGCATAAAAAGTTAGAGTGTATCAGGGGCCGTATGTGCAGAATGTTTTGTCAAGAGAGGAAGAATCTGGGAGTTCTTACCAAGGGCTGCGAGAGAGGTCAACACAAGAAACCTGAGCATGTTTGCAGTCTCCTGAAACTTTCTGCCCTGGAGACTTTTGTCCACTCCTGTTTTATACCCTCAGGGGCCTTCTGCTGAGTCTGTGTGTGTGTGTGTGCGTGCACGGGGGCGCGTGTGTCTCTGTGTGTTTGTGAGAGACTTGTTTAATACAGCAGCTGTCCATCTGTGACTGTCTCACAGTTATCGCTACTGTGGAGTCATTCGTCAAAAAGCTGACTCAGCTGCTGAATCTATATTTTCCACTTATACTAACTGTATTTGTTTTAGTATTTACTGTCAGATGTGAGATTGTAAACATTACATTTTATGGTAAAGGAGTATTTGAAGGTAGATGCCATGTGTACACAAGAAATGCTTCTTAGCATTTTTATTTAAAGACATTTTTAATGTCTCTTAACATCACCCTCTTTCCTTGGACCCCCAAGTCATTATTCGCAGCACACTTACTTCTTGCCAAAGTTGGAAAGGGACTCAAAACAGCACACACACAGACACATTCTGGCATTTTCTCCAAGTGCACCCCTGCTGTTAAAACCTATCTTCAGATGCATTTTACTCTGCAGAGTGAGTGTGTATGACTTTGTTCTCTTTCCGATTGTGTGAAAAGCCCACTGGAGGCAATCAACTACTGGGACTGATCCCAGAAAGGAAAATTTTTAGTTTCACACAGTATTAAAGTGTAAATCGGTTACAGAGAATGACTTTCATTTGTAATGTGCTATATGAGAGGATCACATTGTGGAGCACATAAAATATGCCATGTGGACTCATGGTAGATGAAGAATGGGTGCACTAGCACAGGAATTCATATTCTGGTCAAAGCTGCTCTAAAGATGACAGGCTGGGCAGATAACTGAGCTCCATATACTCAGGGGAGGAAAACACGTAGAAGGGAACATGTAATTAGGAGGTACTGTAATGGGATTCTGATGTGTGCACTGTATATCATTGTATGTTAAAAGTAGTTGTTGTTGATTATTAATTATAATTGTAAAAAAAAAAAAAAGAAGCCACAGGCTATGCCTTTGATAAGAACCCAGAATTCATTTCTCCACTCACAGCAGTCTGTCTGTCTATGTTTTCCTGATTTCATTTTCATTATCACATGTCTGCAACATGTGTGTGATTCCCAAAATAGGCAGAATGTACTTTCCATTATTGCATCAATACTCCCTGCAGCTTTTTCTTTCTAAAATGTCACAAAACCATCAAAGAGGGAAAAGAAAGAGCAACACAAGCCCTATGTTTATAAAGCACTAGTTTTATTTGACCAGACTCTGATGGGTGCAAAAGAAAAGGAGGACAACACTTATTTTTAAACATAAAAATAATAGACAGACCAATCAGAGGACAAAATACTACAAAATGAAGGTAAGAACTGCTGGCCGACACATTCAAATTGTATTTATGTAATTTAGAAGTAAATGTTTTATGTTTGTTTATGCATTATGTAACACAACATGACAACGTGGTGGATCTGGACACCATCTTCTTGTGAAAACAAAATCATCCAACACAGATTTTGATTTGGAAGAATTTTATTAGTAAAATGTTAATTTACTGTATGAAGAATGAGGTGAACTCTTTGTAGTTTCTCTAGCAAAACATCAATTTCATGGATTGTTCATGACCTACAACAAGACAATACAATATATTTAGCATGTAATAATATCCTGTTTAAATTATTACTTTTAACAATTCATGTTGTGTTTTCCTTTTTGTCATAATTCAACTGACCGAGTTCATCCATGTGATGTAGGCGGAGACACGGGTGAAGACAGTCGGCTTCTGGGGAGCATTGCATCCCATACCAGACACAAAGCTGGCAATGCCATGCACATACCAGCCGTTGTTAACTTTGCAACTAAGAGGACCGCCAAAGTCACCCTGGAGTGAAACAATGAAAGGTTTGTGAAAGTTTTTCTTTTTTATTTGATAGTGTTGTCTGGTGGGAAACCTTGGGTGAGCAGCTTACACTGATGGTGGATAACGATACATTTTTATCAGACTCTTTGTACAATCTATAAAAAGGCTTCTGAGAAACTTAAGATGGGGTTCACATAGTAGGCACCAACCTAATGTGATTGACAGTTGCAAGCCAATTTGGATTAAATTTTAATACATGAATTCATTAAAAGTGACACAACTTCAAAAACATCAGCACAACACGTACAATAAATGGGATGAGACTGATTTTCTTAAATAAATTGTGAATGGCAGCGTTCCCCACTTGCCATTAAATGTTATGCAACACATAAGTTTCAACAGGTACATTTTAATGTGTTATTACAAAAACAAAAACATGATGCATTTGAGATGATAGAAGCTTAAGGACTGTAAATGTTTTTATACGTTTTAGAAATATATTCTTCACTATATTTCTAGCATTCTCATATTTTAAACATCAAAAGACTCACGTTACATCCTGAATTAGCACCTCCTCCAGCACAGATCATGGTGGTCTTGACTGTGCTGCCCCACCAGCCTGAGCTGGTGCAGGTCTCATGGTCAACTATAGGAAGGTGGGCTTGCCTCATTCTGGAAGGCATGCTTCCCCCAGCTGAAGGTACAGAGAGACCAACAAATGCATGTGTAAGATACAGAAGCACTTCACAACGTATAGTCAGAATTCTGAATGTGAAGATACGTGTCTGACTCACTGGAGGTGCGCCCATATCCAGTGATGTAGCAGGAGTTGCTGTGGGGCAGGATCTCACCGAAAGGAGGCAGAGAGGCCAGCTTCACATATGAGGTCAGTGACACCTCAGAAGACAGCCGCAACAGGGCGATGTCATTACTATTAGTCAAACTATGTCAGTGTTTGAAATTTCTACTGGAAACACAATAATTAACTAATTCTACTTGAGATATAAAATAAGCAATGGCCACCCAAAGTCTGTGAGACTTGAGACAGATACTAGACTGCAATCATATTTACAGTAGACCCACCCGGAAGAGATGCTGTTACTGTTCCACTCAGGATGGACATAAAAACGGTTGACATTCCTGTATTGCTCTGTTCCATCAGTTTGGTGGAGCACAAGATCACCGAGGACCACACGGAAGGAGCTGTAACTGTTTTAGCTTGAATTAGTTTATCTGAGCGTTTTCTTAAGACATCAAGACAAAATAAAAAACAACAAAAAACAAGAGTCTGCAATCATGTTGCTCTTTCAGACAGTACTGTACTTAGGCACAATGATGCTTTGCGCTAAATACAAATACAGTATTTTCTTTTAAACTCACAATAACAGCAAATGACATTTAGTCATAAAGTGCATTTGTGTAGAATGGAAGTAAAAAAATAGAGCATAATATCTTATTAGGAAGTTATTCACAGTATATATTACAGATACTGTATATACACTTGAACTAAGTAAAAACAAGACAAAAAAATGCAAGCTAAACACTGTGGTTACCATCTGCAGCAGCATCTCACAATCATTAGGATTTATCCAAACCAAAATTTAATACCAATCGAATCCATTAGGATTGATGATGATGATCTTACTGAGTAACATAAATATCTGTAGCAAACTTCATGACAAGCCATTCAATAGTATAATAATAATTTCCGTTTGGACCAAAGTGATACACCAGTCAACAGACCACAACTAAGAATGTTCAATAATGTGAGGTTTAATATAAAATAATAATGGTATGATACCTGTACACACATTGAGCAGCAGTCATAACCCATCCTTTCCTAATCAGTGTTCCTCCACAGAAATGATGATAGGATCCTTCTGAGTTGTACTGGAGAGAGACCTAGAACGGGGCTCACAAAATATTATTATGACGAGAACGTCCTGCTGTCATAGGCTTCACACTTGAATTACATTCAAGCAAGTAAGTGTAGTTTTAAGTTTAAATGATTATATCATTATTATTATTATCAGACTTTTTGACATTTTGCCTTATTTTATAGACAGTCTACAGACAAACAGGAAACAAGTGCAGAGAGGTGCATCACATGTAGAAATATGCTCCTTAATCATTTAACCACTGAAAGTTTTTTTAGTCTTTGTTTGTAATTGGCTGTGGGCTGTAGCTTCATATTTAATGAGTGGTGTCAATCTTCTTGTCTAACTCATAGAGAGAGAACATATTTCTCAAAATGTTAAAATGTTGCTTAAAAAGCAACTCTGTGTGTCATTGTTGTGGCGACCTTTAACCATTTAAACATGTCTGAGACTTGAAGATTTCCCATTTAAACTCCTAAAATCACTGGAAAAATCAATATACTGTACTTGTACATGTTTTGCCTGGCCATGGTATACTCTACCTGCCAAGGCCAGGATGTGTGAGACGGCACGTTTTCACCTCCCACAACTCTTCCGGCAGTGCTGAGCTCTGTGTAGCTGGTCTGAAGTTCCAGCTCAGCCAGCACTGAGACACAGGGGGATGCTCATCAAAACACTACTGAACACGCTTTCATCTTGTGTTAATTGTATCTATTTTTATCATAAGTAGGAAACATTGCAGTAGACTATTTACAGTAAAGCCTTGATGTCTCTTACCCATTGCTGTAAGAGTGGTGAACAGCAGCAACACAAGCATGTCTGCAGTAGGTTCACATTTCTAAATGCATGTCTCATTTTATACCCTGAGCTGACCTTCGTTTTATGCTGACCATCTGCTGAGCTTAGCAGTGGTCACAAATGCACCTGCTGGTCGTCTCACATGTTATCTCAGTTTGTGATAGTGTTTGAGAACATGTTGCTCCATCACACTCTTTATCTATGTATATGTATCTCTTTCAGACTGAATGTGCTGCACACCTGTTTTTACAATCTGTGGCCACACTGTCCAACATGATTATTAGGTGACATTAACATATTTTACGTATCCTTCATAAATGGTTTGTTGTAGATACTTTGATGGCGACAGCACATGAACTGCAACCTTCAGGATAAACAATGTTAATGTTAATGTTGCTTATATTTTCTGTTGAAAAAAGAGTCACCATGCAAAATTTAATCAAGTTTATTTTTGTTGATCTACAAGTGAACAAGCACAGTGGATGAAACAATGGTCAAATTCAACCAACTGTTCTGTCTCTTAGCTCATGATCTGGAAAAGAGAAGAAGTGAATAGTGATTAAACATATATAATAGAAATGGCCATTTAATAAGTTCCAATGAATCACTAGCAGTGTAATACATACACATTGTATAGGTTATTATACATCATATTACCTGGGCTATTCACATATTGTACATGTACATAATCATAATACTGACCGCGTCCATCCAATTAATGTAGGCAGACACACGAGTGAAGACGGTGGGCTTCTTGACAGTGTTGCATCCCAAACCAGATACAAAGCTAGCAATGCCATGGACGTAGTATCTTCCATCAACCATGCAGTTCAGGGGCCCACCAGAGTCTCCCTGAGAGCAAGGAGATTACAGAGAGCAGCTTCAGCAGTGTGAACATTATGATTCAATGTATGAAAGAGATGTTTTTAAATGTGTCTTCACAAAGTTATTAACTCTTCTTCTTCAGTGGCAAACAAATAATACAGTTTATCAAGGTACAAGTAAAATAACTTAATAAATATTTTGCCTTTTTATTTATTTATTTTTTTTTTACATTGGAGGAGACTTACATTGCATCCAGCCTCAGCACCACCGCCACCACACACCATGGTTGTTTTCACAGTGCTGCCCCACCAGTCAGATTTAGAGCAGGTTGCATAGTCGACCACAGGAAGGTAGGCCTGCTTGAGCTGTGCGGACAGGGGGCCACCAGCTGGAAAAGGTCAAAAAGGAATAGTACAACACATTGAGCTTTATAGAAAGGCCTCAACCACATCATTGAAACTGACGAGTGCCCTGAAGTAGCATGCAACTCACTGGAGGTGCGTCCCCATCCGGTGATGTAGCAGAGGTTGTTGTTTGGCAAAATCTGGTTAGCGGGAGGCAGATAGGCCAACTGGACGTAAGAGTTCAATACGGCATCAGAGGACAGACGCAGCAGGGCAATGTCATACCTGAGGTGGAGATCCATGAATCAGATAGGAGGAACCAAATGCTAAAACCATTTAGGACCACACACTAACAGGGAAGAGATTTTGCCTCTTGGTTAAACCATTACACCTACTCACACATATTCATAAAGGTGTAGAATTTACCGGTTACAAATATGTTAGAGAAATGAGAGGAATGAATCTCTTCCGTCACCATAAAGAGAAAATGTTATCATAATATAAAATATTAATAAAAAAA
>JAUBNQ010000023.1:18987076-18998233 GCA_032353495.1 Ctenopoma kingsleyae
TTTGTTCTTGATACAGTTTCCCTTCGTTAACGAACAGTCGATTTGGTTCCCATAAAGATGTCTCACACACACACACACACACACACACACACACAGGCAGGAAATTGAGGTTCCAGAAAAAATTAATGGGATGCACTGATTTCGTGTGTGATAGAAAGTCTGCGGTTATCACTGCGGTAACTGGTGATTATGCCAATGTGACATTATTTGAAAATCTGAAATTGTTTCCAGAGAAAGCTTCAAACTCCACTGAAGGAAGTGCACAGTCATTCATTCCAGCATGTTCTGATATTAGTGCTGGCGTCTGATGCTGGGGGCCAAAACTGTATTTAATACAGAAACTGATGATGCTTTAAAAGGGAAACCTGATCATTTGAGATATTTGCAGATATGGTATTAGTGAAAAATGTGTTATGCCTTCAAGCACATGATGACAACCAGTAGCTGTTTTTTGGGGGATACCCTAAACAGGATGACAACAGGACAATAAATCTTCTATCTCATGAATAATATACAGTATGTATGAGAGCTGAGCTAGAAATACAGTAGAGATGATTATGATAACCTTGAATTCAAACTGGCATACCAAGCTCTTTAATGTAATTTCTCTCTGCAAACTACTTGAAGTGGCTCGAGCATAAGACATAAAAGCTTTTTCCCCATCACTGTCTGTACCCCAGGGACAGACAGCAGATATGTGTCCTGTGATTTAAGATTGGAAGATGAACTCTGTGAAATGAGTTTGCAAATATATGAGGCAAGTTTGTCTATAATGGCTTTATAAATAAAAATATAACCTACTAATGACTCATACAAACACATTTTTAATGAAGTTGTTTTCTTGTTTTGCCGTTTTCTAACTGCTAATGCAGATCTTACAGTGGATTTCTTTCTTCATAAGCCAACATTGTAAAATAATCCCAGAATGCCTAAATACCAAAAATATCTTCTATCTATTCTATTTCACAATTTTAACAAGAGTGTCTTTGTGCAACAGAGTCAGAAAAACATCAAGAGTAAATGGTTACGTTACAATCATTTGGATGCTAATGTAAATGAAAAGAACAGATTTTCATTGAAAGAAACTTTTCTTAATCTGTAGTTGTTCTCAAATCATGACATTTGTCTCCATCTAAAAGTATAACAACTACTTAATACTGCTTCTTCTGTTCATCTATATGTGATTCTTGTGTAAAATATATATGTGTGAGGAGATGAAGCGCTAAATTGCTGCACATCATGGCACTAATCTACACACAGTCCACAGAGACCAGCAGTGTATTAGCACTTTTTCCTGCTGGCTGAGGAAATGTGAAAGGATACGTCAATGCTGGCATGCGTCCTGCTGGTTGACAGCAGAGAAACTTATCCACTGGGCTGTTTGCGACCTTTAATTGCAATTATACGACAGTGAAAACAATCAATACATCCTCCTACTACCCCCTAACCTCCCTTTCTCTCTCCCTCTCTGAGGAAGCTGCAAAGCTCATGTTTCCTCTCATGTTTCCTTCCTCACTCTTCTTTTAGTCTGCCTCCCTCTCCATATATCTCACAAAAAGGTGCCATATATAGTAGGAGGTGGGGTTATGTGCTTTATGGGGGGCAGGGATGAGATGTAGTGCAGCAGCAGTAACGTGCTACTAGAGAAAGATGATCTGTTGTGGCTACGAGTGCCTGATTGATCCTATGGAGTAATGTTCATCCATCTCCATCCTCCAGCGGCTGCTGCTGCATTTACCTCTAGTTGCTTGCTTGTTCTCTCTCCTCTGTTCCCATTCTGCCCTGGTCTCAGCTGCAACCGTGCTGCTGGGTCCTGGCCCTTGGTTGCAGCACTGATAGGGTCTATTGGAGTGGAAAAGGAGGCTGCTGCTCCAAGCTTCCCTTGGCTCAGTGATAGAGGGAAAAGGAGAGGTAATTAAAAACTGGTCTACAATGTTACTTCGTTCTTGTCACTCTTTGTGTGCCATGTCATGAGACAACCTTTAAGACACTTCAACTGAAACACCCAGTCAATTTCCTAACAGAAGAGACATTAAGCATCACCTAACATGAAGTGATGGAGATAAAATAAGCTTTAGTATGAACTTAATATACAATATGTAGAACATTTAGATGCATTAGATAAAATGCAGCATGTATTGTGATAACAGTGTTACACCAAAATCTAATTAAAACAACAACATGCAACTCGAGGGAGCTTGTGCAGCTGTTTTGTAAAGCATGTTTTTCATTGCACTGCACATTCATACAGTACCTGTCACTAGCTGTCAAAATAATTATTCCCCCAGGGAAAGGAGAGAAAATGACTATATGTCAATTAGCACAATTTAACAAAGGGAACGTCAGTCAGTTTGAATAAGTGTGCTGTGATAACAGTGACTTCTTAATTTGCAGACTAATGTGTCACTGTAGGAATTTTTGAATTAACACGTTTTTTTTCACAGTATGATAAACCATCAAAGGCAGCCTATGAGCCAGCCACGGTGGTGTAATGTGGTGAAATTGGGCAGTTTTGATGTTTGATGATGACGTGAGTCTAACAATAGAGTTCAGACACTAAGCAAACCTCTGATTTCTGGATCTATTGTGTATTCTGTCAATCACGTTTTACCTCTGACAGTTGGAAGTGCAGAGAGACAGTAAATGCAATCTCAGAGCTTCACTGGCCTGTGCAATATTACTTTCATGCATGAATACTGTCTACATTATGAGTTAGAGATGAGAAAATTAACTTGGACCTAAGTAATTCTGAACAATCAAAGGAAATGAAGTTAGTATGTTGAGTGCAGGAATAGGCACAGTGTTGCCTATACAGTGCACGAAACGCTCTTAGATTCCTTACATGATCATCTTTGTGATACATAAGTAAGAAAGACCTTTGCATTTTGAATTATTAGGATTTCTAGCCTTCTAGGCTTAAGAGTAAGAATACTGTGCAGCAGACCACCAATGAAATTACAGACAAAGACAAAAGCGGGGTGTGGGGGGTTGGAGTGGGGTCTGCATATAAATATTTAATTAGTTGTTAATGAAAAGAAGTCATTAGGATTAATTCCTCCTTAAGGCTAATTTAAATGTTCTTTTGCACTTCTTGTGAGAGTAGACGTCGCTGTGCAAGGGACTGGCATGATGTTTCCATGCTGTCCCATAATGGGGCTTCAGCTGTGGACAATAGCCAATCATTCAAAACTGTGTAGCACTAATGAGTTCACAAGTCATCACCAAATACGTAATTAGCAGTGATTCTGAGCAGCTTGTTTTGCTCGTGGAAAATATGAAGAAAAAAAAAAGAAAACAGTATGATCATTAGCTTACCTTCCAAATTGCAAACATAGCTGTGTTGTTGTAGACGTCAGTGGTGAAAGAGAATCTGCCTGCAAGCCAAAAATATTCGCAAAGAGCACATTAACTGAAACATATCACAGGGGCTGCCTGGCGCCTCGATTTGTTCAAATGTCAACATAGTAAGTGTAAAATAAGTGTAAAGGTCTAACATTACCAGCTCTGTAAATATATAAAGACACTCTTCTTAGATATAGCCTAAGGCTGCGAGCACACAGTTTGTGGCTGATGATTCTAAAACTTTTCTTCTATGGGCAGACAATCAATCTTGCAGCTGAGAGACCTGACGCTGTATTGAACTGAAGACACAGATGAATAGCCCATGTTCAGACACAATCAACCACTTAAAGAGGGGCAGTGGTGAGATGACACTACGCCCTCATCCACAAATTGCATTCCACTATGTCCTTCATCTGTGCAAACCAGGCATTGGTATCAAAGTGGCCTGAGAAGTAATGGCCTTTTAGAAATAGTCTAAATCCCTTCCATAGACTTAGTTGCTGAACGGACACGTCAAACTTGAGGATCTAAGTAAAAATCTTTCTGCCATTTGGCATGTGAATTATTTCTGCAGGCCATTCCCCCAAGAGCCTGGAGGGGTTGTAAACTAAGCTGCTGGCACATTTGCTCTTGAAACACCTAGCAACAGCATAATGACAGCTTATGGGCCAGGGAAGTAGAGAACTATTACCTTTTTTAAAGTTGCACATAGCTAAATATAACATCACTTAAGGGAGAAGGCATCTTGTTGAGCAGAATCACAAAAAGCTCAATTCGGGGTATCAAGGCTTTCTGTTGATGGATTTCCCTGCTGTCGATAAAGGTGTCATTGACTGATAATGATCATTGCACACTAGGGTAGTACACATTTGTCTGGGCTGAAACCTGCAGATACTCATTATTAGATCTAACGACCATCTGTCTATGAGGACTTTGTCTGTCACCCTTTGATGATGTCATCCTCAGGACTTGTGCCAAGACAACATTTGCTTGGAAGCAGATTCTGGGTGTGGGTGGGAAACAGACTTAGATTATCAGGGTCAAAAGCCTCTTGCTCTCTCTGTTTCGTGCTTGCCCAACGATAACTAAAAAGACTTGTCAATGGGACCCCAGAGTGTATTCATATTCCTTGCCAGATCCCTCTGTGATCACTGGCACATCACATAGCCTTGGCCAAAGTAAAAGCCAATCTGGGAGAGGAAAGACTGAACAATCTTCCTGTGTGTAAACTTCCACTTGGTATTATTGTAATCCATATGAAATATAGGGGCGGCAGCATATCAATAAAGTATGTCATCACTTTTATTATTATTAAAGGAGACAAAGTGTTGCTGACAAAACTCATGTTTCCCATGTGCTAACATGAACTATTTCTCCTTATAAATGGTTATAAACGGTCTATCATACTTATATACATTTACCAGCCAACATTAAAACAACCTGGTGGCTTTTAATGTTCTGGTGGACAAATGTTAACGCCAGCCATGACTGACTGAAGACTGTTTAGAATGCCTACCTTCACCACAACATTAAACCAGGAGATGGATTTAATGTTGTGTTGTTTGATGACCTATTTATATTTATATTTCCATTTAGATCCTTAACATTAAATTACCCTAAGTCCTTGGTACCTCACGCCTTCTACCTTTAGGAAAATAGCCCCTTTACAATGTATGCCATCATGTATGTCACATCACATCGCATAACAGCCCGGGTTTTATCAACAACTATCTTATTTGTTAGCATTTGTTGGAAGAAATGATTGATGTATTTGGCAAAATGTAAAGTCCAAATCCACTGAAGAGTATACAGTAACCCTATACTCTAGCATCTTGGTCCCCATACAAAAGGTGGCAATTAAATTTAAATATAACTTGTAATTCCACAAAACATTATTTTAGTTTATATAATATTTGCCTATTTTGGCTTTGGAAGTACTTATTGTATTTGTGTAATTGGCCAGGAACACTAAAGAATGGAGTTTACGTTAGGACTGATACATTTATTTCTTACACTCTTGTCTTGCTTTTCTGGTTGTGGTTGCTAATAGGATAATCAAAGGAGTTTAGAGAATGGTCTGTTGCAAAAGCTCCCCAACTGGGGCAAATCTACACAGTACTAATTCTCATATGGGTTGCTCTCAAACTTAAAATCTTATCAACCTTTCACAACACATAAATCACAATAGAGGCTGTTGACATCATTGATTACTGCACACCACAGAAAATGGGGGAGAGAAGCAAATTGACACAGCAAAATTGAAGACTATTTTATAGGAGCACAGAGACTGGGAACTTTTAAGTATATGCTTTTTATATCCATGTGTACGTGAGGAAGCATACAAAAAAGAGCTTGTTGTCATTAATGCATTTTGTTCCCTCTTATTCCCCATGCCTCTCAGTGCTTTTCTGCTTAGAAAAAACAACTCCCTTCCCTTCTAACACCTAGCTCAGTCAGTATTTCTTTTTTCAGTGTAGCTGCAAGTGTAATCACATATTTTTAGGACTTTGAGGAAAGAATTAAGCATTTTGTTTCTTTCTCAACTAAAAACAATTGGAAAGTTAATGAACAGTTAGGTAATGACTTGCGTATCAAATCATCAAATAAACAACATTTAGCACCAATTCATTTCTGGATTTCAATTTGTGTGGCAGGCCCCTTCACATTTTGATCATATAACTGTATTGTACAAACAAATTACGTCTTAGAGATAGAACAAATGTCGCAGTTAAACACAGTTTAAGGCCTGATAACTGTGATAAGATACTATATACACTGCAAAAATACTATTACTGAAGTATAAAGATATAGTCACTGCTATACAGAGTGATTGTGCATGAACAGTGTTTGTAATATACATATACAGTATTACCTCTAAGTTGATAATCTGTTAGTATAATTATATTATATTTATAATATTATATTATATCATAATATTCCCCTTTCATGGAGTAATGCTGCCAATAAATCTTTTCAACTCCTGAGCTTTCAAAATGGTCTTTGTAAAATAAAAACCCACTTTCATGGTGCCAATAGAAATGTATTCATAAGCCGCATTGGACAGCAAGGAAAATCTAGCCAGAGTTGAACTAAAAACCAGCCTCCAAAGAAAGCACCACTGAAAAAAGACTTTGTAGAAAAAGGACTGTTCATGCAGGTATCTCTGAGATGCATTCATATTCGTCAGAGTAATGTGAAGGGACAGAGGTATACTCTCAGTAAGCTACTCATCGCTGTGGCACAGACAAGCATGACACAGTAGAAGCTAAATTTGGGTACAGTAATTGTTCAGTGCAACACCTGCGATCATAATGCTCCTCAGTAATTTAATACATACCATAATATCAAACCCACATATGTCACTGCTGCACAATGTTTAGCAGAATTCACATCATCTCACCAGAATAGAGCATGGCTCATCTTTTCAGCACTGCTGATCAATATAGGGTGCAAGCTTTATAGATGACTGCCACATTGTCACAGTCAATACTATGGCAAATGGCAATTATGGACGCATTATGAACAATTTCATGGGTGAGCTCCCCTCGCCTCTTGGCAATATGGTTCCTATGACAGATTTGGCACTAGCGGTCTTGCAACACATCTGCCTTATTGCCTGTGTTTGGCTCACTCGTTCACTCTGACATATTTGAATGTTTCATTCAGTCAACTACAGAGAATTGGTCAGATGAGAAAATAGATTTGTTTGGGGATTTGTGTGAGTCTGTGTACAAATTGGGCGTACAGTGGTGTGAAAAAGTGTTTGCCCCCTTCCTGATTTTTTACTTTTTTGCCACACTGAATTTGTCACACTTAAAATGTTCAGATCATGAAACATATTTAAATATTATATAACATATACATTAATATATATATAATTTATATATATAAATATGTGCATGATCTACTTGACCCTTTTAAGTCTGGTTTTAGGAAAGGACATTCAACTGAGAACTCCCTCCTGGCAATGGAGGATGACCTTTGTGCTGCAAGAGCTGCTCGCAGATCATCTGTCCTCATCCTACTAGATCTGTCTGCTGCCTTTGACATGGTCAACCATCAAATTCTTCCCACCACCCTGTCAGATTTAGGAATTACAGGAACCGTACTTAATTGGTTCATCTCCTATCTTCAAGACAGGTCCTTCCAGGTATCATGGGGAGGTGAGACATCTACACTCTCTAATGTAACCACAGGGGTTCCACAAGGCTCTGTCCTTGGCCCCCTTCTTTTCTCACTATACACTCGCTCACTTGGTCACATCATCCAATCCCATGGCTTTTCCTACCACTTTTATACTGACAACACTCAGCTCTACCTGTCCTTCCCACCAGAGGATAACACCATTTCAACTAAAATTTCGGCCTGTCTCTCAGACATATCAGCATGTCTGAGCGACACCTCCAATTGAACTTATCCAAAACTGAGATGCTGATCTTTCCCGGCAAACACTCCTCTCAGCAAAATATCTCAGTTCAAAGTGACTCGCTATTGCTAACACCTACGGAGTCTGCAAAAAGCATTGGGGTTTGGATAGATGACAAACTAAGTCTGAACAATCATGTATCAGCAATCTCCAGGTCCTGCAGGTTCACTCTCTATAACATTCGAAAAATTTGACCTTTTCTCTCTCAACAGGCTGCACAGCTCCTCGTCCAGGCTATGGTCATCTCCAGACTCGACTATTGTAACTCTCTCCTGGCTGGAGCTTCTGCACTCACCATCAAACCCCTCCAGATGGTCCAAAATGCAGCAGCCCGTCTCATTTTCAACCAGACGAAATACACCCATGCCACGCCTCTTCTCACCTCTCTACACTGGCTCCCGGTAGCTGCTCGCATTAAGTTTAAATCCTTGATGCTTGCCTACAGGGCTGTAAATGGAAGTGCACCCTCCTATATCAACACGCTAATAGTAAGCTACACTCCTGCATGCCCTCTTAGATCCACAAATGAGAGGAGACTGAAAATTCCCTCTCCACGGGGTCTCCGAACCCCGCCAAGCCTATTTTTCTTTGTTGTCCCTGGCTGGTGGAATGACTTGCCTTGCTCCATTCAACTAGCTGAGACTATCACCACCTTTAAAAAACATTTGAAAACTCACTTGTTTAAAAATTATTTCAAATGAGTCTTACACACACACACACACACACACACACACACACACACACACACAAAACAACAACAGAAATAGATAGAAAAATAGGAGTTTACCAGTTTTGTGGTCTTGTTTACTAGGACATCAGCTTACATAGCACAGAAGGTTACCGTTAGATCCAGGATGAAGCGTGATGGAATCCAGGAGCACACCTAGAACACGGGGTGGACTTTGATGGAAGACGGGAGTTGCAGCCGATAGGCGACCGGGTTGATACGGGTGACAACAGTGTAGGGTCCGATAAAGTGAGGGGAGAGCTTGGCAGAGTCCGTATGCAACCGGAGGTTCTTGGTGGACAACCAAACCCAGTAACCAGGTACGAACGACCGTCCCGTAGGGTGCCCACCTTGCCTGCTGGGGGTTCAGCTACTTGGCTTGCTGGACTTGGATGAGGTTTTTATGATCAGTCCAGACTAGGAATGGCTCTACAGTCCCCTGGAGCCAGTGTCGCCACTCCTCCAATGCCTACTTGATGGCCAGTAGCTCACGGTCCCCAACCCCGTATCACTGCTGAGTGGGGGAAAATTTCCTGGAGAAGAAACAACACGGATGGAGTTTCCCGTCCCGAGAACAGCACCTTCGCCCACATCAGATGCGTCCACCTCAACAACAAAGGGCTTGACAGGGTCCGGGTGCAACAGAATGGGAGTGGTGGTGAACAACTTGAGAAAGTGTTGGAAAGCCCAAACGGCCTCTGGAGGGAGATGAAAAGGTGTCTTCTGATTGGTCAGTTTTGTGAGGGTTGTGAAAGGCGCTACGACCAAACTGAAGCCCGGATGAACCGCTGATAGAAATTGGCGAACCCCACAAAGCTTTGCAACTGCTTAAGACTGGTGGGTCAGGGTCACCGAGTCACAGCCTCCGAAGTGGGCGAGGGACGAAAGTGAGCAAAGAGCAACCTGCTGCAGGCGGAGGAGCTGCGTCTGAACCTCCACCTCGCTGCTCGGAGGAATAAAAGTTTTATGTAACTCCTCAACAAACAGCTCATAGTCATTACAAACAGGAGACTTACTGTTATACAGGGCCGCCGCCCACTCCTGGGCACGGCTGGACAGCAGGGATGTTAGCATAGCCACCCTGGATTTCGGTGTGGAATACTTTGCCGGTTGACACTCAAATAGCATGGCTAGGGTGGCTAGTATACCATCCGGCTGGCCGTCAACCCCATTCCACTTATCCGGCAAAGCAATTCTGGGATCCTCGGAGGGATGGGTAGCCTGGGTCTGAAGACTGGTTACTGCTGCAGAAAGCTGAAAGATGGTGTTAGTGAGAGACTTGGTCTTCTGGGTGAGCTTGTCGATCTGCACTCGCTGTAATTCAACTTCCGCCTTCAGCCTGGCATATTCCGCTTGGTCGATAGAAGGCTCGGACATCCTGTCAGGTGTGTATAGCACACAGACAAAGTGTATGTGAACGCCCTTGTAGCGTGTGGGATCGACCCAAATGCAGAGAAGGAGCAGTGGGGTTGGATAGCACACGTGTTGCGCTTGTAACACCCGAGTGCGTTGAGCAGATTCCACCAGGAATCAGTGTTACAATAACCGGCCAACAAAGAGGTAGAGAGCGGGAGAGAAGTACTCATGGTACCGGAGACTTGAGAAGAGGTCAGGGAGAGTAGATCGTGTAGAATGATCACAGTAACTGGAACACGGGACATGAGAAAGCACAGTGTCTGAGCAGAGAGCACGTGAGTGGACTTCCTGTTTATATCCTGTCCTAACCAATCCTGGCCCTTCCTCGCAGTCACCTGATCTGCTCACCTGACATAGCCTACTTTACCTCAGGGGAAACTTGGCTCATCCTACTCTGGGTTCGGACTCCTGTCCTGATTAACCACTTGCTGTGAGGCAGGATTCTAGCAGCCTTGAAGCTGCATGACTCGTACGCTTGACTCTCTTTCTCTCGGTCCTTCTTCTGGCAGACTCCGGACCTGTTTAACCAGGTGACACAAGGCGGAGTTCGGTCAGCCCCTTTTCAGCAGCGCGTCCTGTTGGCATAGGTCGGCGGGCTTCCTCCTGCGCTACTTCAGACAGATGTCCCAGGCAAACTTTACCTCACCTCAACTATCTTGTTAAAATGGTGTAATGAAACCGTGCCGGTCAAATCATAGGAGTTACTCTAACAAAATGAAACATAAAAGAAAAAGGAAAACAGGAAAAAGACAAAGGGCGGACAAAAGATAAAAGGACAAAGATAAGAAAAAGAAGAAACAAAAGAACGGCAAAGACAAAAGACAAAAGACTTGACTTGTTCTCAACCATATATACACTTTAAAGAGCATATAGGCGGTGCCAAGGCTCTTTGGCGCGGTTGTTCAAAACACCCATTCTCTTTGTTTGAGACACTCAGTATGTAAGTATGTTTTCCCCTTTAGTTGACCCCTGATAAGGTTCTCCATGTTCTTTGAAGCAGTGGGGGAAATGTCCTGAGAGGGCAATTCACACTGCCCAGGTCTGGGGATGTGCATGAGTAAGTACCTTGTTTATGTGAAACTATGCCATCCTGCCATAGATGGGGTGAAGAGATCACTTGGGCACTTAAACAGGGAGGCCTGTTGTAGTTTTAAGGGTGGAGATTAAGTTAGCCAGTCTCCAGATCTCAACCCCATAGAAAATCTTTGGAGGGAGTTGAAAGTCTGTGTTACCCAGCGACAGCCCC
>JAUBNQ010000023.1:18998333-19013949 GCA_032353495.1 Ctenopoma kingsleyae
GGCCTCTCTCATCTTTTTAAGTGGGAGAACTTGCACAATTGGTGGCTGACTAAATACTTTTTTGCCCCACTGTATATTCCGTACGTTCTTAAACCTTACACTGTGAAGTGTCTTGAGATTACTTTTGTTGTGATTTGGTGCTATATAAATAAATTTAATTGAATTCAGTTGGTGTTGCATTGCTAAATTAGTAAACATCAGGCAAATTACACCTGTTATAAATATAAAATAAGGAAACATTTTTCACCATTTAGCCTGAAAAGTGTAGGTCGTCTTTCATTGGTAGAAAGCAAAATGTGACAGAATTATCTTACGCCTTAATGCCAGAGAAACATTAAGGGGTGGAGGTGAAAATTTGGTTAACAAAAAAAAAGTCAAACTTATCTGATAGAATCACTTTTTAATTATCTCAGAGGATTACCAGAGAAACACACACAATAGTGCTTTTTACTATAATATTGAAACAGTCTGTATGTAACTTCTAAGTTTTATTAAACTAATTCCAAAGCAAATTTCCAAGTTTGTTTTGTTTTGTATTTTCTGAAATGTTGTTTAAAGCTACACTAATGACTAAGAGTATTCTGTTATTATTAGCATTCTTTTAGCCAAGCTAATTTAATTAAAAAATGTGACTTTATATCCACAATGTCAGCCACAATGTCAGCATTTTGCTTCATGAAATAAAAAAATGGAAGCTTAGCTGGCTACATCTCTGTCATCTAAGCAACATAAAACAGTTGTAAATAACATCGGCAACAAATTTTATAAACTGGGGAAAGTTATTTAAGTCCAACACCATATTTTTTGACAGATTTCCTACTGGCAGTGAGTTTGTACAGTTTTAATGTTTTTCATTTGTCATGTAAAAATGTATTTTGTTTTGCCCTTAAGTGACTCCATACATTAGCTACCTCCACTCTTAAATTTAAGTCACATGTTATTGTTAGAAATTCGAGCCAGTGGAATGATAATTTTCACAGTAACACCACCTGCAACGTAACTTTACACAATAAAACTTTCATCAGTAGAAAATATACCTTGATCCTAGCTATTTTTTTTCTGCTAACAGATATAACTTTCAGGGAACAAAGATGTGAGCAAATAGGCAGAGGTTTGGGTAATGACTAATTTTTGAGTCATATTGTGTCAGCTTTTTTATGTTCACTACACAAGCTCGCTTCTGGGTAAGTATTGCTGTTGTGACACCGACGTTGGACTTCGTCACCCGGTGTAAAACACATGCCGTCCTATCCTCGCTCTCTCCTGTTTGGGGCGAATTTAATTGATCCGGGCAAACCGCAACCGCCTCTGAGGTGGCTTCTCTTCAATTCACAACGCTGAATTTTTCAGGCGGGAATTGGCTTTTTTCTTTTTCCTTGAGGTGCACACAGGTTCTTCCCTGGACATTGTTATTCGAGGATAAACCAGTGAGAATCCAAATAACACCGGAGTAATTATCCCTGCATTGTTGTGGAGGCAGCTCGGAGGAGGGAATGGATGCGGGCGAGCAGAGGCGCACCGAGGCAGCTATATGACAGAGCGAGCTCCTCTGTGATGCAGCTGTTTATCCTGCTTGTGGAAAAGCCAGGACAACCCGGCGGCTGCTTTTAAAACGCGAAGAAGCGACATATCAGCGGATATTTATCATTCAGCACGTGCTGAGACCGCGTATGAGGAGCGGGGGTCTCTACTTACTGCCACACACCGCAAGAGGATACACCACCGCTTTGATTTTCTAATTCAAAATTACTTGGTTTTTTTTTTCTCGCCGAGGTGTTTTGTCTGTTTGTTCTTCGCTTCTAAACCGCGACCTGCTTTTGTTTTTTTGCAGACCTGCCCAGTGTTTGTGCTTTTTGTGACGAGCGCGGATGCCAAATATCAACTCGGTAATATTACAGAAGTGTGCGAGGAGAGAGCAGCGTTGGCATCTATCCATGCGCGCTCCACACTGGGCTTTTTATTTTGGAACTGTGAACACAGCTGAGGTACAGTACAACACATGCTTTGCCTAGCTGTACTTTCTCCAAGTGTCTTCATGTAAGGACGAGGTGCTTTGAGGATATCTTCGGTAAAATGCTGTGAATGTGTGGCTGTTTTGCCGGGTGTCATCTACGCAACATCTCTCACTGCATGAGAAACACATGCGTGGAAGGGCGTGAACTAGCAGACACTAAACCTCCCTCCTATTAATAAAGCATCTACTTATCTATAAGGCCAGTTTGCTCTTTTGGCAATCCCCTACCCTTGATTCATCAGAGCTCATCCCGGAGACACAATGGATCTCAAAGCAGACTCGGACGACATAGAGTACAAGGAACCGGCTCCTATTGAAGTTTTCGCAAGCAGGTCCACGCTGCATGGCTTCTCGCACATGTTCACTTATGAACGGATGTGCATCAAGCGCAGCCTGTGGATTTTGTTCTTCCTGGGCTCCGTGTCTGTGCTGGTGATGGTGTGTGTGGACCGGGTGCAGTTCTACTTCCAGTACCCCCATATCACCAAGCTTGACGAGGTGGCGGCTCCTAAGATAGTGTTCCCTGCAATCACCTTCTGCAACCTCAACTCCTTCCGCTTCAGCCGGGTGACGCGCAACGACCTGTACCACGCTGGGGAGCTACTTGCCTTGCTCAACGGCAGGTATGTGCCTGGTGCCCATTTACTTTACCTGTCCATACCTGTCTACCTGTCTGCCTGTTGTTTGCATGATGTCAGAACCAAGTCTCTTAATGAACAAGTGCTTTTATAGCAGAGATCTCTTTGATTTCCTGCCAGTCAGCAGTCAGTCAGTCAACAGCCTAGTTTCTTCTATAATGCTGATTAAAACTAACTAACTAACTAATTCAGCACACAGCCTCCTGCTTGCTGCTTGGATAATAAGGTTTTGCCTCAGGGAAATCCATCTGTGAAGATTAAGTAGTTTAGTTTGATTCAGAAGTTGATCGTGTCCACTGCACAATATGAGTTATCTGATAAGATGGAGTCATTTGGCTGAAGAAGTGCAAATTATAATTTTGAAGTGGTCCTGTTGTTGTCATGATGAAAACGAGTTATTCTTTTTGAACCATGCACAAAATCACAAAGTCTTTAAGCCTGCTCACTGACAAACAAAAATCCTTCTTTATATAGTCTGTTAAGGGAAGCTGTGCTGATGCTACGTGTAAGACCTAGCAGTCTAAATCTATAAAGTACTAATGAACTTTGAACTTTCATGAAATTTATATAGTTTGAGTGGAAGTGAAACTTTAGTGTTACTGTAATGTCCAAATAGTTTCAGGCGAAATCCGATGTCACATGAAAGTGCAAAACAGTGCTTTTATCCGTCTCCCTGGTTGTCACTAGAAGGCCACAGGGAGACGTGCATACCACATGGAAAAACATGGACCCGCAGGACATGGGTCTCTGTGAACAGGAAAATGGACTGACCTTAGCCTGAGGTGATGTAGAGAGAAGAAATATATATTATGGATAAAAGATGTTTTCTGAAAGTGGGGAAAAGGTCCAGCATTAAAGTTGGTTATTAATAATGTAGTGATATTAGAGATCATGTTTGCTGATATCCACACTGTACATAAGCTGCTGTATGTATGAAACCTTCTGCTGCGACTACATGAAACACACCCATAACATTAATCTGCTGAAATATGTTGATACAGTGTTTGATTAAAAAATGAAAAGAAACTCTTCTTTTTTTTTTTTTTTTAATCACAGCTCATATGGATCCCCCAGGTAACAGATAATGGATGAGCTGTTTCTAAGTGGTTACTATAAAATGATGAAGGAGAAAATGCCGCTAGTGCAACTCCTTGGCTCATCATTTTACACTTCATGTGATATGAATATCTCAATATTGGATAAATAGATGAGTAGATTTTTAAATCCCATGCTGACAAAGTGTGGTGAGACGTATGTGCGAATCACAGCTGCCATCCCCTCCGTTTGCACTTGTTGCTTCCTGCTGTGCTTTGATCATTTAGTCTTTCAGCAGCCATAACAAGCTCACCGATAACTGATAAACTTTTGACTTTAAGTTTTTTTTTACTTTTTCTTTCTTCTGTCACCCAGCTTATTCTAATCACGTTTGCCAGTACATTACAGATGACCGTCCTCTTGTTTGTAAAATTCACATATGCACAGACACAGATTGGGCTTACTGCACATAAAAGTAAACATCTACTATACACAAGTAAATCTAAATACCATCTTGAACACATTACTCAGTCTATTTCTAGTGTATTGATCCACACAGCTCTGCAGCCCAAGGCACAGTTAGAGAGTACCTCTGTGGTACATGCTAGAATGACATAAATCCAATTTCCCAGTTTTTATACTGGATATAGTTGCTCTGTGACCTCTATATATGCATCCATATTACAGGCGGTAACCTTACAGGAAGGCAATAGATTCCTTTGCTTGGGGCTGCGGTTCTAGTGCTTTGTATTGAATAAATTTCCAGCAGTGTGCCTACATCTTCCATGGATTTGTTTCTCTGTGTTTGTACTGTCAGCTGTAATCCCAACCTATTAAAATATCAACATAGGCTTTCACTTCTTTGATTTATTAGTGGAAGTTCAGCCAGATTTCTTGGGAGTATTGAAATGCATGAGAAAAAATAAGGGCAAAAGCAACGCTTGAATGATAGAAAGCTGAAAATGAAAGCTGTGGCACTTCAAGTGACATTGGAACCAGTTGACTTTAGATGGAGGAAGGGAGGGAACTACAAGCAGAGGCAATTAACTTGTGTCTCGTAAGCTGTGTGATGAACAAGTCTTTATCCCCGTGTAATTAGTGCTGTTTGTTAAGCTACAGAGTTGTCCCGCTGATTAACACTCTCTCATCTCTCTCACACTGTTTCTTGCCCGCTCTGTTTCATTTGGCCTTGGGGGAGATGTCCTTTTACTTTTAGCCCACTCAGAGATCGGCACAGTAAGTGAAGTTTTCTTAAAAGATGTTGTTAGCAGGTATTACTCTCTCACAGTCTCTGAGGTAGAAAAAGTAGCGTGTGATATGCACTTAGGAGGATAAACAAAACAACGGGGAACAACTCGACTCTAACTTGTAGATAAAAAGTTCCTAAGGCTTTCTGTAGACACTCCTGTTAAATTAAACATTGATTGGGTGGAAAACATTTCAGTGGTAAACTTCTGGATATCAAGCGACATGCTGTGGGCTTTTGTTAGAAAAAGGCAGAAGAAAAACAAAGTGTCATGTTGCTGTGAGTATGTGTCTATCACTGTCTCAGGAGGAAGCACCAGCCAATATTCACTCTTGAGGTGATGCCAGGCTGTCTTAGATGCTGTGAGGTCTATAGCTGAGCTGCTAGTAACTTCACCTTAACTTACTCCACCCCAGCAGTTCTTGTACAAAAAAAACCCACCAATTACATTCTCATTGTGTTTGTGTGCAAGTCACACTTGATAGTGCAGAACATTATGAATAAATTGCTAAATTTAATTTTTATTATGTCGCAAAGACAATTATATTATAATTAACAAATGAAAGGTCATTTAGGAATAAGTGCTGGTAATGTGCTTTGCTGGCAGAAAGTGTTGGATCAGCTCATGAAAGTCAGAGAGGCGAGTCTTTTGCTTACACAGTTTCTGAGATTTAACATGTTTCCTGAGCTTGCAAACATGCTTTAAATTCCCATAAGCTGTGTGTGACGTGCCACAAAATGTAATGCCTGATAGCTCTGACTGTGTTATCAGTCTCAGCAAGATCACAGGACCTAATCAGGATTTGACTGCTGTAAAAAGTGCTTGGGAGAGCACATGTGGCGGCCAGATCATAATGCCGTGAATGCGCACAGGAGTTCCTTCTAAAGCCGATTTTTCAAATGTGAGTTCATTTGCATTTATATTGTAATTGTTTACTAGAGAGAATATTACCACTGGAGAGACATAAGTAGCCAATTTAGTGTTTAGGTAAGGTTTTTAGCATATCAAATATGATCCGTTATGGCAAGATATTGAATTAGTTTAGAAGTCATTAGTGGATTTTGCTTCGTTGGTGTGTTTGTATGATTTTCTTCTCTGTAGAATAGAGACATATTTGGGTTTGCTTCACCCTCAGTGGTCCTTGTTTGCATTTCTATGATCTTAAGTAAAATGCTATAATAAAGTACATATTATAGGTACAATATAAAGATTTGTCAAAACTCTGCCACCAGGAATCATTACAACTCCATCTACTGATTTAGAAATCATTTTCAAGGACACTGCACAAACAGTACGATCCTCATTAGTGTTTGAGTTAAATTAGTGCTAATAAGATAATTACCTGAGATTATATCAAGATGTGTTCATTGTTGTGTGACACAGCCTGAGGTGTTTAATACAATGGAGTAATAACTGTTATGGAGGAAGATTTTTTTTTATAACTGAGGGAGTGACCTCAGAGAGTACAGTTTTGATACTCAGTCTCACTGTCGAAGTTCACTTTGAAAATCATGGTTGCTCATATCTACTCACTTCTCTTGGGGTGGCGAAGTGATGCAGATGCTTCTTCATTCGTTTTAGTCCCCACAAGAAAATTAAAGTGCTTGTGGCCCATAATCCAATTTAGTCTCCCCCGCCCCTACGCAGTGAGTTTGTTGTGATTACTTTAGGGAGCAGTGGCAGGGCAATATTAAAAATCTAACCATATTATTGTGATTGTATGCACTTCAGCTAAAGCCTCCTGACTTGGGGAGCTGAGCATGGCGTCTTAAGTGCTCTCCTGGCAGCTTTGTGTTGCTCATAAGACACTGGCTCAGGGTACAATTCAATTAGGTTCAGAATACACCACAACAGGCTGTATCTTCTTATTAGAATAAAGCATGACAACGTCCTGATGTAGTCTCACTGTGGGCGACAGTAATGAAGTAGTTTTGAGCAGTGATCCTTTTCATCGAAGATCCAGCTTTTTCACCCAGCAACTGGTCTGCTTGTGTAGTGTGGCCTGTAATTTTCTGGGTACTGTTTCTGTCAAAGGTAAATGGTGTATTAATTGTCTTTGAAATTTAAATTAATGAAATAAGCTTCCTTAACATAAAAAGTAATGAATAAAAATGTACTACATGAAAATTTGTCATACAGATTAGTCTGTTTTCATATGTTTTTGATCTCTATTCAGTGCTGCTCTCACTCTGTCTGATGGCCACACATAGTTCATGTTAGTGAACCTCCTTAAAAATGATGTAATTAATACATTTAAGACACACCAGTTATCTACGTATTGTGCATCATCTTTTCACACCTTCACACACAACTGCAGTTAAGCATGGAGCCTACATAACCCCCAATTTGCCTTGAAATTGATTCAACAACAGCCAGGTGTATTAAGGACAACGTAGCAACTGATGAATAATCTTTCTTGAGTTAATCATCTATTAAATCTATGAATAAAGTGTAAGTCTCGGTACACTGTAGTCTGTTAGTCTGTTGTACCAAATCACTGCTGCTTCTGCTAATTCTTTTTACATGTTTTATAAGACACTTATATATTAAATAAAAATGTGAAGGCAGCTGCTGCTATTACAAATGAAAGGTGAAATACTATCACCATAATAAGCCAGGATTAATTTGAAGTGTTTGCTCTGAAGTTCTGGAGAAAGTTACAGGCCAACATGTTAAGCACTACATGACAAAATTGATATTTTACTCATTGATGTTGCTGCTTAATAGGTTTCACTGGTGAAATATCTCATATTCTGCAAGCATTTATTTGCTCTTAGGTGCCATGTTACACATGTTGCCATGTGCAATTTGACAACAGTATTGTGTGGAATTCATTTCAACTCTTGGTCACAACAGTAGTCCCAGACTTCTCTGTCACAGCACCATTAACTCCATCCAACATGAAACACAACACATTCCCATTCACATTCAGTGTTATGAGCACAGTAGAGAGAAACAGTCCTCATTTCAAATTACAGCACATACTGTCTCACATGGTGAATATTTTATTTCATTCTGTTTGTAGCAGGTAAACAACACTGTGGCTGCCACAGAACTTATTACATTCCTTATAATTTGGTTGGGACATGAGTTGGAAACATATCACCAATTGAATTTTAAGGCAGCGCTCACAAAAGAAATAATGTAATATTTCATTTTTTATTCATGGATCAGCTTCCATTATTCCCATCATCAAGGGACAACATCTTGTTCATGAGCACAGACAAAGCTTGACCTTGTGAAATTAAAAGAAGTTCATTAAGATTTACCACCAATTACAGTTTGAATTAGTACCTACAGTATATTCACAGATTTATTATCACAGGAGAAGGGGTATGTCTTTGTTTCTCTTTGTGTCTCATGCTTTTACAATTCTGGTTTCTCCAGCTATGGGAGGTATTCATGTTTGCAGTTATAAATTATTATAGCACAACACATGAACCCTGTTCTGACATGGCTTGTGCTCTTTCACATTACAAACAAATTCAAGACTTCATGTTGAAAACTTTACCTTAGCCATTTTTGCAGTACTTTAATTTGGAAGAAATGGCAGAAGACACTATCTAGTTTCTAAGTTAATTCAGAAAACCATTATGCAGTCTGTTACAGTGCTATTCACGCTGATAGACTCTGTGTGTCCTAACAAATTATTCTCCTAAGTGTCTGTCAGTAGTGCTTAATCTTAGCACTCCATAATTTGGACGCTTGTACCGCTGATGGCCCATCGCTCAGCAGGGGTCGTGGATAGGCAGTCTTTTCTCTGAGCAGGGCCACACTAGTTAATTGAGGTTAATTTATATCTGTGAATGACTGTGAGCAGGTGCTGGAGGTTGGTACTTGTTGTCATGCATAGGGATGTCAGAAATTATCATATATAGGCACTGTATTTAAGTTTTACTTTGGCGTGTGTTGATGCACACAAATTAATCACACTTTCAGTATAGGTTTGTGTGATTATGTGGATAAAAGAGAGACAGAACAAGGGGATGTCAAGAGAATGTGTGTCTGCTTTCCAGCATCATACAACTGATTATGTTTTGCACTTGAAAAAAGTTGCTGCAGATGCTGTGTGAAGTGTTCTGCTTTGATTTAAATGCTAAATAGTCTACATACGCTTTTCAACAGTGTGTATTATAAACATTGTTATGCTTACTATGTGAAAATGCTCTCTCCCCACAGTTAATCCTACTTATCTGACAGAATGATTAACATGATTGTGTGAAAAAGAAATACTCCCATTCTTTAAATAATGAGCTATTTTGTCCCAGTCAGCGTTGTCCATGGTGGCTGGCATACCACAGCTAAGCTGCCAGTTTCAGACAACATGTGGATAATATTGTGAGTGCTTACTAACTGCAGGTCTGGAAGCACCAGCGTGCATGTACAATATGCAGTTTTGGTTCAGTTAGAGGACGAATATGCCGTTTTGTTCTAGCTTCTCTATTAATTTTTTACATGTTAGTGCCTATTGTCCTGCCAAAAATGCTTGTCTGCCTGCCAAACTCTTTAAATGCACATTTCAAAATGGAATTGAGCTACAGCTGATGTTGTATCTCGCCCTATTGTCCATGAGAATTATTTAAAGGCATGTAGTTCAGTTTAGATAATTAATAGTAATCTGTTAATTATTAGCTCATCTTTTTGATGTCTACTCCATGTCTACTCTTTTTATATCTGTCTCTACTCTACTAGATGATTTGAGTATTCACTCATTCATGATTTATACAGGTTTAAAAAGTTTAAATTCTGAGATTTGTTTCTTTGAGTAAACATAGAAAAGGCACTCTAGTACAAAACAAAAAGGTCTTTGTAATCATATAATTACCATGCTGTTCTAGTGGGCTTATTAAGCAAGTGAGAGATGACAAAGGGCAGGTTATTAGCAAATGTTTATGTTTTATGAATGTGCCTGCCCCGGATCATGTTAAATTAAGCCCAGAACCTTTCTGTCCAGGTACGAGATTCGGGACCCACACCTGGTGGAAGAAAATGTCATGCAGATCTTGAAGGAGAGGGCAGACTTTGACAACTATAAACCCCGTCCCTTCAACATGCGTGAATTCTACGACCGAACAGGTCATGACATCAAGGACATGCTGCTTTCCTGCTACTTTCGAGGCACTGAGTGCAGCCCAGAGAACTTCCAAGTGGTGAGTCACACAGTTTAATGTCCTCTGCATGGCAAGCTGATGCCTGCCAAGATCAGGGTCAGCAGAACATGTTTACAATAGAAGGTTACAAGGTCAGTAATAATATAGTTTATATCATTACATCATTATAAAATTACTTCTGTTGCACAATTATCACTGAAATTTGCTTTTAGGAAATGACACTTGTGGTTTTATAAGTTAAATTAAGGTGAACTGTAAAGACAAATGTTTTATACTTAACTCAAACTGTGGGGCTCTATCAGTCCAGAACGCCTTGTTCCTATGGACTGGGAGCCTATGTGTATACTGTGACTGACTCACAAGCCAACAGGCACTGAGTGTACATTTAAGATACACACAATGTACAAGTCTGCAGCAGGGACCCACATAGTGTACAGATACTGGTATTGTACAAGTTCTAAAAGACTGAGCAATACTTACAAAATGTTGAAACTTGGTCTTTTTTGATGAACCCTTGATCCTCAAGAGCCCTTGGTCAATTCCATAACACATCACTAGAAAGAAGTGTTTATTTTTCTCATCTGTTGAATCATTATAGACCATTATTACCTGGAACCTGGCCTTTGCATCTGCTGTACAGTATACAGATTCATCAGATAAAGCTTCTGTTACCAAAAAAGCATTAAGCTGTCTGAGGTACATGAGTCTACATTTGCCTGGTAATATAGTTTTGGTTGACATCAGTTACTGCACATTTTTGTGACGTCTGTCTAATATAACCCACAGTACCTATTTATAGTAATAGAGAAGCTGACCACATAGTACAATTATTCTGAAGTTGATGTGATCAGTTAGTTGGTAATGTGTATTTTGCTGTCATCAAGACATACATTTTACTTGTTGCAAGAAGCATAGAATGAAGAAATATCAAATAGTCACAAACTTTGTCTACACTTTGGTGCTGGGAAGTTAGTGTACAGTGTATTTATCAGAGCTTGCTGGCTGAGAGTGGCTCGTTACTGATGCTGGAAATGGAGTTTATGAGTATGTTGACTCTCAACCATACATTAAATATGTGGGTGTATAATAGTGTAGCAATATTATTATTTACACTGAAAAATAATAAAACCTTTCAGGAGGACGCAAGGCAACTTCAGCGCAGAAAAAAATATTTAGGAGTGACTGTTGCTTGCACAATAGAAGCATTAGGGATCCCAAAATTATTTCCTAAAATTTAAATAAAAAATTCTAAGAGATGCCATAACCCAGCAAGATGCCCAAAAGAAAAAGCATCTTACAATAGAGTGTTACACATTGTAACCGAGGATGCCTGCTGTGGGAGCTAATCCAGACTGAACAACTATCCGGCAGATGCTTATGCCGGAGCAGGTGGTGAATGATGATAGCACTGTATTAATAAAGTTGATGTCTCCTGAGAATAAACCGGTAATGGCGATGTAATACACATTTGTAGATGTCTCATAGTGAGTCCAGTTGTCATATATCACCGAATATCTCCTCTTTAATGCATTGATGAGAGGATGCTACAAGATTATTTTAGAGAAAGTGGTGCGTGTTGCAATTGAATCAACTGCAGCTTCTCTTTGCTGTCACTTGTACAGTAAGTTATCTTTACCAAAGAGAGATAAACTGGTTATAAAAGTCCAGTTATTGACTGAAGTCAGAGATATTTGTGCTTATGCTAGTGTGGTTCTTTATCTTTTTTATCTCTTTTGAGCTGAGAGCAGCCATAACATTGTAGCTATTGATGATGTTTTTTGAACTTTATGTCTAGAAGTGTATAGCAAAAAAAAAAGGTATTTTCCCCCTTTATTGATAACTGCATATAAATAAAGGATTAAATCACTTTACTTATTAGATTACAGGTTTTCCCAACCAGTGAAACAGTTTGATAAATAAGCAGAGAATATGTGTGAAACAAGACGAGAAAAGGCTTAGTAAATATAATTTCCTCTTTGTTACTCTCTGTGTTCTTCAGTGGCTGTTTGAGGTACAATATCTTATGCTCTGAGTGTTTTTCCCCCATATCCTGTAAAACCATGTAGTACAGCAGTGGGCTGCAACATAACCCTCATGGAGCAACTCCTGTAATGTGCTGATGTGTCCACATTTACTCTAGTTTGTTGTGCTTATGGCACACAGTGCTACACAGGGCTCAGTTGTGAACAACCCAGCAGAGAGCAGTAATGGTTTGGAAAAAAAATAAAAGTAAAGGAAAAAAAATTAAAGTATGTTGAACACTACCAATGGCACCTGTCTCCAAACCCCAGAATATAGAAGCAGTAAAACTGTGATTAACACGGTTGACAGCTTTGCTTGTTTAACCCCAGCATCAGGGGCATGCCTAATCATTGGTTGCTGTTACACACGGCCAGAAACAAATGGTCTCAGCCACATATGGCATCAGGATGTCCATTTGCATCGAAGCATTTTATCAGTGCTCAGATGATGACGGAAAATAGAACAGTCAGACCACATCGGTAGCACTTAATGCAGGTTGTCTCCAATGAGAATCATCAGTGTGATACTATATAATCTTCTGATGGATGAACAGACTTGGATAGCTTCTACCTTGTCAGAACAGATTTTACACTGGTTTAAGGTTCACGCTTAGCCGTTGAGTCCATCATCACATTACAAGTACAGTATGTCCATGTCAGAGACCAGTGTTGTTATCAATTGGTGGCTACTGGTCCTAATACCTAATTAGACATGGTGTCATATAACCAATTTTCAGTCATTACTGTTGGAACTGGTATTTCTCTCTATCTCTAACCCCCTAAATTTCACTGATTTTGTCCCTGCTTCTTCTTTCTACTTAGAAAGACTTTTGCTAATTAGGAATGCTGAAGGTTTGGCTGACGTCTTTACAGCTCAGTTGATGTTAAAGACGAGCAGGAAAGAAAAATGACCCTCAATTAATATTAATAGGTGGCCTACAGCTTCTGAATTATATCTGCTGGAGATAATAGTAAAACACTAAAATTGAGTAAAATACAGTCCATAATTAGATTTTTTTATGACCTTGTGTTTAATTAAAGAGACATATACATTGACACACGGAGAAATCATAAACACACATACTCATTTAAAGAAGAAAATTATTGAGAACATAGTCTATCTTGCTGCATCCCTAAGGAACACTCTGTAGATAATGTGTTGATAGGTGATTTATCTCACAGTCTGTAAGTTTTTCTATTTTGAACACTTCAAGACATCAGTGTCTGACTTCAGTCACCAGGGACAACTCCGACACACTTAAATCTTTCTGTGGAAGACTCAAACTGGAGCTCAGGGGTTTGGTAGAGAGCATAAGAGAGAAACTACACATGAGAGAGTAAGTAAGAACAAAAAAGAGGGAGAGAACGACGCATAGGTAGACTTTTGAGGCCCGGGTAACAACAAAGTCCCTTGGATGAAGCTGAACATAATGGTCAAGTGCTATAGACAGACACAAAGACACAAAACAGCATCTGCCAGAGCAGTAGCAGCAATAAAAGTACTATCAGTAGACACACAGGTTTGTGCTCATTTACCCCCTCATAGCCTGCAGAGCTGCACTGTACTGTATCTTCCTTTTGCAGCTGCCCAATTGTTTGTCAAAGACACTGAAGTATAGCTGCTCAACAGGTCTCTCCCTTCCACTCTTATATTTTAACAAAATATCAGCTTCTGTCCAAATGCTTAGAAATCATCATATTTTAGATTGTGTAGATCAGTGCTTCTCAAACTTTTTACACAGGGTATCACCTCATAAAATATTTGGCTCTCCAAGTACCACCAATATGACCAGAGGTGGGTAGTAACGAGTTACATATACTCCATTACATTTACTTAAGTAACTTTTTGAAAAAAATGTACCCCTAAGAGTAGTTTTACTGCACCATATGTTTTACCTTTACTTGAGTAGTTTTGTGAAGAAGAAAAGCTTCTTACTCTTAGTCAATTATGTTAGTTTTCTCCATGTCCCTGTCAATGTCTCTATAGTTAAACAAGCTAACTAAAGCCTCAATTGTTCTGGATTCTGCTGCCATAGTACTTACAATATTTCAGTTTCTTTGTTAGGAGCCTAATGTGGTCTGTGGTCTGTGATGTTGAGGTGCCAACAAAGTGATAAAAATATCAACCTTAAATATCGAGGACTCCTATAATTAATTTGTTTTGAAACAAAGTGCAAATATACAGTAGTAATTTATTTTTCAGTTAGCACTTTAGTTGGCATTTTGTTCCTTTTAACATAATAAAATTGAGAAAACACTGAGAAACTTCAAAAGTCCCTTTCCTATTGTTAAAGTTAAGCTGTCTTGCAGGTTAATGAAGATAAGCAAAAGGTGTGAGCTGGTATACTGTATGTTAATTAAACTATTAGTTTTATTTGTTATACTTCTCTTTCAGTAGTTTCCCATTTAGTCTACCTGTCAAGTGTGTGACAAACCATCCACCACCACCCTCTCTCTCTACCTCTGCGTAACCCAGACTCTTACGTAATTACCATGGTCATTCTATTGAGCTATTGGATCCATCTCAGCTGTCCACTGACCCTAAGAGTCCACCCCTGGTGGTACTGAGAACTATCACTAATGAAATGTGATCAATAGAGAAAGCCTTCTGGAGACACCTGCCCATGGATCAGATTACTCACGCCCTTTGAATCAATAGGTTAGGTCAAAGGAGTTGTTGACATCTTTCTTAAATATAATTCTCTCTTCACATGTGTACGTAAAATAATTAAAATAATTATTGGTCACTGTAAACATTTCTCTTGTACATATAAAGTGTTCCCTTAACAAGAATTATTCTTTTTAGTGTCCTGACCTGTGTTCACAGGGACCATATGTCATTGCTGAGCTATGGTAGAAGCACAGTGAGTCCTTGTAGTCCTTCCTCTCCACTGTTGCCGAGTGCTTGCTCAAGTGTGATTGTTGGGTTTTCTACAATGTTCTATGTATATTTATATAATGTGTAAGGTCTTAAACCTTATACTGTAAAGTGCCTTGAAATTACTTATGTTGTGATTTGGCGCTGTATAAATAGAGTTGAATTGAATTGAATTGTAGGCTTTAAGCTCAGATCCTGATTTTTAAGCTTAACTCCTGATGTAATTTAATTTAAGTGCATTAACTACTGTACTGTGATGACTGTTGAAGGTTGAGAGTCTTTTGAGGTACATGCCATTTGTAATATGAGAAATTCAAACATACTTTAACCTCCCATTCGTCATCAACTGTTTTTGACACACCTCACCTTTGTTCTACCCTTTTTTAATTTATTGCCATTCCAGTCTCATCCTTCAGGTCCAAGCTGATGATTCTGCTCTTCTTTTTGGCCGGGCAATTCCCACCACTTTGACTCTTGAGGATAAATCAATCAATTTGCTATTACTGTAGACCTCAAAGACATGGATCAGTTTGGTTGTTGCTGAGTAATGGATGCATCCCTAATTTAAAAAAAAGAAAAAAACAACTTTTCCTTTAAGGTTAATGAGGCCAGGATCTTGTATTTTCCTCTCATCAATTGTGAGGTTATAAGAATTTTGTAATGTGTATATAT
>JAUBNQ010000023.1:19014049-19059872 GCA_032353495.1 Ctenopoma kingsleyae
ATATAAAAAGAAGATGCTAAATCAAACGTGACAAGGGAATGGGAGTGGGAAATTCTCTAGTTCCCATACCATACCCCTCTCAGATCAGCTCTGTACCATGTTCTTCATGTGTTCCTTTGGAATGGATTTTAAACTGCAACGCTACTACAAATCTAAAAGTGAAGTGTGGTCGCTTTCTTTCTCGTAGGTCTGGTTAAGTTTGTGAGACTGTGTGACTACGACTGGGAGTTTTAACCATTTATTCAGTACTTCTGTTTTGTGAAGTTTTGCTCTCTTGCAGTTCACAAACTCTAAAATGTAACTAAGACTGATGGGAAACTGTGCAGTTGGCCTCATGTCGCTGGTAGTTGATGTGACTGTGGATTAAAGACTAACTTCAGGGTATGTGTACCTGAGGTTGGGAATTAATGTTGTAGTTGTACTGTACACTATGTAGGTAAGTATCAAACAGGAAAGTTTTTGTTTTTCAACAGGGAAGCATACTAGTCTCAGATTTTTGAAAAAGCCATGTCATGCCAGGCGTGGTCCTGCACCTCTTATCTTAACCTCTTTGTTGTGTGAAAGAGACATTTTAAAAAGATACTCTCCTAAAGGGTGATGTGCAGAGTGATGAAAGGTGAGAGGAGGAGGGAAACTCAGATGAAGGAAAATTCAGAGCAGGGAGAGATCTGAGAACCCATTTATTCAATGCAATCCTGTCACAGCTTCTACCCTTACAACAATGATTTTAATAATGAATTGGTGTTAGAGATATGTAGATAGGGAAAGAGTGACAGAAAGAACGAGAGTGAAAGAACTTATCCCTTGAGATCAGAGACTCTCACTCTAAAGTGCAGGGCCTTGGAGTGAGAGACAGGAAGAGAGAGTGGAGGGGGCAGGAAACTGCCCTGAAGTAAGCATGTTGGTGTGTGCCAGTTGGGGGAGTCTCTGTTTGGCTCTGAGTTAGCGGTGCCAGGCTGCCAGTGGGAACAGACGAAGGAGGAAAGAGGTAGGGATTGATAGACACTGAGGAAGACCAGTGAGACCAGCAGCGCGCTAGCTGAATGAGAAGCAGGGTATTGTGAGCTTTCTGTGCTGAGGTCCTCCCTTCATGCACACTGTGTGTAAAGCTCCACTGCGCACTGTATGGTTCAGATTCTGCAGACAGCCTGAGCTATAATTCACATGGCACTAGCAGGTGGCATGCTGCTGAGTTAGTCAACTAATTACCATCCGGAGTCCTATTAGCAGGGCTGACTTTTTTCTTTCTTTGTCTCCTTTCCATCATTTTTGTAATTGAGTAATGTTTTATAGGAAACCTGTTACATTTGCATTTTTACATTACTTTTGGTGTATTTTGTTCTTCCCTCTAGTTCATTAATGCCTTTTAATTCATGAAAGAAAAATGACATGTAAACATGATTAATGGTTTTGGCATTTAAAGTTGACTCTGTTAATTATAGCAGCTGATTAATGACTGAGAGTGCATATGTGCTGGTTTCTGAGATTGCAGACTATAGATTTTGCCTTAACTGTATTATTAAACATGACAGTTAGGAGGGTGAGCGACAGACAGGTCAGAAACACAATTTCATTATTTCACAAACAACAGGGTACAGATACCCACAGTTTGTGTTTCAGCATCTGGGGATAAATTAAATGAAAAAAGCGATAGGTTATTATACAATGGTATGTTTTTATTTTATATGATTTGTCTTGATCATTTTTTTTCTTTACCTTGTCTCTTGGCTCTATCCATAACCCTGTCAACTTCCTTTTGATTTCAGTGTTCAGTGTATTTCAATGGGGGCTTTGAAATTAAGGACACTAATTGTGTATTGAGTTGTGATCACATAAGAAAAAAAATGTACACTATAAATATTTTTAAAATCATATTTCTATTTTCAATACATTAGTGTGTTTAAGCACATAAGCAGGTACTTCCATGAGTCCCAGGGCTCTGGTGCATCTGCTACAGTTTTGCTCTCTCATTAATATTGAGGTAAATTTGTAATTAGATCTAAAAATGGTAACCATAGGGCCTGGCTATGAGTTTAGATCAAGAAATACACTCACTGGCCACTTGATTAGGTACTCCTGTACAATCAAATGCAATCCAATACAACAGCTCTGCCATGAAAATAAATAAATAGGGTGTCCATAACATTAGAAACACCAATTCATAGAATGCATTCAGTAAGACTCCAACACACACAATGAACTCAATAACAAACATATAGCAGAATTATCACCTTTCTGACTGAAGAAATTATAACTTTGGAAAAGTAGTAGTAGGCAAAGGTGGTGTATTTCATTGCATTAGATTGTACAGGTGTACCTAATGAAGCAACCTTGTCTCCTAAAAATTACGTTGGTATAGGACAAAACTGCAATCCCGATTATGGTTTTGATACAGGACGTATTTGCGACCCTATTACGTTTTCTGTTAACGTAATGATCATATGTCCACAGTTAACATAAATTACAAGTCGCAAATACATTGATACTGTCATTGCAGAATACTCTTAGAAATCACCAGAAGACTGGACTTTAAATTTATATAGAGTTTTATTACAAAAATATAAGAAAAGTAAGATAATGCTAGGTGGTCCTTTAAAGCAGCAGAAAAGCACGAGCAGCAGAAAACAGCAGAAGAGAGACACACACATACACATGAACACAGTGAAATTACACATTTAGAGGATGCCAAAGTTTACTTAAGTGGTGACGGTCAAAACCTATTTCCATCCTGATTTCCCAGAAGTTCTTGAGACATTGAGAAATGTTGAAACTACTCTTGAAATTAATGTTGTCCAGCTGTGGAGGCCCACTTTAGTTCAAAAACAAGGGGTCATTCAGGACACTCAGTATCCAGTAGTCCGTATTAAAGGAGAGCATATTGAGGCAATTGTGTGAGACAATAACCAAAATACAATAATATAAGACATAATGATCTGATCAGAAGAATTCACGCCGCAACAATACTGAACATATTTGTATTAATGAAATGTTCACAGGTAACGTATTTTTGTCAGCCAAAATATCTGACGTTACATTTCAACATCCAGACGTGTGAGTGAAGAGATATTAAAGTGTTTTATGGTTGGGATCAGACATCACAGCAGTGGGTTACAGTCCGTGAAAGACTGTGGGCTGGTTTATGGATAAAAATGTCACTTCACACAGTGGCTTCACAAACACATCTGCATTAAAAATGACACCAAAACATGATCTTTTTCCTAACCCTAACCTCGGTACTTTTCTTACCTAAACCCAACCTCAGAGGGGACTGAGGACTCGAACTTGAGTCTCCAGCATTTCAGTCCTGCAGTATACACCCGCCATCCACCCCAACCACCTCTCTACAAACTGCTTTGCTTTAATAAAGGTAGCGCGTCATTAATTAATTCAGAAAAATACGTTTCAGTACAACGTAAGTTACAACTTGTAACTTTGCTTGGAGATTACACATTTTTCTAGGGCTCATATGAAGAAGCGGTGAAACTCATGTAAGTACAGATACATGCATTTATTGGGGTGCATCTGGTACAATACTGGGTCAAAGAAGATTCTCCACAGCACACCTAACTAAACAACTAACCTAGTGTTCTGATACTAGGTCCTTATCTTGAACAGTTTCTATTCTTTTTGTTGAATACATCTGTGGTTTCTTCACTCACAGGGATATGATGATGTGGTTTTGATGTGTGTGAGTCAGTCCGTCAGTCAACAGTTGAGGACTGAAATAATAAAATATGCTTTGGATTCCTTCCTGTTGGAAATAGAGACTTGTCACTCAATGTTCAAGCAACCTCTGTGTGTCCTTGTTATCGTCTGTTCACCCACCATGGCCTGAAGGCAACAGCTCATCCAACCATGTTTTTTGCATTTGTTTTCAGTTTCAGAGTAGCAACCTTGTGAAAGTGGGGCATTGGGAATATTGGCGTCTCATTCATCTGACAGTGACTGAGGGCAAAGACAAGTTTTAAGAAGAGACAAGATTCAGAAATTCTCTAGAAGTAACAGAGTAAAAGATCGTTTTAAATTTCCAGAGCAATACATTTAAATGACACGAACAGTTTTGTTTGTAGATAAAGATCTTTGAGACTATTTTTCAGAGCAACTTTTTGTGTTGCCTCTCTCTGTCAACTCATTTCTTTTCTATAAAAAAAGTATTTTTAGCTGGAGTGCCCTTTCTGGCATAACTATAGATGACTTCAGCCAAAATATAGGCTAATATAATAAATACCTCTAATTAAGATTTGTGCAAAAATAGCTAATCCTTATGTCATTCAACAAGTTAGCATTTATAAAATAGTTTCAGTACTTGTGCATATATTTACTCATTACTGAATTTAAAGGTCATTCTGTATATAAAATAAAATACAGTAAAATCAAATTGAAAGTTAAGATACATTTAGTACTAAAACATATTTTTCTCCCAGGCTTGTCATAATAGGCCTCATAGAGTAACACTGTTTAAGAAGCACTAGCTTCAGCAAGTGGACGTTGGACAGACACACGTAGTTGCTAGATCAGAGTTTCACCAGAACAAACCTGCTTCCTGGCTTCCAGCTGTTTTTCAATACTGAGCCTCTTCCTGCGGAATCCCAAGCAGTGCTGTCCTTTTTAACCTCTTTGTTGCTGCACCCTTCATTTTTCTTTACTCAGCTTTTTCTTCATAACCGAACACATCTGTCAGTCATTATCTTTTCGTGTCAAGTTTCCCCAGCTCAGAGTCTCTTTATCTCAATGTTCCCATGTAATGGATTTTTTTTTTACTTCTTTTAACCATCAGTAGGGGGTTGGCATAGGAATTCAAAAGCATCAGAAATCACTTGCAGATTGCTGAGTGTACAGTTCGCACTAGACCAGTTCAGTGTTTGCAGACCGCAGGAAGGTGCAAGCAGCATATTCATTCAGTCCATTTAATTTATAGCTCTATTCAGGATAAAATATGCGTGTGTGTGTTTGTGCGCATGTGACCAGGTCACACGCAGTAAAAGCTGGAAATTAAATATCCAGATCCAAGAGCTTCTGCTTTACAGTAAGATGCTGACCTGCAACTTTGTTGGTTAAACCTTCCAAAAGTAACGTTTTATCTCTCAGTGCTGTACAGTTATCAAAAAGGTTTTTCCAGGTTGTAATTTACTTATCAGGTTTGCCTCTTCTGCTGTTCTCCTAGTGATTATGTGTGTGTATTAAGAGTGTGCACCTGTGTTTCTGAACTTGTGGTTGATGTTTAACATTATTTGCAAATGTTATCCTCTACTCTAGGCACTAACATTTTTTAAGGTTGTATTTGTTGTATAGGCAAAGGAAATGCATTTATGTAATGCTGCAACTGGGCCACTGCAGCATTACTCTTATTATAGGAAAGTCATTTTGCCCTAATGCTAGACTGACAGTTACAATAGATGTGCCAAGCTTAGGTTGCAAATCAGTAGATGAGAGGTGGCAGCAGAGTGGACCCAGCTAAAATACTGCAGCTGTAACCTTATTTTGTCTCTGAGTTTATGCTTCTGCTTACACAAGGAGCAAACAACCGGGCAGATAAGTACTTTGATTACTGTTTATGGAAGGAGGAAGAAAGGTTGTAGTGGACTTAGGAGAACTAGACACATGACCTAAATGACAGAGACAAGATCAAACAAGTGGCTCACTCCACTGATGCAAGCTTAGGGGTCTGTTCTCTTTATTTAATTAAAGAGGTTGTTGCCAGTTTGTCGGACCCAGTAAATACAAAATATCCATCTTAAATGGCCTAATGTTCTAGTACTTACTTCTTTTCATATACAGTAGATATCCACCTAGCTAACATCAACAATTCTCAACAATCCTGACTTTTTAACATTTCCAGCATTTTCTCAGAAACATCTAAATTTACCTCTGAGACTGCTGAAAGAGCCAGAAGTGACTGATTTGTTGCACTGACAAAAAAAAAAACTCAGCTACTGGTGCACTTTAAACTCAGTGTCCTGTTTAATTATTTAGCTTACCTGTTTAATTTTTTTCTGGTGTTTGGTAGTGAAGGTTAAATTTAATGGTGACAGGCCTGTTGCTGCCACCATAATGAAAGGTCAACACTTCTTCTTCTTTAAACAGAACATCTCTGCTGTTTGATGTTGATAAGACTAGAATACAAATGATGCATTTTGATAGACATGTAAGCATCTGTAACTGTCAGTAAGTTATGGAACAGGATTAGATAATATATTACCATTTTTGACTTGAATACAGTAATCCTCTAAATATATCCACAAAGACTGTTTGATTGATGCGGGCATCGTAAAGCCTGATTCAAGTTTGATTTTCAGTTTATCGAAATCCATTGTGTGCTTGTTGCCCAATATCTTCTGGATACTCACAAACAGCTAAATAGCAGCCAGTTGTCTATGATTGTGATTCAAACTGTCAGAGTGGGTCAGCTAAAAGAGAGAGCAGAAGTTCTTTGGCTCAAAAGAATTGTTGATCTGGGAGAATAAGCTTCTTGGATTAAATTAATAGTAGGTCAGATTACTTGAAAGACAGAATTCTGTCAGGTCATTGTGCTGTAAATGGGATGAAAGCATTTAAACTTGATGGTCTTTTTGTTTATGCAACATTTCATAGATAGTTATCAGCCTGAGGTTGTCAAAACCAGCCTGTCCATTGGCATTAGTATCAACACTTAGTCTTTACTACACTGACATAAAAGCCTCCTTTTTCTAGTTCAAGGCACTGCACAGAGTCGAACCAGGAATAATCACTTAGTTCACCAGGCTATAAGAAGTGGATGGTCTGTGCTAAGAGAAGGAGGACCCACTCTCTTATTTATTTTTTGATAGCCCTGCTCTTACTGTGTCAGACTGCAGTGTCTTTTCCTTGAGACACAGAGTGTAGACACCCTTAGTTTTCTGGTTCAAAGCCTGGTTTAGTCAGGGAGCAGAGTGTCACTTCATGTGTTGAAGAAATAAAAAGCCCCCACTTAACACTCTTGTGCATGACTTCATCCTGCAGATTATGTTTAACCGACTGGAGGTGGGAAGCATGGACCGTTGTGTCAGAGATTATGGCGGGTGATGCATGTGAACGTGGTGTGTCCGCTCCATGATAATTTCACAACTCCAGAAATATGTTTCCAATTATCCATAAAATGCATTGTCAGTACTGAAACACTGGTATCAAAATGACACTGACACAAAATGACTGGTATCAAAAATATTTAAAATTAAAATCTTTGAGAAATTGCATTTGGGCTGCAATCCTGAGAGCTGCTGTTTGTAATAGTACGTTCTGTTTTTACAGAGTAGTTTAATAGCCTGTTGTTATTTCACTTGTATTATGTCTATTTATTTGAAATTTTAGGGCTAGATTGACTCTAAATAGTGAAAACAAGTGCCAGAAATATACAGTCCTGGAAAAAGTTAAGAGGCCACTGCATGAAAGCTGTGATTGTAAATCAGGGTTATTCCACCAAATATTGATTTCTGAACACTTCCTAAATTAAAACATTAGTAATGGGTAATAAAAATTAATATGAACTTGTTTTGTTTTTTTTTTGTGTTTTTTTTTCATTATTTGAGGTCTGAAAACACAGGACTTTTTCTGGTATTTTGACTGTTTTTCATTTTCTGCAAATAAATGCTCTAATTGACAATATTTGTATTTGGAATTAGGGAGTTATGTTGTCAGAAGTTTATAGAATTAAAAAAAATGTTATTTTTACTCAAACATATACCTTTAAATAGCAAAATCAGAGAAACTGATAATTTTGCAGTGGTCTCTTAATTTTTTCCAGAGCTGTTGTTAGATTGTGCTGTTTAATGGCATGCAAATGAGATTTTAAAAAAAATGGAATAAAAAAAGTGCTCCATATCAAAATATGGATGTTAATGAAATACATTAATATCACATCTGTGCCACCTACATGCTTGATTATAAATGTAAATGTGTACAGTGTATAATGCAGAATTACATGTATGCACATCCCAAAAGCTCTCAGTATTGCCAAAGGTCAGTGCACTCTAACCTGAATTTTTGAGACAGGACCTCACAGATTTATCAGGAGTGAAGAGAGTAGCAGTAAACAGCTATTAGTATGCACCGTCACAGTCTGGACCCGCACAATTACTGCCTGTCTTTTGGTCCAAGTGGATCTGCTTGCCTATTAGTGTCATATATTAAAATGTAGGATACCAAAAAGGCATCATTTTTTTTCAGTTAAATGGGTCTTAATGAACCGTTTGGGTAATGAGGCGACGAGCCATGAGGCAGACAGGAACAATGGCAAACATGGCAACTGGCAGTGCCTGGTGAGTGCATTTTGTCATCACCCTGCCCTTAGATGTCACCGTGATTAGGCTTCATTTCCTGGTATTATTCTTGATAATATTCCCTCCTTCTGCTCATGCACATCAATATTACATAGGGTCACTGCAAGCATGATATGTGCATATTATGTTTCTCTTGCTGAAAGTAAAGAACAATATAATCCACCATGAAGGAGATCCCAGAACACTATTCTCTTTTATCAGTGTGACTGTTCAAATAACCAAATCTACCCTATCAATCGACATGAGAATCTAGGTTTTGATTGCATGCTTGTGGCTCTATTGGTTTAAGCCATTAGGATCCACAAATTGAGTCAGCCACTGACCCATAATAACATTTTGAGTTATGTTACATCATTCATCAGTTTACCAAACAGTGAGTCAGTGTCTCACTGGTCATGATTAGCTGAGGGAAACAGATTTATAATATCATTAACACTGCTGTGGAATATATACAGTATATGTTGTGCTACCCTTGCTTCCTGTTGGCTATGTTGTATTTGTGAGGCATTAACCAGGGTTGGATTGAAGGTTAGAGAAGTGTGCCAGTAAGCAGAAAACTGGCTTCCCAACTGGCTGGGAACATTTGGAGGAAATAAACATGAAACAAGTCCTGTTTCCTCAACATCTACGTAAGTACCCTCCAGGAAGAAACTGAATCTCTGCTCAGTGGCCATTAGTAAAATACTGGTAGGCCTGTTAGTACAGAGGAAGATGGGAAGTAAGTGGAAGAGACAAGTTGATGAATAAGATGATGAAAATGTTTTATCATTGTATTAAGAATGTCATCAGTGATGGTAGAATGTCATCACCCTAAGACTATTTTTGCCTCAAGTAAGTGCTCAAATGGAAATGTATTTTTTTATATTTATATAATACCTATCACCCTTTTTGAAGTGGCTCAGTCACAAAAAAATAGCTAATCCAATTGTTACAAAAGAATTGGATATATGAGTATCATGGCGTCTGTTCCTTGCTCACTGCTGACCCACACATGCATTGGGAAACTATGTTATGTTAGGACAGGAATATTTTCAGGTTCAAACTGACACAGCTACAAAAACTCTACAGCTTTGAGAACCTAATTTCATTTCATTTTCTCAGGTGGTACAGCAGAGCTTCAACACACCACAGAATCTGGATCTAACTCCCAAGTGAGCTAATTTAACACCATCCACCAACCTTGTGGCTTTTCTCAAATTTAATGCCTTGTTTTACTTTAAATTTATCAAGCCCATTTTACATTGGCACCATATAAGACATATTTCCAGGCTGGATGAATATCGTACTTCTGGAGTAGACCAAAAATATCAGTATTTTGGTAGAGACTTCAGTATTAACCATACAGTAGAGTTATCACCTGTCTGAAAGTTTCAGTGTATTGGATTATTTTAGATTATAAAGTGACCAGTGAGTATACAGTTGTGGCATCTCACCAGGATGATTTTATCAGTATATAATCACCTCTGTGGTTCTGAGAAGTACAGTAAAGGGAAAAAAAAACTGCCTAAATCAATATTCTCTCTTAGGTGTTCAATAATTCCAAAAGCTCCAAGCACCTTATTCAACATTTAGTACATCAGATATTTCCAGCTGCATTAGTTGTCAAATGATAATTATGAATCTATATACCTGACAAGTTTAACTATGAGAGAATAATTCACACTAAAGACATGCACACGCAAGACTTGAATTTTATTAATATCAAAAATGGATGAACTGGTCTGTTTTCAGATCTTTAGACCAACTTTTCTCAGTGTAGATCACTTACATCGTGTCATGGATGACTTTACACATCACTCCTACATCCTCAACAGTCCCATAAAAACATTCTCATGTTATTAGATTAAAAAAAACCTGCGTCACGGCACCCTTCATGGATATGCCTCCCCAGACTGTCACTGACCCACCACCAAACTGGTCATTCCTGTTGATGTTACAGGCAACATTCACCACAGTGTCTCCAGACACTGCCATGCCTGTCACATGTGCTCATTGTGAATCTGTTCTTATCTGTGAAGATAAGGCGGAGCCGATGGCAGACGGCTGCACGGCACTGTGCTGTGAGCACCAGTCACATAAGAGGACGTTAGGCCTGCATGCCAACCTCATGGAGTCGGTTTCTGTTTCTTCCTCCTGTTGACTGTCTACAGCCCTGTCCAATTTTCTAGCTGTGAGACAGCAGCACTAACCACTCCACTAACGTACTGCCCCTGCAGCACAGGAAATGTGATTCTGAATTGTATTTCCTCTTTGGCTGCTGTTAATATGCACACTATTGAACTGCATTGCCTTATTTGTGGTCTAACACTTGCAGTAATTAATAAAAGCAAATCATTTTTCACCTTAAAGGCTTGATTATCCACTAGTTGAACCTTTAATACACCGGCAGTGAGTAGTGACTTAGCCTCAAAAACTGCTTAGTTAAATTAAAACCTTCTTCCCACTCTGGCTCTCATTGATTTTGAACAAGTTAACAAGGGAAAAAAAACTGTCAAAGGTGTTTTTGTTACTGTCCAATGCTGAACACAGAGTTGTTGATTGTTAAAGGTGGAGTGACCGATTTGTAAAAGTTGTCACTACGTCTCTCCTGCTCTGATTCAACAAAGACCACAGGCCCTGACCTGTGTCCTGACTGAGGATAGCATTGGTTAGACAGCATGGGACACATTGGTATCATTAATATCCCAGTGTCTGCTGTAACTATTGAGCATCAGGTAGTGAAAATGTGATCCAGCACTCTCACATCCAACGCGCACATCAATAGCACTTCACCCAATACACTTGGGGGAAATACAGTTCCCCCCCATCTCTGTAAAGGCTCTCTAATAGGCAATTAAACAGCTCGTCCGGTAAAAGCAAAATAAGGTTGTTGAAAAGGAATAGAGCATTTAGAGGTTGACTAATTAAGAGTAGATCTGGAATGGAGCTATATTTCTCGTTTCTGTGTATTAAACTCTGTCAGCTGATGAGTGTGTACATGGATGGCAAATTACAGCTTTGAAAAAGTGGCATGGATTATATTTCATTGAACCGTCTTCCACTATTGTTGTTAATCATGTTGTGTTTGAGCAGGTAATGAAGTTTCTGCGAATGAAGAGTGCAGTCATCCATCCTAATATAAATGTTCTTGGTGTGCTTTACATGTTATTGTCTCCCACTTAGCTGAAGGAAATAGGTTTCCCAATAGGTCAGTGGAAACAAGCTTGTGGCCAAACACATTAGAGTGTGTGTTTGTGCAGGTGTGGAGAGATGACAGGATGATCGATGTGATCTATTTAATAATAATAACGTTTACAATAATAACACTTAACCTGTGTATTTCTGTAACAAATGAAGTGGATTGTACATTTTCAAAAATGTGAGCACAAACTTTTAATTGTTTTTGTGGCTTAATGCAACAAATAAATGTCTGTACTCCATAAGCAACACAGTAAAGTCTGAAACTAAATCCGGCACTGAAGGAATGATCCACTTGCCTTCTTGCACCCGCAAACAGTTGTACATAGATAAAATGATGGTTAACCCATCCAACTTCCCACCAGGACTGCATAATTGGATACCCAGGACCAGGTTTACCTCACACCTGTAATTAGAATCCAACATTTGCATCGGAGATACAACAAGGAGCTTAGTCTGTTTATTAACTTTCTAAACATACAGCTGCATCTTCTACTTGCTCTCACACTTAAGGGCACACTTTGGGAAAAGACCTTACATGAATCTAATTTTTTTTATTATTTTTTTTTATTATTCCCAGAAGAGGCAGACAAACATGTTATTCTAATATAGGAGTAACAGCTCATCAGTAGGTCAGCTGACATAAATAATATAGAAAAAATAAAACTGTGTTGCAGTCCCCAGTAATAAAGGTGATGTGGAAAGAGTTGAGAGATGCAGGAGATGCAGGTTCGGTTGTATAGTATGTTTCTGCAACAGTTTGTAAAAAAAAAAAAAAAAGGGAAAAAAAACCCTTTTTGTTGCATTCTGGGAGAAATCTAATTTCATTATTATTATTATCATTCACTTTTTTCAACATGGTCTATTTATAATGTAAATATAATATAGTGAAACCCAGTAGGTTTTAACTTTCTACTTTCACGTGTATTCTACTTTCTATTTCTGTCTTTATTTTCCACTCTTAGGAAATTTTAGACTTTGGAAAACATGCTTTATTTTCCATTGTAAAACTACATTTTATCATATTCACGTATTTGACAAAAAAAAATTAAAATGCAGCAGAGCCCACCAGTGCACGAGAGGTTTGTCTGTATTTTCAGAAAATTTTATGTTAATATATTTTCAACTCAGTCTACAATTCACATATATTGATATTTGATATTTTGATGTGTTGCTATTTGCTATTTATATTTTATTCACTTTTCACATACCATGTACTTGCAGTTGATCACAGTAGACCATTAACATAAATTGCGCTGCATTGTTTGCATTTTCAGTAGCTATACCATTAATGTTAGCACCAGTAGTGTTCCAAAAAAAAAAAAGATATGAAATATTTTTGATACCTAAATTCAAGTCATATTAACTTGTGTTGTATACCTGGACAGAGGCGGCTTGTTTAAGTGCATTTTCTTAGATTCTTTTGTCATGGAGACATGTGAAACGTAACAACCCTATAACTTTTTCAAACTGATTATGAATACGTATCAAAGCTTAACTTGATTGTCATATACTGTACATGTCATTTTTTATTTCTCATTTCTTATTTCCAACACATGGTGAAACTGAAAGGAACAATACAGCAAGCATAAACCATAATCCCTCCAAAGAATAGAAGGATTATAATTGTCGTTAGGACAAATGTCTTTTTTGTTGTTGTTGTTGTTGTTGTTTTCTAAATTATAGTTAATACACTATTTTGCGAATGAACAATTAATGAGCACAGGCCGAACAATAAGCCCATTGTAAGAATGTGTTAATTCTGTACTCTGCTACATCATCTCACGTGCAATACAATTTATTTTCCATGTTTTCAGCATTTATCAACCGACCACACTGAAACCTATGCATTCCAGTTGGATGATTGTATCACTGTAGCCATGGTGCATGGATTAGAGAGAGAGGGAGAGATAATTTGTGTGTGTGTGTGTGTGTGTGTGTGTGTGAGAGAGAGAGAGAGAGAGAGAGAGAGAGAGAATGCTGTTGTATTGCTATATGTATGGCAATACAACAGCATGTCAAAAAAAAACAAGCTAGGAACAGACTAAAAAACAATATTCTCACAGTAGGATGTACATATACTGTATATACGTACAGCGGTTTATGGTAATGCAGTTGGCTTGCCTGTAGCCCTGGCTTGGATGATGATGATGAGGTGCAAATCTAAAACCCATTACACCTCCCTATGAGTTCTATTATCACCACTGACTGATAATTGCGTTGGGCTGTGGTGCTACGAGAGAGACAGCCTGGTTCCTTCCTTTATGGTGCGGCCCGATATGATCTCCGAGTGCACTGGTGCGAACACTCCGGACTTTTTATGGTGTCCTTTTGTGTCACGCAGACCAGACGGAGCCAACACTGTGAGATAGGAATATGAAGAAAAGGGGGAAGAAGTTGATGTTAATTAACAGAGAAGAATGAAGGAGGGGAGGGTAAAATCAAATCTCATTTATGAGAATATTTACTGGTCCTCTGTGCTCATTTTTATTCATCCCTTTCTTTCAAAAAAGAGGATAATGAGGCTGATGGGTCATGCAAGGACAGCTGAATGGACAAAGGTGAATTGTAATGACATCTCTCCCGCATCATTGCTAATTTAATGCTGTTATTACTGGTGTAAGTGGATTTTGTATCTCTTTATATGCATTCTAACATTCAGTGATTGATTTTTAACTTTAGATGAGCTTGGCTAAAAGGCTCCCCAAGGAGATGTGTGTTGGTTTCAGTGGGGATTTTTATTCTCTAACAAAAATAATGAGGAAGCAGTAGCTAAGAGGTGAGGATAATAAGTTTGTGGTCACTGGTGAGATAGTCTGCGTATGAAGCTCTTAGATGGAGAGGAAAAAGAGAACACTCCATTTACTGATCAGCTACCACTGTGATGCCTTAGAGCAAAGTAAACTTAATTAATCCTATAGAGTTGCCCAGCAGCACAAGGTTGTTGTTGTTGCTCCAAGCTCCTAAGTGTTCATGTATGTTATGATGAAGGGCTTTGCAAAAACAAGGGAATGTTCTCAGTCAGCTCTTCCTGTTCATGACAACAGCATACAGCAACTGAAACATCCATATTTGGATTCATAACATTTGGATCATAGTAATCAGGGCAGCTGAGTCATTTACTGCTAAACATCACAAACTGAACATGTAATTGATGAAAAGTTTGTTTGCATGTGCTGTGGTTTCACAATAGCATCATCTTTCACATTTACATGGATCGGGTGAAGCAGTCAGAAGGTTGCTCGTCTCCCTCTCCCTTGATCTTTGAAAAAACGAATGAATCTGCAATTATTTTCATTCTCTCCTGCCTCATCATTACCTCAGAGATCTCCCTCTATCTCTCTCTCTCTCTCTCTGTTTTCGTCCTGCTTGTCCATCAAGAGCTGTGCTTTGATATTCATGTAACAGCATGATTGAGATGCAAAAGAGATAGTTGCAAGGTCCTAGGTCATCTTCTTCTCCTCCTCTGTTTCTTCCTCTTGCACATTTTCCTTCTCCTCACTTTCCCCCTTCTTCTTGCCCTGGTTCTTCCTCTCTTTGCTTTTTTGAGGTTGTATAACCGCGTTTGTGCCCGCAGGACATGTTTTTTTAATTTGAGTCACATAATAATCATCAATTCTAACCACAGAACACACTATGACATGATACCAGGTCAGCTTGAACTTGATGCAGGAAGAAAAAGAGGCTGTGTTATTCTTTTACTTTCCCAGAGATTCCTTCCTGAGGTGTTAGATTCTACTGCCTATCCAAATACATTCTTGCTCTGTGGTCAGTTTTTGTAATTCAAAGCCTCACTACTTGTCACATTAGGAGAATGCTCTGTTTGCGGCCACTGCAGGTCAGGTGTAAAGTGTTAATTTGAAAGGAACTAATTTGGTCTTCAGGATGAGTTAAGCCTTCTACTAATTTTTGAACATGTGTGAGACTGAAAGAAAGTTTGATCCTTTGAGAAGCTAATATTTGAGAAACAATTCAGGCGCAACCACCTGATCCGGCTTTACTGTGGATTTGGGATTTCTTCCTGCAGACTAAACTGAACCTTTACCCTTTTTGCCGTTTAGTGTCTCTGAGGGGCTCCTGTAATACACCTTTTGTTCACGTTGTCACATACTTCTCTGTACCTTTTAAGTATTATGACAGCATAGTGATATGGCTTGGTTCATGTTTCTGAAAAGTGTAGATCCTGTCTCAAAACATTAGTTTACACCCACACTGCGAGGATTGCTTATGAGACACACGTGCCAGTTCAGTACATTCAAATACATGCAGATAGTCAGATTAAGCAGTGTTAATAAACTGTGATGCACCCATGGCCTTTTGATCCCTAAGTCTTCAGACTTGTAAAGGGACAAGCTGTGCAGGCCTCTGAAACGTGTTAGCCCCTCCCGGCCACAGCATTTGCACCACTGACCTTTTCATACAGGCAAGCTTGTGCTCAGCTCCGGCCATATCTGTAAAGCCAAAGCCAATATCCAGTGATTTATTTCATTTGGCTGCTTGAGTACATCCTCTTGGCTGAATCACTCTGCCTTAGGCAAAGATAAAGCTGCAGCCTGAGCCCTGGGGGAATACTGTGGATGTCCCCCCGCATCAGCTCTCAGCCGCTGTCACATCCCCACCAAGCACACAGCAACAGCACAGGACAGGGATCAGCATTAAGAGGTTACTTGTGGCTGGTGCCATGTCTACACTTCACATTAAGGTTCTGGAGTAGAGCCAAACACATTGACTCAGCCACTTAAAATAGTAAAGCAGGCAATAAGAAAAGCTTCATAGTGGTCAGTAGGCTGCGGTCTGACAACCAGGCCATATCTTGGGGGCTAAAACCTTGCTGTCTTTGTGGAACAGTGAACAGGAGTGGCAGGGGACGCAAGCAGGGGGTAGAGGAGGCTTGAAATGTGCTTTGGAGGACATGGACCTATAGAGCCTTGCCTGCAGCAAGAGCATTTCATATTCACCCTCTGAGGGTTGTGTCAGCAACCTCTTAGAGGTCAGCATGAGAAAACTCGTTCCTCCTACACATTTTTGCACATTGGGATTGGATAAATACCACAAAGTTTTTTAAAGAGAGGGCTTTGGTGCGTCATCTCATTTAAGCATGTTAAATGTCATCTGCTCATCTCTATTCTGAGGCTTCTTTCACTGCACGTTTATATTAACAGATGTTTGTGTATGGAATTCAGTGGGAGAAATACAGAAGATGAGTTAAATTAAAGTTCATCTTTATGCATAAATATTCATGGCTGTACATAAACAAAGATGAGTGATTATATGTCGGCACTTTCAGCAAAGAGTGCAGCGCTGTTGCTCAAACCTTTCTGTAATTAAAGGATAAGGATAATAATCAGCTTTATTGCTATTGATCACATTTACATGTTACAATGAAATTTGACTTCTGGACCCAGAAGAACCCAACCCAACCCCCGTTGGGGGGAGGAGTGGGCAGTCACAGGAGGCACCCCGGGAGTGAATTCAATTGAATTCAATGACGCGTCAGTGGTGCGGGGTTAAAGTTCACCTCTGGACTTTTTTTTCCTATTTTAGCTGTAAAAAGGGCAGAAAATGTTAAAATCGATCTTTGGATGTACGAATCGATCTTTAGGAATTATTATGAGAATCGATTCAGAATCAGAGAATTGATGTTTTCAACACAGTACTAGTGCTAAGTGCCTTGCTCAAGTGCCTTGCTAAGTGCCTTACACACCTGGTATGGGAGATGGGCTGGGCTGGGCTTCGATCCTGCCACCTTCTGCATCCCAGTCTGAGACTTTTCCTATTGAGTCACCAGGCCACCATATGGAAATATTAAAATTAGTCTATGTTTTTGTAAAATTTGTGTCTGCCCCCTGCTTGGTCATTGATATTTCTGTGGTGAATATGTTGCGACTCCACTCTGTTTTACCTCTCAGAAGAAGGAAGGGACACAAAAGTGTCTGTTCACCTATACATGTACAGAAAATGGGAAGAAAATTACATCACTCACATCAGAAAAGAGGTATTGAGAACCCTTGTTCCCTGAAATTAAAAAATAAAAATGCCTACAGTCTGTATCTGTATAACATTTCTGTGTCATGTAAAAATGGTGAACTCTTGCCCCAATAAGTTTCTGAAAATTTAAATGGCCTGAATTGCAGTTTCAATGTTTTTTCAGTTAATTAAACACAATTTTCTACCTAGATAGATAACTTTTGGTGACCTTCTGTTGGAGAGAAAGTGGCAAATTTTTTCTAGTTGAGTGCAAGTGACATATCCCTTAATGCTTTTAGGGCCCCAAGGCAGCAGATAACACACTATAGAAATGCCAGGGAGCTGCTGCCACCACTGCTGCCGTGGCTCAGCTCTTCGCTTCTCCACTGTGCTGCTCTCCCACTGTTGTCAACAGTTCTCCTTTTTTCTCCAACCTGACACTCCATTTTGCCTTTCCTCTCTTTTTATTCTCTTTATCTTTAAGTGCACCTTTTTTTACTCAGCAGTGAGAAAGGCAGAGGGGTGTTGCATCAAATCATGTTTTCACATCTTTTTTGCATGTATTGGTGGTGCAACGAGAGCAAAAGAGGACGGGGTTAGGGAGTAGTTTAGGGAGTCTTTGTGTTTAATTGTTTTGGAAACACAATATCAATTTTGTTTTCTCAAATGTCAATATAACAAGATCTTTCGAAGCGTGGGCTGTCGCTTCAGTATCTATCCATTTTTTATCTTTATATTTCATTCATCAGTATCTATTTGTGAGAAAAAGAAGCGTGCACAGAAATTTTGACCGCTGAGGCTGTACTTTGAGCTAAATGGTATTGCCAGCATCCACACATGCTCAGGACAACAGTGATATTGTGCTGATGTTACAAGTTAACCTGCTGAGGCTGGAGGGGATGTTGTTAGTTTTGCTAGATAATAGATGATAAGTTAAGGGATCATCAAAGTCATAAATGTCCAATTCAATAATCCAATAATTGTTGTGATATTTCACTCAAAACCAAAATTGTTTATCAGCTCGTGTTGCTAGAGGAAGTCAGTGAATCACCAAAGTTAGTAAGATTCATCTTCTGGGGATCATGAATACCTGTACAAAATTTCATAGCAATCCACATAATGGTGTAAGATATTTCTGTCTGTACATGCACCGAGCTGGTAAACCAGTGTACTCATTGCTTTCCTTAGAGCCAAACTCAGCTACTGTAAGAGGTTTAAAATGTAAAGTTTAACATATCTAATTGTGACAATGGCAACATCTAAAAACCTGATTTTCTTTACTGTGAAATCACAAAACTCAAGTATCTGTAGCTTCACTGTGTAAGTTCCTGACAAAAGTTTGGAAGAAGATACTCTCAAATTCTGCTTGATCTTTCCTCCCTGCGGCACTTGTATCTGTAATACCGCCACTGACAGTAGTCATAGTAATTCATAACACATTCATAATGCATGATATGTTGTGATCTGAGTAAAGGGGTGTGACTCTCACTCTCACCAGAAAAACTGTTGCTGCTGTTGCTGTTACTACTACTGCTCTCAATTCACTGAATTTACAACAGTGATACTCTCTGACTCATCCTCTGGAGATTGTTAAAAAGCTTTGTGGAATTCAGTAAGTTGAAGTAGAAGTAAATGGTTTTAGGAGTAAAACAAGAAAGGTTGATTTCAGGACCTCAGTACAACATCTTATTCGGTATATTTATCTTATTTTTACGTGCAATACAGATAATTGAGGTACACAGCTACATGTTTTACTCTTCCTCCACTATGAAAGTTCACCGTTCGTGATGGACTATGTAATGATCAGATGGTCATAATAGATATCTTTAAGGATGGATAGCTACACATGCAAGCAATGTGAAAGTGATTAAAATGCTATAGCTTAAAGGGATTTTACATTTATTTGACATAAGTGGTGCACAGTGAATGTATATTTTGATTAAGTGCTGAAGACCTGAAGGATTTGAAAAGAGCTGAGCCCCAAATATTCTGTTGAGGTTTAGAGGATCTAGGTAATTATTCTATATCATTTTTTAAAGTACATTCATCTTGAAAATGTGTTCATAAATTCTGTGACTCTCTTACGTCAGCTCATTCTTTGCTCCATTTATTTACATCTATTGGTCATTAGTTGAAGCGGAAAAGACTACTCTCTCCAGTGCTGTCAGTATTTAGGAACATTTTACACATCAATGTGTTGATCAGTGTACTATTTAAAGACATATCAAGAGTCCCACCCCTACCTTTTTTATCAGTGCTGAAGAAATCGTAAATAAATCCAGATTGATTAGTATAACTTAATAATATTTGATAAGGTGACACTTAGGGAAAACAGATTTAATACATCATTATAGCAAAGTGAAGTGTCAAACACAAAAAATAAAATGATTTTGAGCTACAGACTCTACTGGAGTGGACGAGACACTGCATAGTGATGCAGCTGGCCTTTAGTGAGTTGAATTGATGTCATGCATATGGTTTTGTGTTACAGAAAATACTGTTGCAGACATTCAATGAACTCTGAAGTTGTTATTAACTACCTGTCTTAGTTTGTATTCAACTCAGAGAGAGTTTTCACCTTTAAAGACACACTGTGTTTGATCACACAAAAGAATTTTAAACAAGTCGACTCTCTTTTATGTCTGTACAGTTGAAAATTTTCAAAGGCATCAGGCTCCCTGAATCCATCCACCAGTGGAGCTATTCCCTTATTATGTGTTCCTCACTGTCGCAGACAGACGATGATCGCCTCAGGGTACGCGACCACAGTGTGTTCACAGATTGGACTTCATTAAAGTGCAGAAGATTGCACCGGACAGGGATCACTGAGTCCTTCTCGCTACCTACCCCCCCACCCCCACCTTTCTCCTTCACTCTGTCTCACTTGACAGACTGAACTGTCCCGATGGTAGAGATTAAATATAAAATAAAATAAATAAATAAATAATGTGAATAGGGAAAATGGTGAAAGTTATCTTATTAAAACTTGAAAGTGGGATGGAAAAGAGGAGGAGGTGCTGGAGATGGGGAATGTATCCAGGTGAGCTACTTGTTGGGCAGGTAGCAACTACTGTTGAATGTTTGTGTTTGCATACATACGTGTATGTGGTACTGGTCATCATAAACCTGGGGTTTATTGTATTTCTGTCAAATCTTCCTGCAAGCTGGCTTATGAAACTGAATGCTACTCTAGCCCATTCAGTCAGTGGCTATCAAATTGTGAAAGTCTTTTCCCATAAAGTTAGATTTAAAATGTACTTTTATTTTTTGTCAAATAAAGATGTTTTGATGAAATATCAAGTATAGAAGACTTATCAAAGTGTAAAAAACTATCAAACAAAAAAAACTGTTCTAATGATGGTTTCCAGCATTCCAGCATTCTATTTCTGATCTGTTTCCAACTTAGTGATGGATTTGCCATTCATATTTGCCAACAAATCCCATATTAATTATTTCTTTCACATTTTGTGTTGCCTCCCTCTCCGACACTACAGGCATCGACAAAGAAAAGAAGACTTGTGACATACAGTATACTGTACAAGCATATGATGTAACAATGCTGTTGTAAACAAATATATCTGAACAGCTTAAACAAACCCAGAACGTCAGGTAAAATGTCATATTTGTACTCACAATGAAGGGGTCATTTGTTTAAATATTTATCTACTGTCCAATGTGCTAAAGTAAAACTTGCATTTTTAATAGCTGCCTCAGTCCAACACCAGTGTTATGTCATATTCTGTGACACATCAGACTTTGCAACATGTAGGAGTTCAGCTTCAGGTAATGTTGCATGGAAAGTATTATTTGTACTGTGTTGTTTTTAGATTAGCTTTTGCAGCTTCAGCAGCTGCACAGCAGCTTATAGTGAATCCAAATATCACCAACAGGGATACTGAAAGCCCCACAACCTGGTTTTGTTTGGTTGGTAGTTTTTATCACTTAAGTTTCATGAAAATCTAATTGACCATTTGTGTTATTAACATGATTAGAAAAACTTGATTCTTAAATTGTACATTTTATTAGCAAGACATATTGCACCCACTGAAAATATATTTTAATTAAAAACAGATTATTCATTATTTATGCTATTTATACTATTTATTTATTTTTTCATTTTTGCATAAATTGCAGGTATACAGTAGCAGCTTATAGTGAGGTCTAAAAGTCTGAGACCACACACAACAAAATCTTTATTTAAATCATTTTAGAATTTAGAGACACAAAAAGTTAGAAGAAATTATGTGGAAATATTTAAGATTCTAGGTCAGTATGAAATTATAGCAAATTTGTGGCACAGACCATGTGACACGTCAGTACTAAAGGTCAGATCTTGAGGTTTAAGTCAGCTGTATCCAGAGCATGATCAGGCAGACTAAAACAGGGACAGATCATCAGAAAGTCAATACATCAAGCTTTTTCAAACAGAGATAGAAAAGTCAAAAGAAGACTGTCTCAAAGGACAAGCTATCTATCCTTCCAACTCCACGTCAGGCGTTTGGTCTTGTTTCCCTTCCTGAGAAGTGGTTTAGAGATTGCTACTCCTCTTCCTAGACACCCTTCTTTTGCTGTTTTCTAAATCCTTATTATTATTTCCAGGTTTACGTAACAAAGCAACATATCAGAACATATACAGACATATCTTTATATTATAAGCGTTACTTATTGTAGAAACACTTATCACACTTTTTTACCTTAATGCCACATTCAGGACTGTGCTGTTTTCTACTTCACAAGGAAAAGTGAAAAACTACCTCTTTGCTTTATTTTGAAGATAATTTCTAATTAATTCCATCAAAATTTTCTCAAAAAGTTGCTGTTATCCAGTATTTTTATTACAGTCCCAAAAAGTGATGACCACCTTCTAATTCATTTATGTATTCTCAATAAATCAAGGACACTAATTCTCCATTTCTGGCTTTGTAGATTGAGGGTTGGATTCTCTGTTTGGTGTAAATGTCTATTCATGTTTGTGGAAATGTGTCAGCACTCCAGCATGCTGGATTTTTGATATTTCCATGTAAATGAGTGCTTGGTTTTCTTTGGCAGACTAAGGAGAGCATAAATAAACAACAGCTGGACCGAGCAAGGAGGATCACTCAAGAGCTGAGCGGATTTCCAGCAGATTCCCTTTCATTTCCTTAACTTAGAGGTGGACAGTCATTAGAATCCAGAAGATAGGAAAGATTGAAGGAATAGAATAAATTAGTCAGTCGAGGTGAGCGGTGGACAAGACAGAGGAACTAGAATATCTGCGTGTGTGTGTGCTTTTGTCTGCAAATAGAGCAACCAAACAGGAGAGAAAAGGGCCGAAAAAGGATTTGATGCATTTTTACATTGCTGTGGTGCCTGTCCATCACTACAGTCTCGTCTGGACATACACCCTGATCGCCTGACGAGAAATCTGGAGAACAATAACAGGCCGAATACATTTTTATGATTCACCATTTATATTTATATTTCTACACAAGCATATAAAAAGACTGCATGATAACTAAAATTATAACACAAACCTCCCCATAATAAAGTAATACTTGGAAAATGAAGATGGGCATCTTCCTACCAAACGTAATTGTAGATCTTTCCCAATAGAGAAGAGAGGATGTTGCTTCGTGGTTGATAGTTTGAATGAAAGCGAGGAAACAGTGGTCCACTACATTTTACTGGAAGGAGTTGAATTTTGATGTGTGCGTAGTGTGTAAGAACTGTCTGCTCCATTCTTTGAGGTGTCTTTGCAACAACCCTATACATAATGGATTAGTTATTTGAAATCCTGAATGTCCCAGTTAAGTTTGTGTCAGTTTAATTCATGAATAATTTCCGCTTTGTTTTCCTTGGGCTTGTTACCCCTGCTCTCCTCACAGATCCTCTTTCCTCCCCCTTTGTTTGAGTCTCTCCTCCCGAGGCACTTTCTGTTCAAGAAAAAAATACACCTTTTGAAGCTCTCTTCAACTGTACCACAAATAAAATCTTCATTGTATCATCAGTAGTCTCCAGATGTTGAACAAGTTATTGTTTTCTATTTCACTCTTTTGAAGCTTATTGCAGTGAACCAAACGGCCAACCCCTGATGATGAAACTGACATTACCAGATATGACCCACAGAGGAGAGGATAAGAGAAGATAAAACATAAAAAGATAAACCATTTGGAGTGATAACCATTGGAGTCATTGCCTCTTTCACAGTATGGCCTTCAGAAGTGACTCACTTGTTTATGACCATTGGTGAGCATCACCTTGTCTTCTCAGCACTCAGCCCAACTCTTTTACTGAGAAAGGTATGAGCTCTCAGCAGGGTAGGTCAATCTGTCTGGTAATAGTAACCACATGTAGCCAATCTTTTATTTACTTCACCTTCTTGCTTCTCATGCCTCTTTACTCCTCTTCTGTTGCTTAGGTCTGTGTCCATTTTATTGTTAGTCTTGGCTCACCTACCACCAGCCCATTAAATTTGAGCCTTTTTCACATCTGGCAGACTGAACACTAAGTTTTAATCTGCAACCTTTCTAACTTTTAAACTGATTTTCAGATTTATACACACTCTGGTCCAGTACAAAACAATTTATAAAGTCAACTGAATAGATTTAGAGACTCTGTGATTTGAAAATATCTTGCATTTATTTAACTGACGCTATCAACAAGCTGTTTTTTGAAGAATGGGGCCTCATCTGATGATGTACCCAGTTATAGTGTCTAGACACCACAGAACCTCCACACGCAGTGTTGGTGTGGTTCAGTGTTGCAAACTCAAGTTCAGCCAGTCAGTACAGTGATGTTTATTCTCAATAAATGAATAATGAAAAAGATGCAGCTGCCTAAAAACATCAAACATGCACTGCAAGTTTTTGGAAAAATTTGCTACACTGCAGCATCCTGGAGAGACTGCATGGTCACCTGGAGATCTGCCGTCGATGCAGCCATGGCGTTTGGTTTGCAGTGTAGCGGTGGCAGCAGCACAGAAAGCAGAGATGAGCCTCGTTCAAGATGAACATGTACATGAACAGCCTCATGAAATTGATCTTATGCCTGAAGCTTGAATACTGCTAGAAAAGTTAGAAACTTTATCGAAAATACCTCATGAAATAACGATTAATATGTTTTAATACTTTTTAATGGCCTTAATTTTTCCTTATGTAATTTACTACCTTTTAATACTTTTTAAAACCCGTGGACACCCAGGAACTCAGTGTGCCATTGGCCGTCATGTTTCATAATAGATGCCAAATCCCAGTTACACTTTGATGAGGAAAACGTGGTCTCTGTGTTATGTGATATATGTGAACTGGTGAATGTGTGGTAGACTGACATGGAGCACATAAGGTTGTGATTAAGCACAGTACATTTGTTTAATATGCTTTTCATTTTATCTCCCCCTACTCTCAAGGCCTTCCTGCATCACTAGACCCTACTGTGATTCAACCACATAGGTGGTTGCAGCTGTTAAAATAGAAGCCATACATCACCCCTTTGTAGAATGACTAACTTACATTACAGTGTGCCGCATGTCTCTGGACTGATGTTTAAAAAAAGGGAAGCTGGAGAGGAAAAGAGAGCATGTGGGAATGTTTAAAAAGAGATAGAGAACAAGGGAGCTCTTTGATAAAGAATGTCCAGCTAGGGGACAGATGGGATAAAAGGGTAATGGCTTGAAAGTATTACCACCACAATGTATCACTGTCATAACAGTGGGACCGGAGCAGCAGCGGGACTATTTGAATCTGTTCAGCTCTGCTCTCCAAGGAGCTGTGACACTGGGACTGTCAGCCACATCTAACGATAGAGTTTATCTATTTTTAATGGATAAAATCTTTACAGTAAACTCTGCCACACACACACACACACACACACACACATCCCTTCAAGCTCCAGGGACATTATTGTGACCCCTGACCTCTGTGATCTGAAGAAAATAATTTTATTGTCAAAAATCATTAATGTAGACTCGCTGGTAACTTTATTAGGTACACCCTTCCAATTGCTCAGTAATGCAAATTAACATCTAATCAGCCAATCGTGTGTCAGCAAATCAGGGACATGGTCTAGCAGTTCAGTTGTTGTTCTGACAGCACATGGCAAAGAAATATGATCCAAGTGATTTTTACGGTTGGTGCCAGACATTTTTTTTGTAACATGTACTGCATTTGCCTGTTTGGTTCAGTTGATTTAGGCTGGCATGAACTCTGCTGCACACTTAACAGCACTCGTGTGGTTTGATTGTGCTGTGAGAATTGAATGGACCAATTGCAGGATGTTGTAAATGTAGATAACGATGTACAGGGTCATCTGGTAACTACTGAAATATGCAGGTAGGTGAGTCAGAATACGAGTTCAGGCATTTTCTGGAACCATTAGAAATAAAACAAAGTCAGTTCGCTCAGTTCTACCTGTTCAGTCACTGTCTGTGACAGGGTACATTTGCAGTTTAAACATTTAGTCAATTATTTCTTTGTGTACTTATAAAGAAAAGCACATAAAACAAAATGAGAACATAGATAACCTGAAAATACACAAACAGTAAAGTGAGTGCAGCATAAAAGATTAAAATATTAGACAAATAGCATCTGCAAATGAACTGTGCAGATCAGTTTTGAAATATTTTACCTGTATGTTAGATTGGTTTTACACTCTTTTCTTTTTAATTTACTCTACAAAGAATATCTGAGTTCTTGATATAAGTATGGATTTACAGTATAAGGCATACCAGAATAATAAAGACAAACATAATGTGTAGTATTTGGTTCCTTCTGCAGGTTCCACAGCTTTTTAAGATCCTCTTAGCCTCCTATGAGTGGACGGGAGGCATTTGTTAGTCTACAAGTCTACAGTTTCTGTTGTTTTTCCTCCTGTCTTCTCAGTGGCTTTAGTTAAGATGCTTTTGGGAAACACTTGTTAATCCCAAGAAGGCTTATAAAATAGACTTTACAGTCATCTTAGCCTTAAGATGCTTTTGGGAAACAGGGCAACAATCTATATATTTTTTCTACACCTAATGTACCAGGCTATAGGTGTGAAAGCAAACTCAAACTCAAAAGCACCAGTTCAAATAAGCACATTAAAATAATAATATGTAGCGCCTCAGGTTGGCAGTGGTTGTGTTTTGCTCTGTTGTATAGTAGTTAGAGTGTTGTTAAAATCAGTGCTTAACTGTGTTTCACATAATTCACAACTCTTTAATTTCTACAGTTAAACTGACAGATTTTTGACAAAAAATAGTTATGAATCAAATATCAAATATGAATCACTACACGAAATATAAGAGAGGACAGGTTATGAACAGGGTACTACAGAAATGTCCAGAGACGGCTGCAGAAGGAATATTACAGATGTTCTGTTGCAACTTCTGTTTCCAAAGCTGCGGTGAGCTGATAAGATTTTACTGACACACCCATCAACAAGCTGACCCCCATCTCTCATTCACTGTCACAGAAATACTAAGGTGAAAGACAGCAGAGAGAGACGGAAGGAAAGGAAGAGAAAACAGAGGAGATAAGGTGGACAGGGAAAGAGGCAGTGATGAAATGAAATGACAAGGGAAGGGTGGAAGAAACAGTCGAGAGAAGAAAAGACTGAGAAACAGCTCTGTGAAGAAAAGGGAACTTGACAAACAAGGGAAAGACAACGTCAAGGTGAAAAAGAGAGAGTTGGGAGGTTCGATGGAAGGTGAATGTTTCACGTTTCTGTTTCGACGCTGCTTGTCTGCGCTGTGTGAGAACCTGCAGATCTAGTGCTAATATCTTCAAAGTTTGTAGCCATTGTGACAAAAACCTCCATATGTGTTTGAAAATGAAATGATGAAACATTTGTGTATTCAGTTATATTTCGCGCCAGTATAAGATGTACAGAAATGTCAACTGACTGTGTGAGACATTGTGAAACAAGACTGTTCCAGAAGTGCTTAATGCTAAGTGTATCAAACTGTGTTGTCACCACCTTGTAGCCGATCATTGTGACGAGAGGTCGGACACACAGCTGCCATCTTTCCCGTGGGATCAAGGAATGACGCACCCAGTGTCTCAATTAGTGACACCAAAGGGTACCTTCAATGTCGGTATTGACACACCGGCACTAGGAGTGGGTGATGTGGAAAACAATTTTACCATGATAATCAGTTGATATTGATATGTATCACCATACAAATGAATTCACTGTCTCTGTCAGGCTTAAAGGCTCCTTTTTACTCCTAAGTAAGAAGATATCAAAAGGTTAATTTAGCAACTTAAAGCTGATATTTTCGACCATGCTTACTGGCATTATGTTTTTTTGCAATAAGCTAGGCTATTATATTTGTAAAATAACAGTTTCTTCTCATTTTCGTTTTTTGTGGTTCTGGAGGAAATGGACGCTATAGTCTGTTGATGTTGCGCAGGTTTATGGGGACCACAAACACTATCTTAGGTCTAGCAGCGTAAAGTTTAGCATTTTGCGTGCTGTAAAGGATGGCATTGCTTCAGATGGTAAAAAAGATTAGTGGTATTATCTGTATTTGTGGGAACGTGGATGGAACGATTTCTATTGAAGTTTCATTGACCAGTTCTAACAAGGGAAAGTAATTTCACAATAGATATCTTTAGCGTTTTATCTCCCAGCTCTAAGAGATGCCAAGTGGGAAACGTCATTATGTGACTATTAGTCAATTATTAGACTACAAAAAATCTCCTGTCTCATGTTAGCCTACAACAACTGTGATAATAAAGCCCTAATAAACTGTATGTGCTGTATGTTGTCTACTAGCAATTACAAATATTAAAGTATTACATAGAGACATGAAACCCCAGCTGATTACATTTAGCATTTCTCTCTCATCAGCGCCGGTAGCTAACAACCCCCAAAAAACGACTGCTCGAAACAACAGTATGCTTATTAGTAATATTGATCACTGGATAATTTCACAAACAGTTGTAGGCTACAGAATACTGTATTTATCATATTCGATTAGTTCGATTAGTTGATAATCCCCCCCAAAACTATAACCAGTGTTATCATTTTGTCGCTTGTGGCTTTTCTGTGGCATCCAGTGCGACTCTGTCTCTGTTATCAGTTTGTGTCTTTGAGGCAAGCAACATTTTCTTGATCTGTTGTTTCAAATAAAGTCTTGTAGTCCGTTTATCAGGCAGCCAACAGTCAGACAGGAACAATCTAGGTTTGAAGCGCTGATAACAATAACAACTGAATATGACTTTGGAACTATATACAGGATTGTAGGCAGCAATAAAGCCAGCAAACTTGTTTGACATTAGTTTCAGAGCCTTTGATGTGACTGTGTGTATGAGAGAGACACACATATCACCTTACTCCCAGACTGTGTGTGTGTGTTTCTGGGTCTCTCAGCACTACAGGCTTTTAACTCTGATGATGAGGCAGATGACTTTTAAACAACAGAACGTGTTTTAGGACTAATGACCTTATGAGCAGCTGGAGCCAGCATGTGAGAAATATGCTTGATAGAAGTGACAGGTATATAGCCAGGAAGGCAAGAGGAGAGAGACAGACAGAGAAATAAGAAAATAAGGTAGGTGGGCTTGGAAAGAAACAAATAATGACTGCAGAGAAAAAGGGTGGGAGGAGAGCATGGAGACAGACAGAAGAGATGAGCTAAACAAACAGATGTATAGCAAAGGAGACACACACTTCACACACACAATCTGTTGTCCTATGGAGTCTTATAATGCATCTCCTTTTAAGGTCACTGTTTCAAATAATGGGTTTAATTTTTCCTATTTATACTTGAATATATATATTGAGTTGATCACAGGTGGAATAGGGTCATGTCAGCTTTTGACAACGGCCCAATTTTTCCCAAACATTTACTGTGTGCTGAGAGCTCGCATGGAAACAGGAAGAAAGCCAAAAAGACAGATTTAGCTGTGACAGAAAAAAAGGGGGGAGAAGGAGAAGAGGAGAAGGAATGATACAGATGGGTTGAAAGAAATCAGACAAGAAAGTAGGAAGACAGACACAGGGGCAGACAGAGGAAATCAGATGGGCTGGGACCAGACAGTATAGTGCAGAGGGACTGGTTGGCAGACACAGGGGGCTGTTCCACCTGCTGTGGTCCTACGTGAAGGACATCTCCTCTGTGAGTGTGTGTGTTCGCATGTGTTAGTATTGATGCGCATCTTGTTTGGATGTGGCCCCCGCCGTGGTTGCGTTCTGATGTTTGTTTATCTGTGCTTGTGGGTGTCTCACGATGTCTCTCCGACTAGAGTGTGTGTGTATTGGCTTATCTGTGCAGCATGAGCTGAATTTGTGTACACCAGATGCCAAACATGCTTTTAGTTACACTAAGAGAGTAAACAGTGAAAGGTACATACAGTTTCATATGTTGTAATAATTTGCTGCTATAACTTCAGGGCAATAAAATGCTTTACTTAAACTTTTGCAGCCTTTTCTTTTTCTATCCCAAGTCAAGAAAACTAAAGCACACCTAATATAATGAGCAGATTTAGTTAACATTTTTCTAAAAACATTAAATAGTTTCTGAACTTTGTTGTTCAAGGTTAATTTCTTACACATCTTCTTGCACTAGCGTTCGCAGAAGTATGACATGTTCTTTTAGTGAATTAAGGTTTCATCCAATCACAAATGTCATTCATTAAGATAATAGTTTAAACTGTAGGATGGGTGCCTTTTGAAGGGCACAGAGCCACTGCAGTTGCACTGCAATGATCGCTGGAAGAAGTGCTTAAGATGTCAAAGAATTAGGTCTGTGCTTCTGATTCCTGAAGAAAGATAAAGAAACATGAGTGCTCTGACGTGAGGCTATCGAGGTACAGGTTAGCCTGATCTATTAAGAAGGCATGACCTGACAGAAACATGACATTACAGTGACAAGGATGGACGGACTTGGACAGTGAATGACAGAAAAACTTGTGATGCTGTTCAAGAAACATGTCAGTCAAATGTTAAATTCTCAAGTACTAACATTTTTTTTCATCATTCTTGTTTCTTTTGTGTCTAAAATTGTCGCTATCTCACAGAAACAGGCAACTGTAAACACATTTTGTCAAAATTTCCACAGTAACAGTAAGAGCAACCACTTATTTGTTTTTGTGATGCACCCATCCTTCTTTATCTCTGCAATACTGAATCTTATTCACAAACTCAGTAGCTGAAACCTGGTATCAGTGCAGTGTCATTGTTCCATGGCTTTGATTCAGATAGATTCAAGAGACATTACAACTACACAACACTTACTGACTATAAGATGTTCAATTTTGTTGTTTGAAAGAGTTTGTGTATTTTCTTCAATACAGTTTTACATTATAACAGCTTTGACTAAATAAATCTCTTTAATGCGGGCCGAGACAGAGTTAGCTGGTTAGAGTAAGGCTGAATCAGATTAAGCTTAGGGAAAACTCATTTCACCAGCAAGGCCTACGGGAAAACAGACTTCCCCTACAATCCACTCCCAAGCCTGGAGGTCTAATGCTAACCATAAAGAGTAACAAAACAAGTGACAGGAACAGGTGGACACGCAGACACGCCTTTAATTGCCTTACAAAAAGCACAGCAAGTAAACCTGCACTCCTAAGGTTGTAAAAAGTTAAATCAGGCAAAAATACTGCACCTGAATGTGCTTTAGATTTCTTCAGAAAAAAACTGCCAACAAAAACATGAGGATTTCCTGCACACTGTTTCAGAAGCTACCGCCTCTACTCAGCCACTGGTTATGTGCTTGGAGATGTTTATAGTCCCATGAGTTAGCAAAGGGAAACACCCTACAAGAAACTGAACTTCTAAAATATGAAGACACTTCCCTGTTACTCCACTGTAAGTCAACAGCAAACTGCTGGGTTATTGTGAAACACCAATCTTATCCCTCGACCCTGTTAGTGGTGGAGTAATATGTCAGAATGCCAGTTTCTCTGCTTGAGCAAACCTCCAAGGAGGGTCTTTATTGACTCACCAGGAAGACCAGCAAATTTGGACTTTAAAGGTGCAGCACTCCCACGCACCTCAGGAGTTATTTGGGATGATTAGACCTCGAGTTGAGTTTGGGTGGATTTATATTGGGAATTACCTAAGGCCAGTAAAATCCATAAAATAAAAAGAGTGATAAAGATATATTTTGTTTTACTCTGTCAGGTGCAACACAAATAACAGGAGAGTGGAGAACCACAATATTTTTTACTGAACGTCTCAGTCGGTAAGTGAAAACATGTGGGACCGACCCCAGCGGGATGGACTTATTGTCATCAAGTCCTACAGCTGTGCTTCTAGTTTATGACATGACCCAAGGCAAGTTCAGTGATTACAAGTAGATCGAATCACCAAATCAATCTTCTCATCACCCGTGACCCGTTTAATTTGGCATCTCAGCCGAAATCTAAAGCAATAAATTTCCACATTATATACTGTGATATTGTTAGTAGCATTTCTGAAGCCCTATCGGAGACACATGTTCTGGTGCACCTGTGGGATCTGAGTTTTATATTAGAATATTTTATGATCACGCTGCGGTTAATCAGTATTATTATGTGTGTACTAGTTCCTGTTCTCTATTATCCTGTTTGAATCATTTACCCAACGTACAAACATAATATTATTCATCTCTGTATGATCCTAACATCATATCATCATCATTACAAAACAGTAATCTTTTTAATCTGTGTTTTCCACTCTGTCTGTTTATTTGGTCTTATTAACAGATATGGTAAACTATGAGTATTGTGCATTGTGCAGGTACTGTAACAGCAACATTGCATGTCGCACTCTTTGGGAATTGTCACTCAGATAGCGCCCACCAAGAGAAGATGATATAAGTGTTGCATCTACCACAGAATTTTCCGACTGTCAAAATAGCATAACTTCTCATACCATTGTCTGTCTATAGCCTCCTCTCAGGTGTTTGTTGTAGTGACTTTTTTAACAATGTAATTGGCACAGTGGACCTTTTAAAAACAAATCAGGGGCAAATGCAGAACAATTCTTCCCCTTACTGGCACCCCTGCAGCTGGTGGTGCCTTAGGTAACCATTTGTATGTTGCCTATGCCTAAAAATGGCACGGTTTTATACTGTACATCATGTAGACTAGCAGCTAAGAGAAGCTATTCTTTCTTAAAAGTAGAATCTTCACATTTATATTTACAGCACCTCTGCATGACAGGCAGAGATAATTAGTTTATCAAATGGATTGGGTTCAGGATCTATCAAGCCATGTAGTCAAAATAGGATTTGTGAAGCCTTGTTAGATTGTAACTGAATATAGGCTATGTAGGTAAACTTAGTTTAACTGAGCAGGATGGTCCTTTGTAAGCATAGTGCCTTGTTAGACATTCAGGTACTGTAGTTACTTACTGTTGGTTCCCCCTTGTGCACACACATTTACTGTGCATAATAACTACTTCCAGTGTGGAGGAGGGTTTTTCCTGTCTATCAAATCTAAGTATGAAAAGAAAGCACAATCCAGTGTGGAGAAAGAAACTGCTGAAAACTAGAAGCGTCACAAAATCTTAGAATTAATGCAAACCAAACATAAATTCTGTACAAATGTAGGCTTATAGAATTCAGATTTAGTTGTTTAGTTTGTATATAAAAGCCCTCCACACATGTCACTAATTTGTTGCATCCAAAACCAGCAGTCGTATCTGAGAAAGAGACAACACATTAAGCCCAACCACCATTAGCTTGCTGTTTCTGCTATTGTCTGCTTTTCCAGGGATTAACTGTAATCCCACTTTGTCTTGCCACTAATTCTGTGAAGCATCCACATAAACAACACATAAGGTCCAATGTCTCCATTCACCACAAGCCTGGAGCTAGCTTGCCCGCCTCCAGCCACAGTATATTGGCTGCTTGCATGGCCCACTGCTGGGTATTACTTCCATCACTGCCGTATGCCTCAGCGTGAGGGCGTCTCTGGGCTGTTTGTCTGCTTCTTCTTTCACTCTGTGTCTTCCTGATTTGCTCCTATATAGATATATATATATATATCTTCCCTTGTCTCACTTTGTCCTCTTTGTCCCCCTTCTCTCCTCACACTCTCCCTCTATCTCTGTCTCACACACACACACATACAAACAAGGTCCAATGACAACACACTCGACAGTTATCTGTCTCTCTCCTTCTTTCATTCGCTGTCTTACACATTCACACAGAGGGTAACAACACAGAGCACAGTAGTTCCCCTTAAACACCATCCCTCATGATTGTGAAAATGTCCTAACAACATGTGGCCTGTTTTGGGGGATAATTTGAAAACAAGCACTGGAGCTGTTGTGAATTTTTCAAAACACTGTCTTAGGGATCATAAAAATTTGAGATGAACATTATTGCAAACTGCCTGTTAAAGGATAAGGCTGGCGATGTTCTATATTTTAGTGACACATCCTGTATTTCTGTGTAGCCAAAGCCTATAGCTTTTGAAAACACATTGTTGCACTGGGTGACATCTTGTTCTTATCTTGATGAACATGTGTATTTTTATTTTCTTGGTGCAATAAGCATTACTAAATTCCCATTAGTCTCCAAAAAATGCTCTGTTTACTCATTTTTCAGTAATGTTCACACTACAGTGCATGACTGGTTTAGGACATTATTTTAAAATAAAACTATATTTATAAGCCTGCTGTAGACCACAAGGTGTTTATTGACATTTAATGAAAACCATGATTTTCACTGATGTTAACCAAAGCCAAAACTTAACCACAGTTGGGAGTCAGGATGCCATCCTATGGCCTCACAGTTGTGTACTTTCATAAATGTACTGCTATATTCATTCAATAAATATATATATCCTGCCAGCAACATAATTGTGAAAAACAGTTTAGTGAAACAGTTAATAAATTACGTTTCTTTCCCCTCTATTTAATAATAACTTTACAATGTGCTTTACAAACTCAAAAATCATTGTTAGCATAAAACATATCTAACAGAATAAAATACATTTTGAATATAAGAGATAAAATCATGAAACCATTCAACAAAATACAGGGTCAAGGATTTTTTAGCCTGGGTCTACACCGTGACAGAGAAGTTGAAAAATCATTAGCAAAATTTAAAATGTATCCACAGGGAAAAAGACCGAGTTTGCATCTTCTGCTGTACTTGGTAAGTCTTGCTATACCCATGTGTACCACAGATGATGTTGGACAGGCAGTCACTCACCGCCTGGGCTAGTTGGCCATGATGCTGTCTGTCTGCTGTTCTGTTCCTAGAAACCTACTGGGAGACATTGGTGAATGCGTCTGAGATACAGTGCCTCATTCTGTCTGGCTCTGTGAGTGTTGGTGTGTTTCGCGGTGTGTGTGCCTCTCTCTATGATCATGTCACCGACAGTGGTGATTGATATGCTACCTGGCTGGACTGATTAATTGCACTCCATGTCGATGTCACAAGGCAAACTCCAGCAGAATACATATGCACACATAGCGACACATGACAGTTCACCCACAGGCTGTACACATGATGCAGATGTTGAACATGTTTACTCCCCTACAGTGTATTAATATAACATATTCCCTCATGCATGTTTCTGCACTACAATGTGTCGAGTGATTCAGCCACAGGTACTGTATAAATCTATAATCTATATATAATTAATATCTATCTATAGTGCAGTTTACCAACAATTGTAACACTGCAGATAAAAGCTAAATTCAACCTCCTCACACTTGTATTTTCAATATATTACTGCACAAATTAATCATATCACAAACAAATATGCAATGCACAATGTATTTTCATTAATCAACAATTACATCATTAAACCTCATATTTGTAATCATAGAAATAAAGAGCTGTTTTTATAGCATCCTCTCCCGGTTTCATTCAGTGTCACTTTCACCCCGGTTTGTGATTTGCTTTCCTCCAGCTCTCTTTCTCATCCCCTGCGTTGGCAACACAGCTATCCTAAGTGAAAAATAAGCTTCAATTAAGGCCCTGCTTTGTCGAGTGCAATGTGTCATCTGTGCCTAGGTCGCCTTAACATTTATTCAATAAGGACTCAGCACTGAGCAAGAGAGATGGAGAAAAGACAAATGGGTCCCAAAGATTCCAGGTCATTTTGATCTGCTGTCTGTGAAAAAGCTCTCCAATGATTATTGCATTGGCGTCACCATGATGGTTTAGCGTCGGTGTTGTATTCATCAAAACAGGCTTGAAGGCAGCTCAGTGTGATTAAGTTATTCCTTTGCTAACTAATGACTATTATTCTTTATGACAGAAGACTCACTAAGTGTCTACGTTTACTCAGTAAACAACCTCAGGCTCGTTCCAGTATGAGAGTTTTGGTGCTCATCCTGTCAGCCGCTTATGAACGGGAAGAAGAAAATTGCAAAACATGAATTGAGATTTCATGCCTGTGTTACTTTACACATCTCAGAGTGTGCACTTTAATTAGGTATTTCAGGAACTTTAGTTACAAGATTGGTTTGTTTGTTTCTTTCGCTAATACTTGGATTATTGTTGTGTTTGTGATGGATTCAGAGCAGAAGAGAGGAATGAAGGCTACCCGTCACTGCTTGGGCTTTAAAATGCTCATTACTGTGACTTGGTGCAAAGCAATGCAGGTCACCTTGAAGAGAATTGCTTTTCTGTAACATTTGATTAAGGACCCACTATGTCTTGTGCCATTTTGAATACCATGGAACTGTGTATCAACCAAGCCCGAACTGACATTTCAGTAGAAAAAGCGCTGTCATACATCGATGGCGTTGTAAATATTGAGAAAGACAGGAGAAGGTGTGGGGAAGAGGGGACGATAACTTTTTCCAAGTTCTATGAGAGGCCAGTTATCTGTTATGTTCACAGTCTCCCTTCGTAACAGTGAAAGGCTCTGATGGTCTGATAGACCGTTGTTTTAATCGAGATAAATTCCACATACATTTTCTGTCATACATGTTTTTGTGAATATGTATCTGCAAGCATGAGAGTGCATTTTGTGAGTGAATATTCCTCTGGTAGATTCATTAGAATAGGCCCTTGGTAAATTGTTTTCTGCCAAAGAAATGAATTATCTGTTTTCCGTGTAGAACGTGAAAGAAAAGAGATGAGAGAATGTAGAGACGGATCAGGCAGTACAGAGGAAAGTCAGTGAGGAAGCGCTGAATTAAAGTGGGGAAAGAGGTTAGATGTTGATGAGATAGAGAGGGTGAACCAACTGAGAATCCTGGTCAGAGAAAGCTTTTATTGGCTAATTTTGCTTCTCACTTGTTTGTCAGTACTCCTCGTTCCCAGAAGTTGGGAAAAATGAGCTTTGAGGTCTGCAACATTTATATGGATGGATAGTGGTATGAGTCGAATTGAAAGCACTGTGACTGTGTATGTATTTGTGTGTGTGTGCGCGCATAGACACACACTTGAAATATTATGCAGCCTGAGTTCTCCCTGCCCATCTGTTCTCTACGTGTTCCACTTGCATCTCAGCTTGGCTTGTTTTTGGTTTCGTGTCCCCCTGCAGGCAGTCATTTAAAGACATGCATCCATGTGTCTCTGGCTCACCTCTGCTGAATGCGCTCAGGGTGGTTCGGTTCTGTAACTGAATTGACCTATGAGTCCCCTCTGTGGGGGCGTATTTCCCAAAATGCTAGGTTTGGAGGCAGTGTTCACAGGGCGCCTCATTATGTAGGAAGAAGGGACTCGAGGGAGAAAGAGAGGTTTTTGGGAGCAACATCCCTTCTGGCTGTGCTTCATAGAAATTTCTTGGCAGATAAATTTGTGTTTTTCATAGTGTTTGTTTTTCTTTCCTCTCACTCTCGATTGTATTGTTCCGTTACAATGAATGAAACCACTGTGCTGAATACAAATGTAGAGTTTTAATAGAGGCTTATGCCTCTAAGGTGCAATTCACCCAATTTTAACTGGTTTGTTAGGCAACTCTGAGGTCTGTACTCAGTGTTAATTATCTGAAGTTCATCAAATAATTAAATGAATGCATGTTTGGTATTGTATGTGTAGGAGAGGGCAAGTTGAGGACAAGGCTTAACAAAAAGTGTCCCACATTGGCAAGCTTTTGTTAAACACCATGCACTAGAATGGGAATATCACAATTGGTTCCAGTCCTGATGACAAGAAAATGTATATTTTAAACAGTTTGCTCAAGCTTATAGATGCTGTAATTTGCTTAGGGATACTCTAATAGGACTTTTAACTTGTTTGTTCAAGTGATTATCTTACATCTATCATAGTTAAATAGCATCTGCTGTATAAACAACATTTCTTAAGATAGTTTGAAATTGAAATATGTTCTTGGTTTTAGTGTTGTTGAATTGTGCAGAGGCCATATAGAACCACATACAAAGGAGGAAAACGAGATTTCATTTCACAGACAGTGCAGTTTGCTGTTTAATTAGATTAAACCAGTTCAATCTGTTCTGCTCTCCTCGCGATGTAGGCCCTCCAGATTGACACTGTTTACGAGTTCTACAGAGCATCCGAGTCGCCCCCCTCTCCAGTTCTAATTCGTCATACATCTAGTCCAGCTCCAAGAATTTTATAATTCACAGACAGTACTACCAGGCACTATGAGGTACTGTGAAGGAACAAACCCTGTTGCTAGTTCTATGTGACATCTTATTTCTCATTTTCACTGTGCCTTTTCTTTTCCTACAAATTATTTTTTAAATCAGATCAATTTTCACAGCATCTTTCTCGTGCCCTTAGTACATTATCTCAGAAGTAGGCAAACCAATCTTTTTGGTTTACCCATAGTGATTTATGGTTTCTTGTTTCTTCATACAATCACTGATGTTGGCCAGTGTGATGAAAAGTGAAAAGTGACAGAGGTCAGGGAGACCCATCCTACTGAGACTATGATTCATCACAAGCTTTACAGTCCCTCCACTATCTGTTATTGAGCAAATGGCAGGCCACTTACTTGGCTCCTAGTAAGTGTCTGACCATGCTTGGCACATGTAGGAAACCAGAGGTAAAAAATGTCACAGTAAATTTATAAAACTGGCAGTATACAAAACACCCAGGCACCTATTTAGTATAGATAATGTGACAGTGTATGAAAAGTCTCCCTGGATAAACAGTTTCTGAAACCAATTGCTAGAAATCAGCACAGCCTTTAGTTTGAGGTTTTTGCAGCATAACTTTATTTTTATTTTTATTATTTAAGTTTGCAGAAGCAGAAGGAAATTGTTACCAAGCTCTAACTTGAATTACAGGAATGTGTGGTAAACAGAGTGTGTTTGTGAGCTTTACTGAGTGTGGCAGTGGGCTGCTGGCACAAAGATACTTATTACTTATTCTTCTAGGCTTCATTTCTGACCTTTTTAAACTTACACTCATCCAGCAGCAAGTCATGGCCTCAGGAACATGCTCGACCAATGAGCACACCTACTGAGCTGGGTTGGGTAAATAAAATCTGATACTGCTTGGGTAAATGTCCACAGCAACAGTATCAGCGCCTATAGTACGTCTGCATGTACATAAAGTTTTTTTTCAGTCCATTGCCAGATATTGTGAAGTAGAAGGTGGTAACATAGGTTTCCTTTTATCTGCTGCAGCAACTTCAGTGAAACTGAAATAATGTAACCCCAAGAAGTTACAGTCCTATATTCCTAAATTGTTTTCACAATTACAATACATTATGTCATATATTATTGATATGTTCAATATCAACATACACTGCCTAGCCAAAAAAGAGATGCACACTCTAATATTTATTAGACCACATTTTTGCTTTGATTCCAGCACGCACTGGCTGTGGCATCGTTTCAGTAAGCTTATGTGATGTCACCACTTTTATTTCCATCCGGGATTGCACTCATTTCTTGCCAAGGTCTTGTATTGATGATTGCATCAAACTGCTGCTTGGGGTTTCTCCAGCACCTCCCAGAGATTCTCAGTGGGGTTGGGGTCTGGACTCTGTTTTGTTCCTCATACTCTCTTTCCCAATTTAATCTTGATGAATCATTGCATTGTCATCTTGAAATATGGTGGTAACTTTATTTGGCCAGGCAGTGTAGTTACTACCCGGCAAATATGTCAGCATGTGAATATTTTAATAATATTTCCTCTTTATATTATTAAAAAAACATACTCCAATTGCAATTACCTGTCCTACAAAACAAAATGTTAGATGGTAATTTAGAGTTTGTAAAGAAATCTGCCCTGTCATATAACAATGGCATCTCCATTCTTCTCCCTGACAATAAAGCTCTGTTGGCTCATTTGTTTTTCCAGCCTTCTACCAACAAAAGTATGAAACAGACAGTGAGAACAACAAAATCACTGAAACGATCAAGATGAGCCACAATTCGTAAACCCGGAGACAGGGTAGACTGTGACTGCACCCTACCTGGAAAAAGACATGATCACTTTAAGTGCAGAATGCAGTTGTCACTCGCTGACCTGTAACAGGTTTCAACACTCCCACAATATGTAAGAACCATTTTTAGCTTCAGTGTGAACATAGTTACTGTCTCATCAGCTTTTAGCAGCTTGTATTATCGGTGCTATGGCAACAGTGCAACAGAGATCAGGAGGTAGTCGTGTCAAATAAACAGAATGTAGAGAAAGAAGTGAGTAACATTTAAACAGAGGTGACATCCTGACTAAACATTATTGCAGATTGATGTGTGGGATTAAGATTATGCATTTCACTAACTATGTTGGGACCTGAACTTGTGTAGTCGTCACTTTTTATGGCCAATAAGTAGGCAGCCAAACCTACTTTGATACTTAACACCAACGTCCATTGTTCAACAGTTAATGGTAAGTAGCTGTAGTAACACAACTGTAGCGTGGATTGCTGTGAAATTTAGTTTACACCCTCATGGACCCCTGAGAATAAATGGAAATGTTTTGTATTCCATAGCATCTCAGCATTTTAATTTCACTGCATCTAGTGTTTGTAAAGTTGCAAATATTAACAAGGTTAACATGGTAAATATTATACCAGCTAAACATCAGCATATTAGTTTTCTGACACTCTACACTGAGCCTAAGTTAGAGCCACTAGTCTGGCTGTAGACTCTTATTCTTTAATTTAGAAGTACTTGAATAATGAAGCTCATACAACTCTAAACCTTCATGGCAAATGCCATCTTCACTGAAAATCAAAGTAAGTAGATCTTGGATATTGCTAGTCTCTCTGTAAATACAAAGAATAAGTAATGTTGAGCTTGCTAAAAAAAAAATGCTATCCATAGTAGGCTAACGTGTCTTAGCTCTTTACCCATCAAACAATACACTAACTGTGATATGTGTGAGGATAGCCAAGTTTCTTTATCACTGATTTACAGCTATTGATGCAAAAATCTTTCATCCGTCAAAAATAAAGATCTTTGTTTTACATTCACATATTTTGGTCTCTTTTATGTTCAGAAGGTCAGTGAGAACGTCAAATTCTTACAGATCATTGTGAGCATTCTGGGATGGATATGGATAAAATTCAGCATCACATTAAAGCAAACAAGCAGTTTCACAAAGCAGTCTTTTCATCAAAGATTTTTTTTTTTTTTTTTTTTTTTTTACAAGTACAAGCTCTTTGAAAGCTCTTGTTGGCAGAAGTCTAGACTCAGCAAAGCTGTCAAATGTTCTCACATGGGCTGGTTGCCCTACTTGTTTCTGATGCTTCTGTTGAATAAAAGAAACCGTAGTGGAGAAGGTATCATATCTTAATGCACACAGTGGGTGTACATACAGAAGGATGTATGTGCTTTAGATACATGTGTTACAGAAGTTGGGGAAGTTGCTGCTCCATTTTATCGTGTTTCTCTTGAAAACAGTCAAAGTCTGTCTCCCACTCTCTGTAAGTCTGAACGTCACTTAAAGCCATCAAGCTGTATTTATGATTATATTTATTAGTCTCTTTATTCATGTTAAACCACTCATTCCCTCATCCACCTTCACTGATTGCACTTATTTTAATTGAGATGTCATCATGAATAATGCCAAATGGCTGTGGTAGAGGGACATTTGGCTCACCTCGCATATGAATGTCCTCAAATGAATGAGTGGCAGCTGCGTGGATCAGGTGGTTATTTATAGAGGACATTGGCAAGTATCATCAAAATAGCATTTCCCATGAAAAAGGCAACAGCTTTGGAAGAAGGGACTGAGGCATGTTTGGAGTAGCAATGACTATCTGAGTGATAGAGGAGGAGAGGAGGGGATAGTGCTGCTGGATAACTCCCACTTCAGACTGCCTCCTCAACACAATTTATTTTGTGTTTGATTCAATCTAGCAGGATCCAGGCAGGCCATTTAGCTAGAGTCTGATACACATTCCCTTGCCCTTCAGCCTGCCCATTAATCTAGATTTCTCTGTAATCTATTTGTTGGTTTCCCAATATTTAGAGACTACTTGTTAGCAAGACATGTTCCCATCTTTCCAGGGAAGCAGGGCTTTGCTAGTTAAGAAAATTAGAGAAAAAAACATGCCCTGTTTTATCTTACAAACACAGAACCATACAGACTCTTATCACAGAGAATCACACCTTGGCACTTGGTCACAGATCAGACCAGCTTAGCAATGCTTTTTTTCTTACTGTGATTTCATCTGTAAAGCTATGCAGACAGGCGATATAGCCAACCACCAGAGGGCCACTTTGGCAGTCCAGCACTATAAAGCCACAAAGGCATCAAGCAAATCAGGTTACTCAAACAGGCAGTCAGCCAGTCATGCCTCTTGTCAGCCAGTCAGAGTGATTCTACTGACAATGCAGTGATTGTCAGATTCTACTCTCTGGTTTATTAAGATGAGCAGTAGAACAGTGTGTTATTATGGCTGTCGGTTTTTCAAAAAATCAAGTTTGATAGTTAACACATAATTGGCTCAAATTAATTACAACCCGAGTTGCACAGAATAATCTTAAAATCAACTGCAGAACTGATGCTGACGCAACAATTTATCAAGAATAAAATTCATTTCTAAATGCTTTTCTGGTGACTAACTGATGACTTGTTCTGTTAAAGGTTTTTGCATTAGACGATTGTGAATAATGTTGAAAATAAATTTTCATTATTTAAATCTAAACCTATCTACCTTAATGTGTCATTGGCTGGATTAGCCAAAAACTCATCTGGCTAGCTATTTTGTTGGCTTTGTGAATGACAGATAAGGTTACATGTACCCATATGAATACAAGGAAATAAATACAGAGATGAAGAAAGATGGTAAGAAGAAACTGGATACTTCCTCTTGATCTACCATCTCACTGATATTTATGCAGATTTGGGCACACTGTGTGCATGGACATACACTTAAGTGATGCATTAGGTCCCACTGGTAAACACACAAATGTGCACGTATCCACATGCAAGCCTTCATTAGCTGTTCTCACATCATTGTTTAGCCAATGCAGAGGCTGGGATGCTCCACTGCTTTTCACATCAATCTGCCACAGCAGTAGCATCACACACACCCTGCCTCTTCTCCTACTCCCTCCTCCTCTATTCCTTTTATAAACACACACACACATTTTAAACACCGTCTCTCTGTGTTGCATCACTCTAAGTTCCCTCTCCAACATCAGCAGGAAAGCACATACAGTACACTACATACAGTAAATACACACAGGTTACTGAAGCTACACTTTGCATCAGTTTCATTGCTCACAGCAGAGGTGGCCTTATACACCAACACACAACCAGCACAGCAGAGGTGGGATTACACATCAACCCACATACAGACACGCACACACACACACACACACACACTCAAGCAAAATGCCCTCAGTGCTGCCAGGCTGTTTGCAGCAGATGGTGGTGGACCCACAGAATCTGGCACCGCTCTGATCTTGCTGGGAGGAAAGAACCAGATGAATTAGCAGGTGAACTTGTGTGGAGAAGGAACCAGTTTATATGAAATGGAATTGAAATGGACACTGTAAACTTTTGGTAATGGATACCTTTTACCAAAAGTTTACAGTGGGGGAAAAAAAAAACACCTTCGATTTGTTTTCTAATTTTCAGTGTTGTAATTGTATCTCTTTTTTTAGTTATACCCAAAAATATGAACATTGTTTTATGAAAATCATCAATTTAATAACTAAAAAACATGTTACCTGATAGCAACAAATTAAACCTCTCTCCAGTATACCCTTTTCTCTGCCCACCCACACACTTTAACCTTCTTTGTCATATAGAGTTGCATGCTCAAAATAACAAATTAAAAAGTGTTGGCAGCATAAGAATACATTTTCACTATTTTGAATTGTCCAGCATTTTCAATTGTTCATTGCAATAGAAAAATACACATTATTTACTGCAGAGAGCTTTTTTTTTGTTTACTTCTAATAAATCATTGAATTATTTTATAAGTGAAAAGTACTAGATGTTTGTTACTATTGCAGATAAACAGGCAGCTGGTTTTAACCAGGATGTTTCCCCAAAGGTATATCCCTAATCCTAAGGGCCAGTTGTTGTGTTTACTTTCAGTCTGACTCAGAGACAAGATCTTAAAACTGTTTGCTTAAAATCAAATAAAAGTGTATTTGGAAAGTTTTAAAGTGCCTGTGCTGCTTGATTAAATTTATGTTTTTGTTGGACCACTATGAGCCGCATTGAAAATGACTGTAGTTATGGTATTAATGCATTTATTCGTAAAAGTTTCACAAGATATTGCAACGTTTATGTTTTTGCACTTTTGCACCAAATTACATCTGAACTATTAATCTATATCACATACAGAAGAGATGAAGAGACATGAAGTTAACACAAACAGTTTACTATATACTCTAGCGTGTTAGAGGCCTTTCCATTAGCATGCAGCCATGTTGAACATCTTGATGACATTTATCTAAATGTAGGAAACAGTCTGTTGATTTGATATATATAATTAACAGACAAATGTGTGCATAGATTATTTATAATGATGATTAGTTACATGTCGTGGCCTAATAATGGTAGAAAATGTGGTTGGAAATCTAGAATAAGAGCAGAAATATGTTTTGATTAACCTTTGGTTCTGGAAATGTATTTCATCATAAACAGCTCCTGTTGTTGTGATTTTTAGTAAATTATGATGTGTTGTTGAGGGTTACCACCCACCTTGAATTTTTAGTGTATTAATGGGACAATGCACACATTAAAACCTAAGCCCAGGCTGACCTTATAAAATTGAGTTGTCAGAGGGGACAGATTATCTTTATTTGTTTGTGAAAAATCCAACTGGAAAGCAACAATAGCTAAAAAGTCAGGCTGCTGTGTTACCAAGAGTTACCAAGCTCATGAGCCACGAGGAGCATGCTGTTTTCACTTTCACATGAAAGTGAATTTTTTTACTACTATATTTAATAGCTGATATTTCGACACCACCCACACTCAACGTCCTTCATCATATTCATAAACCACCATCACATTTAGTCAGCTATAATAATCAAAATGAAGATTCAGTGCTTGTAGGTACAGCTGATGTAATTTGAAGGTTAGAGTAGCGAGTTTGAATGCCTGGACTGTAACAAATGTGGGCTGGAAATATGAATGACTAATACACCCCAGCAATAGGTGCATATTGCCCTTGTTCTTGTATTTAGATATTTATAAAAGTAGATGTGAGCACTTGTGAAACTTAATAAATGTGAAGAATTCACATTGTTTTATAGAAGAGAGAAAATAGAAAGATACAGACAATAATAAAGTATACAAACCACATAAGAATGTAAAAAAATCATTAAAACAATGCTGGATAAGATTCTCAGTTTTCCAGATGAAGTTATTTAGAAGTGGAGTCTGACAACTTCTTCCTTGTTAGTTCAACCTAACAAGAAAGAAATCCAGTTGCCATGACTCAACTTCCACACGATTTAAAACAGAAACAATTAAATTTGTTTTCTAAAAACTGACACATATTAGGCTTCTCTACATTCGAGGGTGTTCAGGTCAAAGAGCTGAAATATATTCCTGCTCCTAACATGCATGCGATCACTAAATATCTCATCTTGTCTCTACAGTCATAAATAAGGCATACATATATATCCAGAGTTGCCGTCCATAGCTGCTGAACTCATTATACCATTGAGCTCTGTAGATTCACATGTAATACTTAACACAGTGAAAAGATTCAAAAACAAGATGCAGAGCTAGTGCTGAGCTAAGTTATTCATAGCATGGATTTGGGCATTTCGCCATAAAGTAATTAGTGGGAGAAGCAGTTGTTTCTTTTCCTTTTTTTATACTGAATCTACATCATATCTGAGAAATAACATTGACATTAACTGTGCTTTTGGGGGCCGAATGAGGCACCTCTTTCCAATGGCACATTCAGGCTTTGGCATTCTGTGCTCCTGCCTGGCATGATGATACTTAGCATCAAAGTACAAATAGCAGGCCATGATTTATAGTCAACACTTTAAAGCCGGGGTACTCAACTGGCGGACTCCGGTCCGGATCCGGACCCAAAGGCAATGACATCTGGACCGAAACAGTGATTTCTGGATGTTTCCAATCACGTGTCTAGCTCGCGCCCAACCAAAAATGCCTTATCAGTGGT